>OZ005649.1:149178081-149480581 GCA_963930645.1 Salticus scenicus
AAGTAAGTATATATATATATATATATATATATATATATATATATATATATATATATATGTATGTGTGTGTGTGTACCGGGTATCTCATAAATATGTAGACATTTTAAAAATTCTTAACTGTTGAATGAATTGATAGAATTGAACGCGGTTTCGAAAAAATCGTTCTCATAAAGTGGGTTTTCTTTTTTTCTTTTTCTTTTTATGTTTTTTTAATTAAAAAAAAAGAAAGTGTAGTTAATTGTCGTTAGAGAAGTAGTTAAATTTTTCACACGGATGTGAAAGAAAAATACGCATATGAAAGTCCTATAAACTGCAAATTTTTTGCGATTAAAACAGTTTATTTCTTATTTTGCCTTCTACTTGTGCATACATGAAGTTTTAATTGCGATGCTGACTTGGTGGATAAAGCGTTATTGGTGAAGATGTTTTCCCTTAGGTAAGAACCGCCGACTGCTGACTGAAGCTGAAGGTAGCAGTGTTTAACTCGTTTGCAAAGTTTAATTTGTGTGACGACGGACCCAAAGAATAGGATTTATATGCCTGTAAACATTAACATGCGAATAAGTACTGTTTTTCATGAAAATGTGTGTTTTTCATGCGCAACGCCTTCAATTGACAAATAACGTAATTATTATTTTTTCTTTACCACCCCCCCCCCCCCCAAAAAAAAAAAAAAAAAAAAAAAAAAAAAAAAAAAACCTTGACGAGAATATTTTTTTTTCGCAAACCTCGTACAGTTCTATCAATTCCTTCAACAGTTATGAAATTCTAAAATGTCTACAGACTTATGGGACACCCAGTATATATGTATATTGAAATACTCATAAACATAGAAATATCATTTCGAAAATTAACAACTTGAAACATAGACGAAACGATAAACAAACTCTACAACAAACTTGAAAAATAAAAACGCAGACTGAAGGAAAATTTATGAAAAAGTAATTCATGAAAGGAGACAGGCGGCAATAATTGTGATTTGCATAAGACCGGTGACTTTGCGACTATATATATATTAGTTGCACATAATTTTTTAAGGGATTAAAACACCTTTTTTATGCAATATTTCACAGAAATAATCAAACATTTTAGGTAGCATTATTAATGTTATAATGTTTTAAAATATAAAATAACGTATATAGAATTAAAAGCAGAACCATACAAGTATTAAGTATCTTTATTCTAAAAAACTACTACACCTGCCGTTTTCCAATTTTTCGTGTCTCTTCAGCTTGGTTAGATTATGCTGAAAGTTGGTTTCATATAAAATCATGAAAACTGGAATTTTGGTACAAAAATGTGTGATAAGCATGAGAAAATAAACCGTTAAACATTTTTAATGTTGCAGGAGGGCTAAACATTTACATTTCAGTTATAAAAGTTTTACAGCCTCAGAAATTAATAAAAAAAAATCAGATTTAGCTAAAAATTTCATCAGCTAATTGCGGTGTGTAGTATGTATGTATATATATATATATATATTTAATTTTAACAATTTTTTATATTTATATTTATTTTCATTTTTAATGTTTAATGTTTTAGGCGATTTTGTGTCTTTTCCTGACATTTTGCTTTCAGGCGCAATTTCAGGAAGATATCACCAAAAATAAAGCGCATAAAATTTTGCATTTTAGTTATTTCTTTTTCAACATAAAAAAAAAACATTTTCTGACGCGTGAATAATATTTATTTTTTAAATATTAAAAGTTAAACCTGTATCGTGAAAATTTTCAGATAAAACTGACGTCATAACTGCTTTGAAAGTTTTATTTTTATTTATTTATTATTACAATATTGATTTCAACTAATCAACTGATCTTATATGGTTTTTTTGTTTGTTTGCTTGTTTGTTTATTTATTTATATATATTTTACTGTCCGCAAACTAATGTGAATTCATGTTTAGTTTAATCTAAATTAACGGTGTTTCTAATTAACAAAATCAATGAAATGCAATTAAATGTCATTTACATTTCATTAACAGCTGTATATAGCGGGATTTGACCATTGTTATGAACGGCTGAGAATAGTGGTGCATCAAAATATATGTACTTATATGTTTGAATTAATCTTTCAAAAAAAGAATAAAATAAAAAAATAAAAAATCCTTTAAATATTGTAACTAGTGAAGCGGTCAAAGCCTTCTAGGTAAGCTAAATCTCTCAATATGAAAATTATATACTTAAAGAAAAAGAAAACCGTGTTGCAATGCACCATATGTTGCGGTTCATACAGATGCCAATTACTTGTGCTGTAAATTTGAGGATATTTTAATTAAACACCGTGATTGTATTCATATAGAGCACTGTAAAATCTCATGGAAATTTCAGCACAAAATGCGGCAAATATGTTTAAAAAATATAAACATTAAATAACTTAATCATGTTTGAAAAATCGGTAATCATAGCAGGACCTTCCATCCTTGTAGAAGGAGAGATTGTAGCAAACTGACCAACGATCCATGTGTTATACTTTTACCGATTCTCTTGATAAAACAATTAACCTTGTTCAAGAATGCTTATGAACTACTAAGTAACAATACAAATCGTCGATCCATGTGTGTCGAGGCAACCGCACTTTAGAATGTAGAAAACGAGGAAAAAAGTCCGAAAATTCAAAGAAACACGGGGAAAAAAAAGAGTCAAAATTCCATAGAAAAAGCATGGGATGAAAAAAAAATAAAAATAAAAGAGGCTAACACTGGAAAGATTAAAAGGACAAAATTGACTAGTAAAATACATCGAAGAACGAGAACGGGAGGGCTAGGGTATTCAATATATCGTAGAGGATTAATTCGTCTCACCTAGTATGCTGTTACTGATTCTGTTAATAAAATAATTTTTATTGTTCAAGAATGTTTATGAACTACTAAGTAACAATGCAAACTGTTGATCCACGCGTTATACTGTTGCTGATTCTCTTGAAAAAATAATTAACCTTGTTCAAGAATCCTTATGAACTACTAAGTAGCAATACAAATCGTCTATCCACGTGCTTAATGTTACTTATTCTCTTGATAAAATAATTAATCTTGCTCAAGAAGGCTTATGAACTACTAAGTAACAATGCAAAACGTCGATCGCCGTGTTATACTGTTACTGATTCTCCTAATAAAATAATTAATAGTGTTCAAGAATGCTTATAAACTACTAAGTAACAATGCAAATCGCAGATCCACTTGTTTTACTGATTCTCTTGATAAAATAATTAACCTTGTTTAAGAATGCTTGTGAATTACTAAGAAAGAATTCAAACCGTCGATTGGAGGTTGTGTTGATAAGTTTCTCGACTTCTACGCGGGTGTTCCTGGTTTGATTAGGGACTGATCAGAACACACTATTTTATTTAACTTTTATGTATTTTAAGAAATTAACATCTATTTATAATTTAAATTTGCATTAGTTTATTTTTCTTTTAAACAGTGTTCAATTAAATGATTGCTACGCATTAAATGCATGCTTGAAAATTACCACTTAAATGTTTGGTAGCCACATTTTTTTTTCAAACTGTAAAACGTCTCCACACAGCATAAAATCAATACAAGCACTACACGTTTCGAAAAGACGTGGCCTTTCTTCTTCAAGTGAAAAAAACCTTGGAAGGAAAGTAGACACTGAAAGTAAAGAAAAACCCAATGGGGGGGGGGGGGAGGAACGCTACCAGCCAATAGGACAATAATATGTAACAATCTATCAGGAGAAAACACAACGAAAAATAGGAGGAAAGAGAAACAAATATAAAAATGTAAAAAGATTTTTTTTTAATATATTACAGTGATATAACACATATATAATATATATTATATGTATAATATATATTACAGTGAATATTTCCACCTTTAAACTTTGACTTGTTCCTAAACATTGGATATAACATTGTTTTGTTAATGAGAATGGTTAGGCGTGTTTAATTACAATTCCAAAAAAAAGATAATATTCTGCAAAACACATGATTTAATCTATAAATATAAAAACTCAAAGTATATTTTTGAATCAAATGCACTGTTGTTCTATTGTTTTAATGCAACTTTAAAGCATGTATTTCCAAAATGTAAATAAAATATTTACATTTTATTAAAACCAATGGTATTCTGTATAAAAGATAACATTAATATGTATTTTGATATTTTATGCAGTAATATCGAAAAAAAATATCCTCCTTGTTCCTTTTTGTATCAAATTCAATAGAATATATTTGTGCTTAAATTTTTAAGAATCTGAATGTTACATTTAAAAAGCAAATATTTTATTGCTACTCAAGTCTATTTGTTGACAAATATATATAAAAATGTTTCAAGAATATGTTTGGATAAAAAACATACCTAAACATACCTATATAAATACATACCAAAATTTAAAAATTGAACTGCATGCTGTTTTGCCATATTTTTAAAATATTTTCTGAAACTACGCTTGCAAAATTTTTGCATGAGATTATTTTAAATACACGATACTACACACAATAACTTTAAATTTATTTTTAATTTCTAATATTCTAGTGGAAAAGTCCCCTTTTGAAAAATAACCGACAATTGTAAACAATGAAAACCAATACTTGTTAACAAAAATATCTTTTATCTTAAACATGAAATGATGTGTTTATAATTTTTTATATGCATATTTCAGATAAAATTGAAAAAAGAAAAATTAGCAGGTTTCATGTTGGTACAAACTGTAAATTTATTTTCATTTTATTCTCATACCGTAAGCGGATAATTTTTTATTGATAATGGAAAATAAAAAATATGCATTAAATATGCATTCATTCGATTGTTTTGTTGTCCGATCTTTAAAAATTTGTTTAAAATGAATTACTCGATTAAGCAACCAATGCCCAACACCAAGAAAGAATTCAAATAGCAGACTGATATTTACTGGGATTTTTTTTTTTTTTTTTTTAAGTAATTGAATATTATGTTAATATTTTCTGTCTAGGCGTTATTTTTAATTAATGCTGTGGGTAGTATATTTTTCTTAAACTTAATGTTTGAGAAAATGCTTTATTTATTCTACTACTAATTTTTCGCTTGTTACGTAACAAAGCGAAAAATTAGTAGTAGAAAAATAAAGCACTTTCTCAAACATTAAGTTTAAGAAAAATATACTACCCACAGCATTAGGCTAAAAACGCCCAGACCGAAAATATTAACATAATATTCAATTACTTAAAAAATAAATCAATAAATAAATAAATCAGACTACGAAAACCCAACTTATGGTTTTTATCATAAAAAATTTAAATCATTAAAAATCGTAATTCTGTGAATGCTGGCAACGAGCCCAATAAAGCCAACGTAGACAGCATGGGCGTAACCCCATCGAAGAAGCGACAAACAGAGAGAAAAAACACTCCAAAAACCAGCGTCGACTGTGTAGGTCTTCCCTATCTGAGGATGCGGGGGGTCTCCTGAGCGAAAGATTAAAAGCCTAAAAGTAACGTTGGTTAAAAAGTTTTAGTACCTTCAGATTATCTGTACTTTTTATACGCAAATTTACTGCAGACAACTGTTCCAAATACCTTAAAAATTTCCTGCAATTTGTTTTACAGATTTTCTGCAGGTACGTGTTCCAAATACCTTCAAATTGCCTGTAATGTTTCTTTTGCAGATTTTCTGCAGATAAGTTGTTCCAGATACCTTCAAATTCTCTTCAACTTTCCTTTGCAGATTTTCTGCAGATTTATTTTGTAGATTTTCTGCAAATAACTATGTTCCAAATACCTTCAAATGGTCTGCATTTTTTTAAAGATTTTCTGCAGACATTTTTTAGCTGGGTTCATCAATAGCTTACCATTGTTAAAATACGCTCGTGTAATAACATGAACAAACCTATATAAATATATTAACAAAACGGAATGTTAACCTCACCTGTTTGGCAATATTCACAAAAAGTTAAGACAATTATGTATGTCAAGTTGCAACTACATATAAGTTTGTAAGAAACTTTGAGCATCAGTTCTTGAGCTAGAGTTGCCACAAAATGTTTGTCACAAACAGGAGAACCTGAGATATAGTTCTCCTTTGAGCGGGAGAAATCGCAGTATTGTATATGTATGTACCTGTTAACGAATTATATCGAATTTTAAAAGGCACCTAATTTATGTCAAAGTACAACTATTCTTTAACCACATTTCTTGCGACCATGGAAGCCTCTGCGCAAGTGCGGATTGAACGAGTCCAGTGTTAAAATAGGGGTGACTGAGAGAAAACAAGCAATGAGGGAACACCGAATAACTGGATGTTTGCCAAATAACTATCTCTCGTCCAATTTTGCATCCCTCCAAACTTTTGGACTTGGCCTCACTGCTAGTCGTAGGAAACGTGGTCGCACTATATATACATATATATATGAGAAACTCTGTGCGTTACTTCCAAAGCACAGTTGCTACAAAATTTTTGCCACATAAATACACACAGAGACACAGAGATTTTCTAAAAATGGTGAAACCTTGTTATGGAAATCTCAAAAAACATGAATTCATTAAAAACCGGGAAAAATAAACTTTTTTTAAATCCTATATTTTGATCTAATTAATACAGAAGAAAGTAAAATAATAATAATAATAATAATATACAAGCACACAAATAGATAAAATGGTTCTAAAAATCATCAAATAGTATTCTTGACATTTCAAAACGTTTAAATCAAACGATAGCTAGAAGTCGGAAATTTTACGAAATAATTCTTTCTTCTGTTGAATATAGAAGAAAGTAACAAGTATTTAATAATTTACAGTAGCCTATTCATAATATTAAAATACAACAATTTTTGATAATTTATAATCACATTTACCTGAAAAAAATAATTGCACTATTATATTCTCTAAAATATGCATATGAAATCTAAGTATATTCTTTTTCTAATATTATAAACGCGATTACTATAAGCTGCTTGCTTCAATAGCATATGAAAATACTAACACAGTATCGTTAAAACCTATCTAAGGTATAATTCAGTTATATATATTATAAGAATGTAAATTATCTTATCTATAATACATAGAACCTAAAACGCAGCTGGTGGTATTCACTAGGGAGCGATAACTTGCTGAATCTCCGGAAAAAACTTTTTCAAGAATTTCATTTGAAAAATACATAATAAAACACTTGTCGCTTGTAGAAAATAATCCTGTGAGTAATAATCCTAAAAATGGTTTTTAAAAAAAGAGTGGATATAATTATGCCTTTATTAAGAAACACGTTTGAAGGCAGTCTTAATTCATAAAATGCTAATATTTATTTTTGATTTAGTTTATGTTTCAAAAATTTTGTCTAGCTTTTTGAAAATTCCATAGATATATACTTTTTTTCTTTTAACTCCATTTATGAAATATTCATTTCAGAAAATTTAGACAGAATTCGATGTTGAATTTTTCAACTTTTAGATGTTTAAGATTTAAATTTTAAAGAAAAAGAAAAAAAAAACACTAAATTATTTTAATGCATCTCTATCTTTAGATTTTAAAAGATGTAAAATACTTTTAAAGTCTTTTATTTTAATTATGTTTCGTCAAAACACTTTTTTTTTTTTTTTTTTTTTTTAAAGTATTTAAAATATTTTGTTATTTATTTATTTTTTGTGTAATTAATATTTTTCAGAACTGATTTTTCTTTTAAATCTAAAATAGATATTTCTACTCGTTCGACATAAGCTGAAATTAAAAATTAAATTTATTATCTATTCACTTGTAAATCTAAGAAGATTTAGTCCAAATGGAATGGAACTGACGAAAAATGCAGGGCAAAATAAGACTAATAACTGTTAGAATGTAAAATATAGTGTTATAATAATGCGACAATATAATATTTTAAATATCGCTGAAGGAACTCGATTTAATGAATGCAACAATTCTGACTTCACACGTCTAACCGGATGGTCCATCTTAATGCATCAAATAGACTTTCTCGCCTTCGATAGCGGTTTACAAAGAGACTTTAGCGAAGTTACAAATGTAAGCACAACAAATGTTTAAATGCTACGAAAGACATTCGTCTCGTGCACGTCTGTGATTCTTGTTTCAAGATTAAAAGCGGGAAAAAGTCCAAAATTCCTTTAAAAATATTTATTGAAAAAAAAAAATTATACTATTCATGAGCATCGGAGATCTAAATATTAACTTTCGTGTCTGCACAGGT
The DNA here is from genome assembly GCA_963930645.1 of Salticus scenicus. Lineage (NCBI taxonomy): Eukaryota > Metazoa > Arthropoda > Arachnida > Araneae > Salticidae > Salticus > Salticus scenicus. The sequence continues at coordinate 149,186,215 of OZ005649.1, forward strand.
TCCGAGTGGGCCATGATAGCCCTGTTAGCAGAGCGTTGAGCTCATAATCGGAGAATTCACTGTTTGATAGTCGAGTCGTCAAAAGACTGTCGTGCGCATTAATGGTATCTAGTGCACGCAAATTCCATTGTGACTGTTATTTTTTTTCAAGTACCATAAAAAAAAAACATTTGGACGTTACCGAATCGTAATATTATTCTATTCCGTGGAGGATCAAAGCTGGAAAAGCACATTTCTGATCACCCCGAATGGTGAATCGCGGAAGGTCGCCCACTGCTCTCAGCGTAGCTCCATTTTGGCTTCAACATCCACTATACCTCAAACTCCACCCAGTTGGAAGCAAGACATTTTGTGTACTATAGTTTGCATTTGAATAAAAATTCTTAGACTTCGAAATCTGAAGCGTCCAACTTTTCGACAAAAATTGTTCCTGTTGTGAAAAACGAAAAATGTGTGTGTGTATATATATATATATATTTAAAGAAAATAAATGGAAAATCAAATCTTGAGTTTTATATTTTTTAAGACTTAAAGACAAAAATGACGAATCGAAAAGATAAAAGGCTCTGTTAGAATGCTCGAAAGTTCGTCTAAATGATGATATAATCATAAGAAGCAGTTAAAATTTTGCGATAGATAAAAAAATAAAAATTTCTTTTGAGCCTGTTATGAAAAACATATATTATAGTTATCAAGATAACTGACATACGTATCAAGATAGTTATGAATTTTATCACAGTAACCAAGTTTTGTATGGCAAAGGACATTTAAAAAAAGATTTATGTAGAAAATATGAAGAAAAATATTATGGCCATTTTTGAGTTACCGGAATTAAGTCACATTTATTACCAACACTCTGCACACTTATCAATTCATTGGAAGCGAATAATTACTTACAAATATATCTAAAATGAAGTTATTATTGTGAGTTTGAAGAAAAACAGTTAAGCCATTTTTTAAGAAACCTACTTGCGAGACATAAATTTTGCCTACATATAAAGTACGCTTATAACATTTTCTAAATTAACCAACTAATTAAGAGAAGAATTTCTTTCAGGAAAATGCATACAGAGTCATAAAGAGCATTTTCTAAAACAATCGGCATATCCCAGGTAGCACAGCGGTATTGCTCAATATTGGCTCAATGTTGCCCAACCACGGCAAGCATTGGCGTCAGTCGGTTGTTTCTTTTCAATATTGGCCAATATTACCCAATGTTGGAATGACAGTATTGAAATTCGGAACTATTGATATTTAGCTTTTTTAAACCAAAAATTATTTTTAAAAAATAATTTTTGTTATTTTTCGATACGTAGTGGACAGAAATATATTTAACAGTATTTTAAGTTCTATAAAATTATTAATAGAAGCATTTTATAATGTTGTAAAAAACGGGAATATTGGTCAATATCGTCCAATCTTGGCAAAGAACGGTAAGAAAGATAAGGTTTGTTCTCGGAATTTCTTGCTCAATTTTACGATCAGCTCGTCATTATGAAAATATTTAGCATTGTTAAGAAAAATTCTTGAAGGGAAATAAATAAATAAATCTGCTGGTTGATTTTGATCTCGATCGATATTGATGGATATCTACCAATGTTGTTGAGCATTGATACTACAACTTTCTGAAAACTCTAATAGCCAATCAGAGAGAAGCAAAACAAGCACCAGCATAAGAAGCAAGAAGCGAGATGGCGGTGTGTTTTGCTGTCCATGTTTGTAAAAAGTAAGTAATTTTAAATATTGTTTCCGAAATAGAATATAAGATAACTCAAATTTACACAATTTAAAATTATAGATGTATATTGATTAAAAGTCGTAGATAATATATGTGATTCAAAATGAAATCTTCATCTTCGCTTATACTGTGTAAACATGATATTAGTCTTAGCGTTGTAAAATTTAAACAAATATTATTGCATATTTCAGTTAGTGACGAATAATTTTATGTACCGGGAAATCTTCACTAAAAGTAGTGCTCTTTTTAACCTACTTTTTATTTATTTTATTTTTTCAGATAGGATAATCAAGTAATATGTTTGATTATTCAAATTTTATTTTTTCTTAGTTTAGAAATTAAAAACATTTTTACAATTTATCTCAATCGAAATATCCTCTTTAATTATATTTCATATATATTTTTGTAATGGTTAAAAGCTTTATTTTCTCATTTTGCTGTTTGATGCTTGGTTTATTTTTTATTTTTTTATTCATTACTTAAAATTTAAAGTTTTTTCTTAGGAGGAAAAAAGAATTTTTTAATGTGTATGCATTTACTTGAAAGTAAACAATGTCTGCTAAATTATACAATGCTTTTTGAAAATGGGATTCTTGTCAGAATTGTTGTTTGATTTAACAGTTTTTTAAAACAATAACAAGAGCCCTGAAAATTCAAAGACTTTATTCGTGTCATTCACTAAAATAGAAATAAAAGCTTGCAGAATAAATTATATTACATTTGATTGCGGTTAGGTTTTTAGCATGTGGCATTATTTTTACAATTTACATAGTCATCAAAAAAACACATTTATGTTCATAATTGATAAGTATTTGCTTGGATTTAATGAAAGATATTCTTTTTAAACATATTATATATATATATATATATATATATATATATATATATATAAAACTGTTGTATAATTGTTATAACTATGTATTTAAATTATGCATTGATATAAAATTATTTCTAAGAAATTTATTGTACTATAAGTTTGTTATATTAAATGATTTACTATAATCAAGTTTAATATAGTATATGTTTGTTATTTATTACTAAGAAATTTATTTATAACCAAGCTAGTACATATGAGGTGTTGCAAATACGAAGGGCAAACTCAACAAAAGGAGATTTTGAGAAAAACGCATTTGAAAATATTTTTTTTTGCGTCATAGGCATATGCTGGAAATATGCATCGTCCATGCATATTTTCAGACGGAACCAAGGGTGATCTCAACATGAAAGCTATACCTGTGTAGATCTAGAATCAGATGGTGAAAAAAAAAATTGACCTGATGTCGAGTTCGCCCTTCGTATTTGTTGAGATTTTTTTTTTTAAATAGACCACACACATGCTTTTTTATTTTATTTTATTTTATTTTATTTTTTTTATTATTCACTATTAACATAACAGCAAAAATTTAAATGCTTTCTGGACATGCACCAATTATTTCATATTTATTTTGAGTATTCACATTCAGTCTACTTTGCTTTTGAGCTTAATATTTAGTTTAGTTGCACACAATACTATGTAAATATGTTGAATATGTAAATATCCTAAAATGATGAATTACTATTTTTATTTTATTTATTTAATGACATTTTTTCTAAATTTATTAGTTGATGTAAAATATGAATATTTATGATTTTATTAATGGCAAAAAATTACAGATAAAACAATATAATAGTTAAAATTATTTTTGAATTCAGTTCAAATTAACATTACTTAATAACTTAATGCATAGATAATAATGCATCACATAAATTAATATGTAACACATATATATGAATATATTTGTTCATGTGCATTGTATCAGATCTATTTTTTTTTTTTTTTTTTTTTTAATCCAGTATTTTTGCAATACTGCTAGCCTTATAAGTTTCTTATGCACATACCCAAATAAAATGTTAACATTGGAAATTAGCTTTAATTTTTTTTTTAATTTAAAATAGACAAATAAAATTAAAGCCTGAAAAGTATGTGCATGCAGGCAATCAGTTAAGCAATCACTTTCTACTTATTGACGCCGGAAGCCAAACCCAATGTTATTCTATGGAGAATTTTGCTCCATCATAACTCATCAATTAATGCATATTTTTTATTTCCATTTTCACATTCAGAAACTTCACAATTGTTAATAAGGTTATCCCTTTCTAAAAATTATTATATTTATTATTATTATTATTATTATTATTTTTTAAGTTATAAAATGTAAATTTTCACAATGTATAATTTTGCATTTTTTTTTTTTACTTAAAAATGAAATATTAAAAATAAAAATTAGGAAATCAATTTCTAAAAAAAATATTTATTTTTCTATTAAGCATTTTATTTTAAAGTATTGAAATGTGAATTTTCACGATGTGAAATTTTGTGTTTTTTCTTTTAAAAATAAAATATTAAAAATTAAGTAATCAATTTTTAGAAAGCGATAACCAATTTAACAGTTCTGAGATTTCTTATATTTTGCTTTAATGTTTATCTTTTTCATAAAGTTTTATTTATTTATTTTTTACATTTTACTCAATCTCCTCCTTGAATTAAAGAACTGTTACCTAATCATCGATTAGTAGCAAAATAATTGAATATTTAGAGATTCAATTTTGTAAAAAATGCGAATTTATCAATTAAGGCAAAATAATAGCAGATTTCAGTAATCGGCTACAAAAATATTGTGAATTTCTGGGACATTCGCCTTTGTATAAACATTGATTTGCATTATATTAACTTGGACACTAATTATATGAAAATGAAAACCATAAGCTTCCTAAAATAGCAGCAAATATTTTAAAACAATTTATTGGAAAAGAGAAAAAAGGGTTTTCTGAATTTTTCAGGTTTGTTGAATACTGGTTAACCAAGAGTTAACTGAATTTAATTATCATTAGAACTTAATATTTATATATATATATCTGTCTTGTTTTAAAATCATTTTTATGCTATGCCACTTAATTTTAGTAGGAAAATACATGTCATGTTTTCTTGTAAAACTGTTGTAGGTTCTGAAGTGGAGAGTAGGCGCCACCGAGCAGTGGTTTAATGTGGTCTAGCTTTTAAAGGAACTGAAACCAGCTGGTCACCGAAGGTAGCTTGTTACTAATAAATACTATTTTAATAACACTATTTTCACACTTTATTTATTTATTTATTTTTTAACAAATTGTATAGTTTAATGTTTGTATTGTTATATAGAGTGTTAATAATATCTCTTGTTTATTCACTAAAACAGTGTATAAAATCGCAAATAATAATAATTCTTCGCAAGTTTCTTATGAGGTATTGTCTAGTCATATTTTAATAGATATTAGTAAGCTTTGCCCGCTAGTGGGTCACTATTATGAATGAATCCTCAAAATTCCATATTCTCGCTCATTAAAAAAAAAAAAAAAAAAAAAAAAAAAAAAAATCTTCTTCATCGAAAAAAACTTACACCGGGTCCCCACTGCCGTCGGCAGCATAGACCCGTGCGCACTGCGCACGCACAGATTAAGCGATACCAGTAAAGCTAGAAATTACCGGTCGCCACTCGCCACATGGCGACTAGATTTTTTAAAAGTGGCGACTTAAGAAATTGCCTTTGGCCGCCACTGCAGTGGCCACTTCTCTTCTACCCATTCTTTATAAAATATACCCCATTCCAAGGCAAACTTGGATTCCGCGGCGGCTTTTTCGCAGTAAACGCGCCGCGCAAAGAATTCGGGCTGTTCTAAAATCTAACCTCGCCACTTGCAAACATATTTCGGAAGTCAATTTTAATAGTAAACACTTAAAATTCTTCTACCCATTCTTTATAGAATACCCCATTCCAATGCAAACTTGGATCGCACGGCAGCGTTTTCGCAGTAAACGCGCCGTGCTCCTCGAATTCAGGCTTTCTCAAATCTAACATCGCCACTTACATTTTCGGAAGTCAATTTTAACAGTAAACACTGGAAATTGGCAGGTAGTCTTATTCATATACTAAAAAAACGTATGGCTTTTTTCCATTTTTCTATAAAAGTATTAGATTTTGATTTTAAAAAAATGCCAAAATGAGAGTTTCGGCCGACTTTCGGGAGAAAGAGACGAAAAGGAAGCTCGTGAGATAATCAATTGGCTGAAACTCTGATTGTATTACGTTCGCAGAAAAATTAAAAACGTCATTCGACGCATTTTCACTTCAATAGCCTCATCTCCAAATGTCCAAAATTAATTCACATTCGTCCAAAAAAAGTAAAAAAGTCCTTCAAAAGAAAGTTGGAACGCACATTTAAAGCCTCTTTTTTTTTTTTTTTTTTTTTTTTTAACGAAAGGGAAAGAAATTTGAAGGCATTCTGTTCTTTTACTATTTTATTTTTCAGTTATATGTAATTTGTTATGCCTAATCTGAGTTACACTGATGTACTACATACTACAGACCATTAAATTACAAATTTGATAATATCTTAAAATTGATTTCTTTTTTTTTTTTTTTTTTTTTTTTCTATATTGAATTATCATTTAATGATTGAGCTTAAGATCTTGTTTATCCTTAAGATGAATTAGTGCTGCTAATTTTAAAATATGTCAAAATTAACTTTTTAAAAAGTGACAGCTACAATTTCATTGTGAAATCTCGACTACAGACACACTCTCTAAATTCAGTTAGAGAGGGGGATTATAATTGTAAATTATTAAAAATTCATTATTATTAAAGAAAAATTAATTTATAATTCATTTGTAACAAGAAAAAAAAAAAAAAGAAAAAGAAACTTGCAAAATAGAAAAGTATTACACTGTACTCCCGATTATCCGTGTGCGGATTATCCGTTTTGCAGATTATCCGTGCAGCCCAAAAATTTAAATTTTCTCGTTTTTTCCTGTTCTCAATCTGGGACGAAAAAAAAAAAAAAACTGCGTTTAAGTGGCGGATCGTGATGGAATGAGATTTAATAATTTTCTAAAGAATATTGTTTTTTGGGTTACGTTGTAAAACTAGCGTCTAGGAATTGAAAAAGAACAAAGCAAAACGGTTTTCTTTTAATCGCTACAAACAAATGCAATGGTCTGTTTCAGTAGCAGCTACTAAGCTGATAAAGAAGGAGAGACTTGTTTTAATCCTTTCCCCTTTTTCTCTCACCCTTTTTCACTCCCCATACATTATTTCGTTTCTTTGAACCCCGGATGAACCATTCATGTTCTTAACGATCGCCAGTTACTAAGAGTGTGTTTTGTATTGACTGTTGTCAGAGCTGCTTATTTTTTCCGTGCGTTTAATAACTTTTACAGAATGAGTGAATTTACACAGCCACCGAAACGTTGCAAAAAAATTTACAATTAAAACTGGATGCAATTTCTAGGCTTGAAAAATGAGAAACTGCCTAAAAATTAGCTTTGGAGTTGGATTTTGGCATACAGACTATACGTGACTTCAAAAAACAAAAGCAGAAATTGATGGAATTTACTCGCGATTGTGTTAGTGGAGCATCTTCAACGACAAGAAAAGTAGTTAAAAAATCATCTTTTGAAAACCTTTATGCTTGCATGATTCAGTGGGTGAAGCAAAAAAGATCAGAAGGCATTCCCATCTCCGGTCCTATATGCTTAGAGAAAGCATTGTTTTTTCACAAAGCTTTAGGCATTGAAACCCCATTTAATGCATCTTCAGGTTGGCTGACTCGGTTTTAAAAACATTATGGTATTAGCGAAGTTACAATTAAAAGGAGAAAAGTTAAGTGCAGATTATTCAGCTGCCGATTCATTTATTAAAGAATTTGATGAGTACAGGAAAAAAGAAGAATTCTCTCTCGGTCAAATTTTTAATGCTGATGAGACCGGTATGTACTGGAAATGCCTCCCAACTAAAACATTAGTATCGTAAGAAGAGAAAGAAACTCCGGGTTTTAAAACTTCAAAGCAGAGAGTAACTGTGATGTGCTGTGCAAATGCTTCCGGAACATTCAGATTGAAACTCCTTGTTATAGGAAAGTCTAAAAATCCTAGATCTTTCGGGAAGAATTTTGAAAACAAAATACCTGTTTATTATTATTCTCAATCATCATCTTGGATGGATACCGACTTGTTTAGAAGGTAAGTTTCATAAGAAATTTGTGCCACAAGTGAGCGAGTGGCTACTAAAAAAAAGTCTACCGAAAAAAGCAGTTCTTTTAATTGACAATGCGCCATGCCATCCGGATGATATTTCGTCATGTGATGGAGATATTTTTTTAAAGTTGTTTCCTCCAAATGTAACTTCACTCATCCAGCAAATGGACCAAGGAGTTATCTCAACAATGAAGCGCATCTGCAGAAGAAATCTTTTGAGACTGCTATTGAAAGAAGATGAAAATCTTGTTAAATTTTGGAAAAAGCTCACGATCTTTGATGCAGTGCTGCTTATTGCTGAAGCTTGGGATGAAATTCAAAACTCGACGTTGCTTCATGCTTGGAAAAAATTGATGCCTGGGGTCATACATGCAGATGATTCTGCAAACAAAAACAAAGTACAAGCTTCTGAAATTGTTGAAATTATTTCTGATGTTGATGGATTTCAAAATATTGATGAAGAAAATGTAGAAGATTGAATGAACGAAGATAAAAATGAAAAAGGCTATAAAATTCTTTCAGATCAAGAAATAGTGGATGCAGTTTCAGGCGAGCAAAGCGAAGGGGAACAGAGTGAAGATGAATATGATGCAACAAGTGTGAGTCACGAAACAGCATTGCAGTGCGTAGATCAACTGTTAGACTACATGGGTCATCAAAATAATTTCGAGTTCAATGATGTCATTCTTATCTGTGCGCAACGTTCGCCAAATTATAAGAAAAAATGCCACGTTGGCTCGCAGACAAACAAATATAACATACTTCTTCCAGAAGAACAACTGACAGTAATTATGTAAGTTTTAAAATTATGCTAAATTTTCTTACATATTTCATTACTAGTACTTAATGTATTACTTTTTGTATTAGTAAAGTATCCTTAATAAACCCGAAGTATTTTATATACCACCGTGTACTTTACTTATACCCTCCAAATATACACACTTTTCTGCGTGTTTGGTCATTTTCGGATTATCCGTGTTTTTCGATTATCCGTATGCACCCGTGCATTAATTAGCACGGATAATCGGGAGTACAGTGTATAAAAAAAATATATTTTTTTATTTACATATACTAATATATTTTCATGAATCAAAGATGTTTTTTTTTTTTTTGAAAAAGTAGAAAATCGACACCATTCAGGATAGTGAAGGGGCAATATAATCAGAATTTTCTGTTATAAAATAATATAACCAAAAGAGCATTTTAAACATATGAATTTTGTATTGAATAGTATTTTCTTACATTCATAGTATAAATTATGTAAATCTATTCCTATTTCATTTATTAAAATTTATCAGAAATGTATTATTGTGGATGAGTTTCAAAAAGTTGACTACCTTAATTATTTTCTTAATGATTTGTCGAGACTGAACATTGAAAAAATTAAAGAAAAGAAAATTTTATTTTACTTTTACTTTTATCAGCGAGTGGCCAGTGGCCACTAACTTTTTTAAAGTGGCCACTACAAAAATGAAAGCCAGTGGCCACCAACCAAATTTCTTAATTTCTACCTTTAGATACCAGGGGTGATACTACCTAGCATGCAAAAACCCTGAAAACTGATATTTGCATGCAGACAGGGAAGATTTAATAATGAAATATCATATGGCTACCTGTATTAAATGATATTTGGAGAGTTCTTAATGCATTATAAGGCAAATTAAACATTCAAAATTAGAAATTTCTGTAAAAACAAAATAATTTACATGAAAATCAGAAACAGGAAAAATTTCAAAAACCCTGAATTCAGGGGTAAGCCCTGAAAAGTTTCATTCCTGGGATACGCATATTTATTCCCCACCCTAACTCAATTTCTATGTCCCCTCCCCCCTGCTTCCTAATAATTAATTACACTTTCTAAAATATCTTCATTCGACTCTTAGGCCCCCAAAATCTATACATACCAATTTTGAACGGTCTGACTCAATTTCTAATTTTTTGCTCGTTCTGCCCCCCTTATAATTTTACACTTTCCAAAATATCCTTATTCGACTCGTTGGCCACTAAAACCTATAAATACCAATTTAGAATGGTTTAGCTCAATTTCTAATTTTTTGCCCCCCCCCCCCTTCAGTGTTTTTGCTACAGTAGCATTTTTCGCGAAATGCAAAAAGACTTATCCAAAATGCGCAAATGAAATAACATGTTTTCGCTTTTTTGCTAAAGCATCTTACTAAACACAAAAAAAAAAAAAAAATCTTCAGCGAAAATATTATAACGAATCTTTCATGGAAAAAAAATCGCAACATTGATCAAGAAAAATGCATTGGTTCATGCATATAAGGGAAATCAAACACTGAACTACACATAAGAATCGCATACAGGAAATCAACTTGTAAATAAACATGAGGCATTTGTAAAGTGGTCTAATATGAATGAAAGAAAAATTATAAATTGTAAACCAAAAAGCTTTGAATAGTAATAAACAAATTTCACTTATATTACTTACCTTATTTTTTATTTTGGTAAGTTATGTTTTTATTTTCAGATACAGTATAAGCTTAAATGTAGTTTTACATGCTATAGTGATAATTATATCTCCAGAAAAAGAATATAAGTCGTATCTAAGACGTTCATATTGCTTAAAAAAAGTTTACAATATAAAGTAATAATCTAAAAAGTTTAATGTTTTTCATGTCTGCCAATAAATGAGTTAAAATATATGCTTGTACAATATTCAAATTGATCTGGTTACAGTCTTACTTTTTTGTTTTTCATTTCAAATTAAAAAAAATTTACCTTCTGTGTATAACTCTTTAAAGACCTGATTAAAAACTTTTAAGTTTAAATGACAAATGGAAATCAAACATATCGAGGTGTTTAGAATAATGTGTAAACTGATATTCATCTTTTACTACTATTTCTGGCATTTTAACATTTTGCTAAAGCTTTTCTTCTGATTTTAGCTTTTTTGCTAAAGAAAATTTTTACTCAGCTTAAACCCTGCCCCCCTTTAATAATTTTACACTTTCGAAAATATCCTCATTAGACTTTTAGGCTTCCAAAACCTATGTATACCAATTTTGCACAGTCTAACTCAATTTCTAATTTCTCGTTCCCCGCCTACAATAATTAAAAATATCACTGGAAGGATTTTTTTTTATTATTATTAAATAACGAAGGATAAATATTAATTTTTTCATTATGCTTTGAAAAAAAAATCAGAATTTGCTTGTATGGTTCAGTTGGGACAATTTTGTATAGATTAATTTTAAATTTAACAGATTATGTTAGCTTACTACAGATATATGTTTTGCACTTATTGATATAGCATAAAAGTTTTTACATGATCCTTACATTAAAATGGTACGATAAAATTCATTCAAGCTATGAAAGCTTTTTTTTTCTTTTTTTTTTTTTTTTTTTTTTTTTTTTTGGGGGGGGGGGGGGAATAATAAAATTTTCACAAAACATGACAAATATAAATTGTAAAACTAAAAAAATGTATTGTGTAATATAATGTTTTTATTTATATTGAGTAACTATAAATAAAAACATTTCTTACAGAATTATTTGGCCTGGGCCAAATAATGGACCTGATATTCGGCCTCAGCTGAATAATCGTTGCATCTCTAAAGGAAACATCTTTATTTTATTGCTGTCCAAAGTAATCCCATAATGGCCAATGTAAGAGTTCTTGGCCAATGGTACTTGAAACCCTGCGTCCTATCTAGAGAAAGAAAATTGATATGATTTTATGTTCATGTATATTTTATTTATAATTATTTTTCTTTCTTTCTTTTTAGGAAGTGTGAGAAGAAATTGTTAAAAAGTTCAAACTGTTATCTTTAACAGAGTTTCCCCCAGACAGTTTTGGGAGGGTGCTGCTTCCTGCCTGCCCTTTGATTGGAAAAATTCTTCCCTTTATCTTCTTACTCTTCATAAAAAAAAATTTCACCTTTCTTGTCCGTTATAAAAAATTGTACTTTTACTGCCTTTTGTAGAAAATAGACTTTAAATCGAACATAAATGCTAGAAATATAAATAAAACAGGGATGCTGCTTTTCCACACTTCTACTGAGCGGCAGATTTCCGCTTTTTATAAATTTATTCTGTCTGCCTCTTCTCAAACTAATAATCGCCGATGCATCATACAATTTCTAATCTTTCTCCATCAATAACATAAATATCAATGTGCACATTAAACTTAATTTACTGGATTCTAGAACCTTTAAAAAGGTAGGATTGCTCGATATTTCTCATATACATAGTTATATTGTCCTCCTTCACCCAGTAGCAGAATTTTTTCTGTCAATCTGCGACAACTATTTAGGCATTAGAAAATAATCTGCAGCGCTATAAGTAACACAAAAAAGGCTTGCGAGAATCAGTAAGTGTATTTCTGTCATAAGTTTGCATTTATTTAATATTAGCAAGTTTCGCCTGCTTCGCTGGTCGCAGGAATTAATTGAATCTTCAAAACATTTTAATCACTATTTTAATTTTTATTGTATTAAAAAAAAATAATAAAAAAATCCTTTTAAATCATTCTTAACCTCACTTCACATACTCGTGGCTGACCGTAGCATCTTTCCTGGGCACTTCAATTTGGGTATTTATTAGACGACAAAAGCTGTTTTTACTTAAAAATGCGACTATCAAGATGGCTCTACCTCAGCATTTATTAAACATTTCAATTTTGGCACCATGTATTTTATAGCTCTCGCTCTTTCTATTATATTACCATTTGATTCCGACTAATACAATAAATAAAAGAAAGAGAAAATATTCCTTTCAAATGAATTAATTATATAAACAAAATAATAATAATAAAATGAATTTTAATTAAACACATTTTAATCTGTTTAACCCTTTCTACTATATTAGCAGTTTTTTCAATAAATACATTTTAAAAAAAAAATTCCTTTTCAAATTAATTAATTAAATGAAAAATAATCTGGTGTGCCACTCACACGACTTTCTCTCCCTGCATTTTAATACTAAAAAGATATTTTGCAGATTAAGGTGTAAGCTTGTAAGATCAATAAAGTAATAAAGATCAATCTATTTTAAAAATAATGTAAAATAGGTTTAGGAACAGTTTTATTTCACATATAATTCTGAATCCCTCATTCACCCATCCCCCTGTTCAACTATAATGCCTACATTGAAAAAAAAAAAAAAAAAAAACCTTAAGGCCGTAATTAATTTGCATTAAAACTTGCCAATCTTAATCAAACTTTTCAAGTAGCAACTTAATATGAATCTCCAAATACCAAATTTGAATTTCCTGTAATCATTTGTTTTTAAATTATGCTGATAACAGATATAGAGATCAACTGCTAAAAGTTAGACTTTCACATTCAAGACACCTCAAAACGGATACTATACAAAAAACCAGAATTTAAAACAAAATTAAAAAATGCTTTGTTTATAGTTGGTATAAAAAATTAATTACCCTTGTTAGTGTGGGGAAGGAGGGAAGGGGATCACAAAAAAAAATATATGAGTGGGAAGATATTGAACAATTCTACTTCATTACATGTTTTAGAATCTAATATAGTAAATTGAAAGAGTTATGGATGGAGAAAAATTGGAAATTGCAATACTTCTGCGGAGCAATTGTTTGCTTTTCATTAGCAGGAGAGGGGGAAAATGGTGGGAGGGGGGGGAAGCAGCAAGAAAAAAGTGAGAGATATTGGACAATTTTACGTCTTTATAAGTTCTGGAATCTAATTAAATAAGATTTTAAGAAAATATTGACTTTTATGTTGTAGATGAAAACAGACGGGAAATCACAATGATTCTGTGAGATGTCTATCGCTGATTGTTAGCGAAGAGGAAAGGCGGTGTTAAATAATTACGTAAGTGAAAAATATTGAATAATTCTACCTCTTTGTAGCTTCTAAATTCTGATAAAGTGTGCTTAAAATGAACGTTGCCATTTATGATGTGGATGGAGAAAAGATTGGAAATTGCAATATTTCCGATCAAAATTGGGAGACTTGAAATTTCTACACATTACTGTGTTGAAAATAATCTGCAGACTGAAAAAAAAAAAAAAAAAAAAAAAAAAAAAAAAAAAAATCTTCGACGTACGTCTCGCGTCTTGCATTTTCTACTATGAGGTCCCTCACCCCCCTAAAAGTAGCAATCAGCCATTAAACAACCTGACGAAGCTCTGCAATGTTCATTCTTTTTCCATTCATAACATAAGTGTCAGCATTCATGATAAACTTGTTTTATTAGATTCCAGAACTTATAAAGAGGTAGAAAAATTTCCTTATGTGTAATTATTTTGTTTTAAATTATGTTAAATTAATATTATTGCTGATCTACAGACTATGGTTTATTTAGAAACTTCTAAAATATTTTTTTTATTATTGATAAAGCATCATTCTTTTATATTGCTTAAAATATAACCATTTGACTGCAAAGTAACTATTTTTAAATTATTATATTCAAATTATATTTTATGTATTATTTTGTTATATATTAATTTACATAATTCACATATAAAATTACACAATAATTATCATAAATTTTACTTCAGGCATGATTTCCTCTTTCTTCGAATTTTTAGAGTGGCATCCCTGATAAAACTACTGTGCATGATGATCAACATTTGTTCATACATTAGTAAATTTTTTCTCGTATCAAGTGTGTCGTTAAGGATCCAAAACTGACTTCAAAAATCTAAAATGTGATTTATTTTACTAGCAGCATCCTTTCATTTTTAAACCTGGGAGAAACTCTGCATTAACAACTATATTAGAAGTCTTTACAAGAGCTCCAGATTGTGATAGCAAGTAGGTTAAAATAAAACAGAAATCAGATGTAAAAATATCTGAAAATACAGAATTTTTGTAATTTTCAAAAACATAATGTAAAATCATGCAAATAAATTTAATAAATTGTTTTGTGGAAAAAAAAGTGTTTTTTTTATTTTAATTTTTAATGAATTTTTTTCTATACTCAGTAAAGATATTTAAAAATAAACCTACTTGAAGTTTAAGTTAAACTTCAAATAGGTTTATCTTAATTTTTACTTATTTTATTTATTTTTCAGTTTTGAATAATAAAAATTTTTATATTAATTTATGTAATAATGCTATTAAATTTCAGACATTTTAATAAAATATAATTAAAAAATTTAATCGCATATATTAGTGTTAATTAAAAATAAGCAAACAAATGAACACAAAATAGAGGAAATTAATTGAAATGCATGTGAAGTAAAAAAGTTTAAATTATTTTCCTAATCAGTAAGCATTTTTATGCTTAAAAAAAAAAAAGATGCTTTCTGAATAAATTTTTTTGTTAAGGATATTCTGTATTAAAATAACCAACATTAGTAGCTGAAAATGATTGTGAAATTTCCTTCTACATTATTTATATTTATAAAATTCAAACTTTTTTAGGTATAAAATAAAATGCAAAAAGATAAAATAATCAGATATTAATTTATAAACAGAAGTTTTAATTTGTGAATTTCTCAGTATGGATCATTATTATTATTTTGAGGTATGCATTTTTCATGTTTTTGCCAAAAATAATGTGCATTTAAAGTAAAAATATTTAGTTTGAATGGAAAATCTGAAAATAAAATCAGATGTAATTTAAAGAATGGATTTTAATAACTACGGTTATTTGGAAACAAAAAAAAGCGTTCTTTGTTTTCGCTTGGTATGGGACAAACTTTTTCTTCAGCTAGGCTAAGATTTTTTAGTCATGCCAGTGTAGGTTCTTATTTCATAAAATTCTATATGTAGATTATAGCTTTTTCTAAGGGGTTAATTGGGTCTTTATCATTTCGGATTGTTCTGCAAGATTTTTTGGTTAGTCTTTATCAGGGTAGTACTAATACCAATATCAAAGGCCATAGCCAGAAAATTTACAGTGTACAAGTATTAGTGCATATTATTGTGTTAAAAATGATGTATTACTCTAAAAATTTCTACAAATTTGCAACATTTTGAGGGGGAGTTGAAATTTTCTTTCCCCCCCACTATAGTTATAGCCTTGCTACATCAAAATTATACTACCAACCACATAACTGTCGAAATCTTAACAGGTACATGCATGTAGAGATGTGAAATCTGGACGCAAGGTGATGTTTTGAAATTACAACAGAAGAGAAGAAACAGTCAGTTCATTCGTGCATTTAATGAAAGCTGTGTGTAAACGATGTGGTAAACCATGTAGTTGAGTGTAAACTGTAAATCATGTAATAACATCGAACTAATGCGAAATGTGGACTAAGGTGACATTCTGCAATTACAGCAGCAAAGAAGAAACGATCAGATTGTCAGAAAAATTGATGAAAACTGGGTACTCAGCAAAAAAGTTTGTGAAAAGAACTCAAGGTATTTGGATTTGGTGTTAAGAAAATTTTATAATGCAAAGAAAAACCCCTGACAGTTCATTAACTTCTTCTGGGATGATTTATTTATAGTAAGAAAAAAATAATATAACCTTTTGTTTTATTACGATTCATTCATTTTATATTGATACAACTTAAAAAAAAAAATAAAAATACTTAAAAATCCATAACATCTACATTTGTGACTGATGAAAATTATTTCATACATTCTGGGTATATCAGTTTTCCAAATATCTTCAAAATGTAATGAGTTTGTTTGTCTTACACAATTTCTGTTGTGACATCTTGAAAGATTATTATTTTATTTGTTATGATAATGACGCCTATACCATCAAGTTCTGATTTCAAGATCAACTTAAGTTCAGCTTTTGGATTTTTATTATTATTATTATTATTATTATTATTATTATTATTTAGTGCAGTTAAACCATAACATGTGAAAAAAAATTATCTTTTTTTTTTATTAATTTTTTTTATATGTAAATAAATACAATTCTTCTTATGTAAAAGAAAAAAAAAATGAATGTGTGAACTTTTTTGGAATCAGCCTAATATATGTTTAAAGCTAATATAAAGGTGTCTGTTTTCACATAAAAACTAAAAAAAAAAAAAAAAATCACATAAAACAAAAAATTTTGAAAAATCTAATACAAATATCAAAAGTTTAAAAAGATGTTGTAAAATTACATTCGGCTGCAAAATTATTCGAGCACTAGCAATAATCCTTGCCAAAAAAAAAGTACACTTAATACAGCTTTGTTAAATAAATCCTTGTCGAGTCATGTTCTTAATCAGTCTGAGAACATGATTCGACAAGGATTTACTTAGCAAAACAGTCTTAAGTGTACTTTTTAAATATAGGAATTATTGGCTAGTGCTCGAATAATTTTGCAGCCGACTGTACTTGCATTCTTTTATCTGCAAAAAAAAAAAAAAATAATAATAATAATAATAATTGTACATGGAATACAGATGTTAGCAAAATTATTTGAGCGCTAGCAATAATTCTTATATTTAAAAAAAATTGTACAATTAATACTATTTTGTTGTGTACTTTTTTATATAGGAATTATTGCTCGCACTCAAATAATTTGTCTGCCATCTGTATTTTTTTTTTTTTTTTTTTTTTTTTTTTTTTGCAAATAGACAAGATTTGTAGTTAATACGGACCTGTATTGCATTACAACACTAGCCAATGTCGAATATCAATATTGCCCATTACTGTTGTGATTTGCAATTTTATATTGGCCAGTGTTGTACACAATATTGTCCAGTATGGGATACCAACATTGGCCTATATTGGAAAAATTAAGTATTTTATATTGGCCAGTCCAACTTTAAACGATATTGGCCAGTATTACATACAATATTGACCAATACAGATTACCGATATTGGCCAGTATTGTAAAAAACCTTGACATTTTTGCACTGGCCAGTCCAGCAGAGTCCGATGTTGGCCGATATTGAAATAGTCTTATTTCCGACTTCGGCCATTATTGTTGTGCTACTTGGGATGTTCCTAAATACAATCGGCATAATATTTTTAAAAGCCCCTCTTGCATAGCAAATTAAATACAATTATGTATAATAAAATCTGAGCTATAGCCTTCTCGTTCACGGGGGAGATTGCAGTATAGCAGCACATATATCGACAGATATGTATCCAACTTGAATCAGAATAATGTTTTAGGACGTTCCTCTTTCACTTTTTTTTCGATTATAACCAAGAGAACCAGAGATACAGCCTTCCCTTGAATGGGAGAAATTGCCGTATTGCAGCTGCACGTTTTAAACAATTTGTACCAGATTTCGAAAGGCATAATTTCTGTCAAAGTACAACTATATAAAAATTTATATGGAATTTTGTGTAGTAGATCCAAAGCACTGTTGCCACAAAACTTTGTCGCAGAAATACACACAGAAAGATAGACATTTTTTTTTTTTTTTTTGAACGGTCAAATCTTCTTCAAAACGCGTAAATTTTTCAAAAATCAGAAAACAAAACGTTTTTTAAATCCAGTACATTCATCCAATTAAAATAAAAGAAAGTAAAAATAAAATAATAATACAAATCGTTTTACCCTAAATTTAATGTACAAGTATAAATTAAGTTTAAATTTCACAAATAACAACTTGACGTAGAATGGAAATAAGTATTTCTTATCACGTCATATTTTATCCTATTTATTACTTTACTTATTAGAATTTCAATTCCAGTCATAGAGTGATAATTGACGTGTCTTTGTTACGAAGTATTATCATACATTTTCCGAATTAATGACGTCCTAGAGATACGGAAAATTTTCAATTAATATTAATTAACTGTTCGCTACTTCTTGTACTTAGGAGGTTTATTAAATGCAGTATCGCACGCTGACAGAATGACAGAAATAGTATTATATTTTAATTAATACTTTGAGTGCCCACACATGAAAATAAAATATATTCTATTCTGATTGTGACATTAATGAAATTCAGTATGAAATACGACACAATTAAACATTAAAACCAACACGAAAATACAAAAAAGAAAAATCTGCGGTAGATATATATAAAGATAGATAGATAGATAGATAGATAACGAGTTATTTTGATAAAATCAATAATTTTCAACAGAATTAAAATATGAACTGGTACTTTCCATTTTTATCCAATATTTATTCTTTTTTAATCTTTTGAAAATTCTTCATTTAGATAAAAACTACTTTGTTTTCCAATATATAAAACCCTATTATTTATCATTTTAGACCATTTAGGAGTTAGCAAGCTCACAAAATATAAAATATTTTTAATTTAAAATATCTGTCAAACCGATTTTCATCAAATACAGCTAAGATACCATTTGATTAAACCAGTGTTCTAATAATAATAATAATAATAATAATAATAATAATAATAATAGTGATAAAAAACATTAAAATAGGTATATTACGTATCAAGCTAAAATACCATTATGAAGAATAGAGAGGGAGAGATAGTGGGTTGAAAACCCACTTTTTTGCGTATGTGGTTAAAAATAATAGTTCATACATTCCTATTTTGTTATATAAAAAGATTGACAGCATAAAAACCAGTTACACACAAATATATTAACGACAAAATACAAACTAACATGTTTTAAACATACGTTTATATCTGAAAACATAATGATACTTATTTATTTTACATTGAAGAAGCATTGAAAAATCAATAATAATGAATTACTTTAAAATAAAAATTTTAAAGTTAGTAAGCCAAATGAATTTTTCAATAAAATATGTAATTTGTATCAATATTTTCTACCATATGCATTAAAATATATTATAAATTAAATAGCATTTGTGTAGCAATATTTCATTATACTTAAGAAATGGAAAATTTGATGAAAATACATATTCGCCCTATTTTTGTAAAAAGTTGTTGAATGCCAGAAAACAATTTCAATATTTCAATAAAATTCCATTTGATAAATTAAATTATTTGAAAGTTGTATTCTTTGTATATATATATATATATATATATATATATATATATATATATATATATATATATATATATATATATATATGGTATATTTATGTTCGTTTTTCTTCACTTAAATTCACTTTTCTGCACTTCTTTAACTTAAAAACAAAAAAAAAGTTATATGTAAAACAAACGTATGAAGGTCATATCTTTTATTATATTAAGAATTTCTGTCTAAAAATATTTAATAATTTAATAAGTGTTTAGCTTAAGAATAAATAAAGTGCCACGATAATAAGCAGAATTATTTGTTAAATCTTCACAGACGTTTCAAAAATATAAATTCGATTTCATTCCGTAACTCTTTTTTTTTAATAGGATATACCACTTAAAAAAAAAAAAAAGGCTTTTTATCTAAATACAATTTTTTCTTTCTTACTTTTTTTTTCTTATTTACATAAATATAAAACACCGTGGAATTTCCCAACATCAAAAAGTCCTATAAAATTTAATAATGCAAGAATATTATTAATTGCAGTATTATTATTATTATTATTACTTTGTATACACATAAAAAGTGTTGGGCATGTCAACATTTTTGACATCCTGTTTTGTATGGATTTATTTGTTATGTGATATCTGTACACAATTTGACCATTTTTTATTAAAAAAAAAAAAAAAAAAAAAAAAAAAAAAGACTATGTGTTTGTCTGTACGTTATAGAAAAAAAAATGTGGGCAATCTACCTTACAAAACAATTAACAGAATTATACAAAACTTCATACTTCATTTTATCTTGAGAGAAATTACTGATTATTAGATTTGAGCATATATTGCGGAATAAATAATCTGCTATGATGAAAATTTCACTTACTTGCATTTGGCCAATTCTTTTTTTACACACTGATTTTTATTGGGTGAATATCTTTC
Organism: Salticus scenicus; assembly: GCA_963930645.1. NCBI lineage: Eukaryota > Metazoa > Arthropoda > Arachnida > Araneae > Salticidae > Salticus > Salticus scenicus. The sequence continues at coordinate 149,206,696 of OZ005649.1, forward strand.
GGATGCTGGCGCTGCTATACTGCTAGTTTCTACGGTTACGATGAGACTACAGTGAGTTAAGACCACAAGCATATTAGTGCATTTCTGAAGAAGAGAGCATAATATGCAAATTTTTAGTTGCGTATTTAAAATTGATAAGAAAACGCATCTTATACTAATTCCAACTTTTAAAATTAAATTAAATTTCATTAAAACTTATTCATTTTTCTAAAAATTAAAGACTGTGACTGTTAATAAATTATAAGACCACCTCAGAAAATTAGCATATTATACATGACGTCAAACTCAATACCAAGCGCATGCGTCAGTATTTCGTAAAAGCATTACCTAAGAAGCAAAGGCTTAGGTTTTGAATGTGTTATCTACGATTAATTTGACGATGCCTCGTGGTAAAGAATTATCGGAGTACGAAGTGAGAAAAATTTTATTTTATAAAGGTTCTGGTAAATCTGGAAGAGATGTTGCGAGGTTAATGAACCGTTCTAAAGCTGACATTCATAATGCCATAATTAGAAAAGATTATTCAAACAAAATAAAACTATCTGGTAGAAAAAATATTTTGACAGCACTTGATGATAGACAAATTTTTCGACTGTCAACTAAAAAACGTCTTTGAACTATTGAAATTACGAAACGTTTCAGCAACAAAACTTCACATGTAACAGTCTGGAAAGGTCTTAAATTAAATATTAATACGAAATTTATGAAATTTATGAAATCGAAGAAAAAAAACTAAAGCTATTGAAACGCCATCGAGAAGAAAGATTAAAATGGGCTAAAAATGTCATGTCATGGAATAATGCGTGGAAACAAATTAATATTTTCTGATGAAAATAAATTTAACCTTGATGGTCCCGATGGTTACAAACGCTATCGGCATGACTTGAGGAATGAACCAAAAGAATGCTTCAGTCGCAAATGGGTGGAAGATCAGTAATTATTTGGGGAGCTTTCAGTTATTAGGGGTTGTGTGATTTACAGCGGATTTCGTATGAACTCTACACAATATCAGACTATGCTATATGATCATATGATACCGTTTGGACCTTTGTTAGGTGGTGCTAACTGGATGTTTCAACAGGACAATGTTGCTTGCCATAATCTAAATCCACAGAGAAGCGGTTTAAAAAAGAAAAAAATTAATGTTTTACCATGGCCAAGTCGAATTCCAGACTTGAACCCCATGGAAAACCTATGGGATATATTATCTCACAAAGTTTATGCTAATAATAAACAATTTTCATCTGCCAATAAACTGGAAGTAGAAATTCTAAAAGAATGGTACAATATTTCTATAACTGAACTTAATCACCTGGTTACTTCAATGAAAAATAGAGTGTTTGAAGTCATCAGGAAAAACGGAGGACCAATATTATATTAATTTTTTATACAATTTTGTTTTTGGACAAGTGGTCTTATATTTTCTTAACAGGTTATTTTTTCACTTATTTCTAATATATATTTTAATTAAACATTTAATGCCTTGTACCAAGTTATCGCAAACTAATTATAAAAAAATATAGAGCAATATGTTATTTTATGTATTTAAATTATGATTAGAATCTTTATTTTTCTTATTATTTACAAAATTAAAGTGGTCTTATAATTTCTTAACGGACTGTGTATCTCAATTTCTATGTATAAAAATATACGAAACTTGATATGTAAGATATATAATAATAAAAAAATATGCTGATTCAATTTGATATACATAGTCGACCAATGTCTTTCAATTAATTACTGTCTACGATTTTTCATTAAGCTATATCTCAACATCTATTGGTTAAATATACGAAACTTGACGTATATGATATATTATTGTGAAAAAATGCGCTATGTCAATTTGTATACATCGTCGACCAATGTCGCTCAATTACGTGCATTCTGCGATACTCCATTCAGCTATATCTCATTTTCTATTGGTTGAGTGAACGCCAAACTTCAAATGTAAAATCTTTATTATTATAAACTGCGTTGATTAAATATTTGTATCTGTTATGTGTTTTTAGATATTGGTGTATAGAATGATGTAAAAGCCTATTGTCGCAGCATACTGGATTGCCCATTTTATGGAAATAAAAGAAGGAAAATGTAATTGTAGAGTAATTTTAATAATTCAAACAAATTTACATTTTAGTTTATCTATAGCCTATTTTTAAATCTTTCTTCGCAAATTGCATTTAACATAATTTTACAAATTTTTAAAGATTAGACAGCATTTAGTTGATCTTTGTTTTGTTTTAATTTTGTATCAAATATAAAAAAAAAATCAAGAATAAGGCACGCACACACACACACACACACACACACACACATATATATATATATATATATATATATATATATATATATATATATATATAGAGAGAGAGAGAGAGAGAGAGAGAGAGAGATACATATATACATAGATCATGAATGTAGTTTTCTCCCAGAAATATATAATATCTTTAGAGATACTAGTTTCTGTTACGAAACTTCAAAATTTGCTTTACGATATAAATTTTAAAAGACCATATTAAATAAAACTTTATTAAACTATTTATCGTGTTTATTAAACTTAAGATTATTAAACGTATTTTTATTATTTACGAAAAAAAACTGCCAAATTTTACTGTATAACTTACTTGTTCTTAAATATCTAGTATTTTTTATTTCTGAAATATCTGAATTCTTTAATTAAAAGTTCAATTTTAATCCATTCAGCATTATTTATAAGAATTTTGAAAATTTGATTACTTTAATGTAATCTGGTAACTGATGATATATTGTGATATGAAGAGAATACGTAAAAGACATACTTTTCGGCTGAAATTTATTTTACAATATCCACAGATGCATATTTGATATTAATCCATTTCCAATCATTTCCGAAGTAAGGGATATTTAATAAATGCTGGTTCCAGATGGCGTGAACATGAGAATAATTTCACTTTGAAAGCAGAAAATATGACAACATCTGATGACGTAGAGTGGCTGTGATCTGTCCACCGTATTAATTATTAAATTACCTTCATGTCGTTTTTCATGGTAATAAATTACGTCTTTCTGATTTTAAATATACTTTATAATATTTTCTATTATGTATAACATTAATTTTGAATTTCCCATGTATCTTAAATTTTGTCTCTATGAAATAACATTTAAATTTCATTGTGATTATAATTATTAAACTCTGTCTGAAATTTGAAAGATGAAGTATAATATTTGAAGTAACTAATTTTCTTAAAATATCAGATAATACATCCATTAAATAATAGTAGGTAATATGTGTTTTTTGTATCTAATGTAAAATGTCTAAAACTAAGAATATATTTCAAAATCCTTTAAGCGTTTCAATCCTTTTTTTTTTTCGTTTTTCATACTCAAAGTAAATAGCTGAAGTGAATAAAGTTTGTAATATGAACTATTTAACAGATATGCGGAAAAAATGCTGAAGTTTAATGGGTTAGTATTAAAACATTTTGTATAACTATAAATAATAATGCACTTTATAATATGATAGCGTTCAAAGAATTACTTTATATAAAACTTAACTTTTGGTTTGAAATATTCTTCATGCGTTTCTCAAATTTTATATGGATTTAATTACCATCTCAGAGAATATCGTTACAATTTTAATTACATTTTCATTGCCGAAAGTCTATAAAATTTGCTAATTATACTTTAAAGCTCTTATATAATCTTAAAATTCATTTTTTTTAGGTAATTTTGAATAGGACAATGGAATTTGAAAATTGTCAAACCTATGCAGTAAAAAAATATCCAGATAGTTATAATAAAATGTATGAGCTGTATAATACTTTTAAAATCGTGTCATTTTAAAGTTCTTCAAACATTATTTAAAAGCGTTTTACAAAATTATAAACTTTAATTTTATTTTTGTAGAGATCCAAATTTTGGGAATAACCAGTTACTTATAAGGTTCCATGCGAATTTATTTTCATTAAATCTTTTTAGAATAGTATAAATGTTAATCAGCATATTTGTCACAAAACTGTGTATTCGTTTTGAAATAAAAAAAATATTGCATTTATTTCAAACTCTCAAATTTTCCCGTCAGACAATAATTAATGAAAAATTCAAATTTTACAATTATTTGTTTATAACTAAGTGTATAACTGATATATACAAAAAAAATAATCTAGTGTTTTACTCACACGACTTTCACTTATCAGTGGCGTAGCGTGAATGACGATTTGGGTATTCTCCACTCTAGTAGTTAGAAACGGTGCATTAAAAAATGTATTCAATCACCTTATTGGTTAATTCGTTTATTTTGAGAAACAACGTAGATATGACGTCATTTTAAGAGTCAATTATAAGAATGAGCTTTTCATGAAACGAGCTGTTTCTAACCACCCGTATGGAGCATACCCAAAACGTCATTCACGATACGCCACAGCTATAAATGGAAATTGAAGATTGAGGGCTTAGTTAACGAGTACTGTTATGTAAACCTATCATAAAACAATTCAAATTAGGTTTTGGAACAGTTTTATTTCACAAATAATTCTATATGAAGGCGGATATCCCCCTCATCAACCACCCTCCCCCCGTTTTATTATTGTACCTACTTTTATATAGAATTTAAATCTGTTATTAAAAATAAAATCACACTTAAAATTATTGAGACAACTTCAACAAGGAACATTTTTCGAAACTTATCAATCTTGATCAAACGTTTATAGTAACAAGCGTATTAACTTCAAAATACAACATTTGGATCGTCTGAAATTATTTGTTTTTAATTTACTGTAAAATACACAGACAAAGATCAAACATTAAAAACTTTACTTCGGTATTCAAAAAACCCCGAAACGTGTAAATATACCAAAAAACAAGCGACGAATATTTAGCCTAAGTTAAGACATTATTTACCATATGTCTATGAGGAATTAATTTCAATGTCTGAGAAGCTTTCCTGGACATGGTAAATTATTATAATAAGGAACTTCTACTAACAAGAAAAAAGAATGCTATGGCTTAAATATTGGCAGCCCTGTATAACTTCTGGAGGTTATGTAAACACCACATGTTGCACATAAATATAATCCTATATTAATAACACACAGCACAGCCTGAAATACACTTCCATCAATTTTCAGGTACTGTCGCAATATATTCTAGTTCTTTTGTGTAGCCCTGTAAACGAAGAGTGAATGAATGATTTCCATACTATATTCTACATGAAACATGCTTTTATGCATACAAAAAAATATATATTTGTTTCATTTGGTTTAGTGCAGTCTATACATATTTAAACTCTAATAACCTGCAATTTTTCACATAGACGTAACGTATTTCGAACCATTTACTTGAAGTTTGGTGTAGCATCCCTATATAATACCCATTTAGAGTACCAAGTATGACTTTCTGCTACCATTTGTTCTTGAGATATGTTGATAACAGACATACAGATACATAGAACAACAGCTAAAACTATGATTTTTAGATTCAGGAGACCTCAAAACATGTAAAGATTAAAAAAAAAAAAAAACTCAATTTAAAAAATGTCACCCCAAAACAATACTTTCTCTGTCATATACGTAAAAGAAAGTAGTAAATAAATACCGATATGTATTCAGCTACCTACAGAAAAAGCATATTAAAAAAACTCGAAATTTAAAATAATTCAGAATTGTATGTAACATTTGGAGATTAGAAATTATTTTCCATTTTTTTCCTCATAAAAGAAGCCTTTCCTTGTCTAAAATTATATTTTATCTTTTAAAATATGCTCTATGTGTAAAAAAGAAAATGACAGTGCAAGTTCATATGACAGCAAGACGTATTTCATGACAGTTTTTTATGACAGTATATGACTTACGAAGAGATAGATTTAGGAAAAAAAATAATAATTTCAATGTCCATTTTCTCCATAAAACCACATCCGGAAACAATTTTTTAGTCTCTATTTAAACTGATTGTATAAATTATTGTCAATAATGCTTAAAAAAAAAAAAAAAAAAAAGACAAAGTGAACATGCAAATTATTATCTATACATATAAAAGAGTACTTCCACTCACTCACTGACTCATCAACGCACAGCAAAATCTACTGGAGCCACTAACTCGAAACTCGATCAGATTATAGAACATATAGTGTAAGCACCCCCTAAGAAGCGATTTTGCGAAATTCGCCCCCCTAGGGGGTGTAGGGGGCAAAATGTGATTGAACAAAAACCTTCATATCTCAAATAAAAAAACAGATATCCGTAAAAATTTTCCTTTAAATATAGCTAATTTAATTATCTAAAAGGGGGCAAAACGAGATTTCACATGCGCAAAACGTCGTTTCACATACTCTTATATATCTCAAACAAAAAACATATATATGTGAAATTTTTGCTCTAATATATAGCTAATACAAATACCTAAAAAATTAATTTGTGGAATTTTCGAAATTCAGCCCCCAAGAGGGGAGAAGAGGGGGAAACGTGATTTGAAATAATTCATTATATTGCAAACAGAAAAAGATATATGTGTAAGATATTTTTGCTCTAAAATATAGCTCCCATGAATACATAAAAACTGATTTCTTCAATTTTAGAAATTCGTCCCAGGTGGGGCGGGAAAAGGGGGCTATGGAGTAAAAAAATAGAAATATAGTTAGGCCGTTCAAAATTGGTACAGATAGGTTTTAGAGATCTGCATGTCAAATGAGGATATTTTTGAAAGTGTAAATTTATTAGGAGGGTCAGAAAGGTGTGTGTGTGGAGGGGGGGGGAAGGACAAAAAAATAAAAATAGAGTTAGACAGTTCAAAATTGGTACATAAAGGATTTTGATCGATATACAAATCGATTGCGGATATTTTCGAATTTGTAAAGTTATTAGAAGGGGCGGGAGGAGGGGACGGAGGGCCAAAAAATAAAAATAGAGTTAGGTCGTTCCAAATTTGTACATAGATGTTTTTGATACTTACAAATCGATTGCGGATATTTTCGAATTTGTAAAGTTATTAAATTGGTACATGGAGGTTTTTGAAACCTACAAATCGTTTGCGTATATTTTCGAATCTGTAAAATTATTAGGATAGACGGGAAAGGGAGGTGATAGGGCAAAAATATATAAATAAGAGTTAGAGCGCTGAAAATTAGTGTTGTTAGGTTTTGAGGCCCGATCAATCGATTGCGGATATTTTCGAAAGTACAGAATTATTACGAAGGGCGGGAAGTGATCGGGCGCAGGGGTAAAAATAAAGATAAAATGTTGGAAATTAGTATTATTAGGATTAAAAGCCCGATAGAACGACTGCGAGTATTTTTTAAAGTCTAAAATAATTAGGAGGGGCGAGAACGGTAGGTGAAGGAGCATGCGAGCCTTGCGTCCCTGTATGCGCTGCCGCAGGCAGTAGTGGCTCAAACCGATTATTCCACTGAAGGGAGAATTTTTTTTTTAATTTATGTTTTTCACTTACGATAATATAGTGATTCATTAAGAGTGTTGAACATAAATGGCGAGCGCAGCGCACAATTGCCTGCAGTTGCAAGGGCAGTGGGGACCCGTTGCGACATTTTTCGCAATCACATTTCTTTTTTTATTTTTATTTTTCGCATGATAAAAATCGATGTAATTTTGAGAATTCATTAACTATAGTGATTCATTTAAAAATAGTGACCAGCGAAGCGGGCGTAGCCTGCTAGTTGTTTCATATATAATATTGTGCTCATGTATAATATTAAGTTTCATGTGTAATGTTATTATTATTAGTTTGCGATATTATAACTTTTTTTCCAACATTTTATTACGCTTTTTTAATGTCGCATGAGTGAACTTCAAAGATATCATAGATAAAAATCAAACATTAACAAATCTTCCAAAGTTATATATATATATATATATAGAGAGAGAGAGAGAGAGAGAATAAAATAAAAAGAAAAAGAAAATTGGAAATGTAGCTGTATTAAAAATTCTGAATTTGATCTTTCTATTTAAGCATTCTTCGATAATAATTTTTAAAGTGAAACACATTTATTATCTCTAAATTATACTTTTGAAATTTGGTACTCTAACACTAAAAAGTATATATTATATAAAAGTGCATATTAAAAGTATATATGTCCATTTTTAGTCTATTTACAGTCTTAAGACTTCTTGTTGCAAAATTAATCATCCAATACATGCTAGGATTTTTTGAAATTTAAATGTTACCGTAATAATCAACTCTATCTGACATAAATAGCTTCATAACACCATTGTTTAATTAAGGCATGATTCGATACTGTAAATAAAAATTTAAATTATTAATTAAAATTTTATGTTTTTTAAAAAGCTTTTTCCCTGTATAATATCAGTATTAATAAAACTGTTATAGATTTCTTATATTCTTATCCATAGTAACAGCAAAGGAAACCCTTTCTAGAGTAAAACACTTGAAAATAAAAACAAAGAAAAAAATTTGTATTGAATATTTTAATATTACTGAGCGAGTTAATGATGATGAGTTTCTTTTTTTTGCTTTTTTTTTTTTGCCACGAACACCACAAAAACTTTGTGCAGCACTTGTAGGCTCCATTACATCTATCGCAGATTTTCCAATTCCAATTAATTCGTTCTAACTACCACTATTTATTTAAATTTATGTAGCAAAATAATTGCCTTTGTACTACAGAAATTAAAAGTTCATCCCCCCATACTTAATAATAATGACTGGAACACAGATTGCCATTCAGCAAATGAATCCGAAATATCCCGAGGTAAATTTAATTTTATGAAGACAGTAACATTAAAATAAGATGATTCAAAACTGTAACTTCTGGTGTAAAAGCAATAAAGAAGAGGTATAAATATTTTTAAACTATGGTTTGTAATTACATCTGGATTTTTAAGAATTACTTAAGATCTTGTTTGGGAGTTTAACTCCTTAACGACCGAATTAATTTTGCAAAATATTATTAGCTGATTATTTCACTTCTAAATTAATATAGACAACTGACAGTAAAATATATCAACATAAAAAAAAAAATTCTGATAGTTTAAAATTAAAGCCTAGCCTCATTTATTGACGTTTAGTGTTATAGAGAGAAAACTGCGAGATAGAAAAACTTTGAGATAACAGATTAATTTTCTATTATATGTTGATAAAGATCTCAAAAGTAAATTATTATAATATATATTATTATTCAACTTAAGTTAGTATATTTGCTCAAAAAGCAAATATATGTGCGATGAATGAGAAATCATAAAATAACTATCCAAATTATGAAAAAATAATTAATAGTAGGAACATAAAACTTTCAGGGAACATTTAGAGTGACGCTATAAACTGTCCCTAAAAAGCAGAAATCATTCCAAGAAACCACAAAAAAAAAATACGTGTTATTTTATTAGTTGTCCTCTAATGAGGACACTGGGCGCTAACAGGTTAACTAAACTAGAGAGTACAGATATAAAAATTCATATATTTTATTTTTTATTTACATTAAATGCTTGATATATAAATATATATGTTAAAATTATTATTATTTTTTTTTTAATAAAAATATTATACAAGATTGCGTGTTATTTAAATTTATCTTAATTTGACGCATTCCTTTAATGGTTACAAATTTTATTATGATAAATACTGCTAGTTTATTTTATCTTCCTTTATGTAAATTTTTAATGGTTACAAATGTTTTATATTGCTAGTTTATTTTCTCTCTTATTTAACATCCTTTCACAAATTGAATGTATATAAAGATGTTTCGGTTTTTTAAATGCACTTACGCAAAATTTATATACTGAAATTTACTTATTATATTGAAGAAAATGTGATCTCCCATATGTATACATGAAAAATGTAGGAAAAGCATAAAACCTCAAAATGCTAAGCTGTTACTGATTAAGCCACTAGCAATTTTATAAGAAATTAAATATAGCCTTTTCGTCACATTATGTGATTGATAATGTGTAATCTTAACAATATGATGAAATTTATTTAAAGAAAAATGAATAATGTTATTACAAAATATTGATATTACAGTTATTGCAACTGAAGTTAGTGATTAACATATCAGAAATACTATATTTAATTAAATTCTATCTCTGAATAACAAATACACTGCTCGACATTGAAAATGCAACACCAAGAAGGAATGATAATAACGGAATGAAATTTGTTGGACACATACATTATAGTACGAAGAACAATTGATTAAAATTTCAGGAAATTTGGAGTAATATGTACTGAGAAAACAGTACATAATGCAGAGACCTCTGCAAGCAATAACAGCACATACCTGCCTATTGAATCGAACAGTGATTGGATGACATGTAAGGATAGAGCACTTCATGAAGTTTTAACACGATGCCACAATTCATCGATCGAAGTTACTGGTGAGTGGGGGGGGTGTAGCCGTTTTTCAACGATTAAACAGTCATTTTCATTTGTGCGAGATCAGGCGAACGTCGTTGTCAGATCTGCTTACTTTTTTTTTTTTTTTTTTTTTTTTTTTTTTAGCTTGAAATAAGTTAAATTTCACACATCAAAGAGAATGAGTTTAGCCCAATAATTAACTAATTAACTAATCATTTTTAAATTTTTTAACCATCTGAGGTCTTGCTTTCCTAATTCTCTTCACTAAGAATGGGATTTTTTCAAATTTTCTGTCATTTAAACCTGATTTGTTTAATGGTTGCTGTACTGTTGTTAAAGAAATTATACTGCTAAACAATTTTTCTGAATCCCTATTATCTTCTAAATGTAATACAAACTGATTTTATAAGCAATGGCTTTTTAACTTATGGTCATCTCGCTTGAATGAGCAAAATGGCCGCCTGAAACCAAATTTCCAGTTTAAACGGCCGAAAAATTTTATAACTTGCTAAAAACACTTTTATCAATATTTCGTTAACATTTAATTATTTTGGCATCTCACATATTATTATTATTATTTTTTTCATTCAAAAATTTATACTTTTTTAGCATCGTTAACTGCCTTATTCTTACCATTTTTGAAATAATTTTTAAAATTACAATTTTCCTGACAATTGCATTTTATTTTTAACACTGGACTCAAAGGTAAAGTGTATGTGGAGGACAACATAATAAAATCTGTTCGAAAATTTGCTTTTTAAACGATAAAATTGGCGGTTGTAGAAGGCGAAAAGAAAAATATCCAAGTGCGTTTTTTTTTTTTTTTTTTTTTTTTTTTGTCTCTTAGTGTATGTATATATTTTGAATTTTACGAATAATTTAATTTATAAAATATCTGCTAATTTAAACAATGTCGAAATCTAGATACACAGATTAAATTAAAACAAGAGCATTTATTTAAAAATTTTTCATATTAAAAATTTTATCAAATAAATAGTTAAATTTAGAATATACCTAAACGTAATACTTATTTATTTTCGATATTTTTTGGCATACATATTTATACAGAATGCACTGATTTCACTGATAAAACATATTAAGGGTATGACGCGTATTGACAGTTGCTGTTTATATGCAAAGTTTAACGGGAAAGAAAAAAAATTATGTACTTGGAATTATCGTTATGTCTTCTCGATATCACTTAGATGATTTTATGCGTGGCCGTATTACTGGCAGTTGGGCGAAAAATAACCAGGTGTTGCCAGGGTATCTGACGTCAACCACAGTATTGTTTCAAGGCTTTGTAACAACTTCAACAACTGCATGATGAAAGTTATGTCTGCAGTACGACACGGGTAGAAGATAGGTACATAGTGTTATTCATAAAAAAGAACCGGCTCAGCACAGCTACTGAGGTAAAAAAAAAATGCCATAGTTAAGGAGGAATATATACCCGCCGTTCTTTTGAGTTCGACATATAGTCTGGACGACACCGTTCGACCAATTTGTAATGGTGTCATCAGCATCGTGATTGAAGGAAGAATGATTAGGTTTGCGTACTAGTCTCTTATAAAATCAGTTTCAGTTTCTCCTCTGACAATGATCTGGCGTGAGAGTAGAACTGCATATAGTCCAACAATTATACAGTAAATGCATCAACATTCTACATGTAGTGTCATTGTGTGGACTGAAATCATGATCAACGACCTTACGCCACTCTACGAGTTTCCATTTGGGACTATTGCTAGCCAAAGATATATTAATATTGGTTTGACGCCTCATGTTTGCTTGTGTGCTTGTGATTTTTTTCATGGACGAATATGCCACATATTATCGAACAGTCGTTGTCCAGCAGTATCTAGAGAGCAAGAGTATTTAACGCCTCGTAAGGCCAACACATTCTCTATAACTGGAACCCATTGAAAATGTTTCGGATGCTTTGGGGAGTCGTCTAGCTGATCGAAACTTTCCAATAAACATGAACACCCTCATACGTGCACTGAAAAGGGATAGGGATAAAATATCCCAACAGCTGTTACATAATGTTGTACAAAACGTGACACGACATGCAGAATACGAGATAGCCTTGTATGATCGCCATATCTCGCACTGACATCTTACGCAAGATAACCTATGGACGGTAACTACACTTTTTTATCTTTTACATATTTAGCATAAAATTGTTATCTTGTCCCTTAAACAGTTTTCAAAGCCTACTGGGTTTCAGAGAAGAAAACAATTATCTTTATTGTAATGTCCTAGCATTCTCGTTTTATTTTATTTCGTTTTTTATACAACTATGCTTACTTTTTATGCGCTTTACAGCTGTTTGTGATCATACCTTTAGCAATTATCCACCAGTATATCAAAGGTTAAACTATATAAGAAATTAGTTAAAATTTATTTTAGAGAGGTTTTTAAATATAATCCATAATTTGTTTTTATATGTAGGAATATTATTTCATATTAAGGATTATCTATTTTTACTAATCGTATTCTTTACTATTATACAGTATGTCCATAAAATAATGCCCCAGTTATAAATTTTAATAGTATCAACTATAAGCGTTGTAGAGTTTCGATTCATTACCAGAATTAAAAAAAAGCTCAAACAGTTTTAGATAAGCGCATGCGCGAGTGCTGCTTTGCTGTTTTCTTGCTTTCAGCGCCACATATGCAAAATGGCGACTCCTGAGCGTAAAGCGTTTTGTGTTCTGCAATTTGCTAAATTCAATGTGTAATTTCAGATCAACGTTCAACGTGCGTTTCGTTTTAAAGTTTTAATCAGATCCCCTATGTGGCAAGAACATACGCCGATGATATAGGCAATTCGAAACGTACGGATGTGTTTGTAAAGGAAGAAGCACGGGACGACCAAGTGTGGGATAAATTGGAATACAGGTTGGATGTGTGCTGTATAACTAAATGTGCACATATTGAACATTTGTAAGAAAAACTAGGTTAGTTTACCTTCAATTTGATGTATGATTTGTTGTAAATAGTCTAAATTAAACTGTTATAATGTACCATTGAAACTGACATTCTTTTATGGACACCCTGTACATTCTTCAGAAATTCATATATATACATATATTTAATTTTCCTTTAATTGTGCTAACGAACATAATATTTAATTGAAGACAATTTTCCCAAAAAATTTTTACAGAAATACTTTATTGCTTTACCTCTAAGGGGTTTTAGTTGTCAAACATATTGTGCAGTTTAATTACTGTTTTCAAGAGATAATATTTATGTCTAGCATAATTTACTTTGAAACATTTATTGCTGTAACTGCCATACTGCTACAGAAATTAAAAATTAACAAACTCGCCTCAAAATATAATGAGAAATAAAGATTGAATCGCCAATTATCATCTCGAAAATGACTTTGAAATATCCGGAGGTAAAATTTGTTTACTTATACTATGCTATTTAGATTAATTTTAGATACTAATTTTAAGTAAAAATAAAAATAAAGATTTAGAAAATGTGTATAATAATGTCGTATTAAATTTTGAATTATCCTGTATATTTTTTATATAATTAAAAAAAAAAAAATTATAGTAAGATAATTTCCTTAAAGAAATTATATGCTTATGAATTTTGAAAAATATTTTTTAATCTTTTATTTATTTATTTAGTTTTTCATTTTACGCATTTTTCCAGTGATTATTACAGTCCAGATTTTTAATTGAAAGAAATTTACTGATATCACTGCTCCAATCGGCCCCAGCACATTTTTTTGCAAATTCTTCTGTAAAATGACCTCCTGAATCCGAAAATGACTCAAATTTTCTCTATCATCCACCGTTATTTAGGGACGCTCCCCTATTTCTATTGCTTTACGATAATTTTATGGTTAAGATTTTGATTTGTAAGGTGGGGGAAGAGGATTATTTTAACTGTCAACTATCTTATGAGGGGCTAAAATGTTGAAAAATTCTAAAACATGAACATTTGTAGCAAGGGAAAAATTTGGGGAGGATTTGTCACTGAAATTGAACATTGCATTTATTATATTTTATTAGTCAATTATTATTATTATTTATTGTATAATATATATATATTAAGTGTTGGAATCATTATTTTCCTTTCTCCAAATCATATTCATGGCCATAAAATTATTAAACAGGGATAAAAATTGGGGGAGGGGGTGTCATCCCGAGAAAATGGTGGGTGATTGGGTAAAAAGGGTGTCATATTCGGATTCAGAAGGTCAGTTTACATATGAACCAATTTCAGGACTCGAAAAAAAAAAAAAAAAAAAAAAAATAGCAGCGCAGTGTATTTAATAGTTTGTTTTTAACAGTTAATAAAAATAGCTGCAGAATGGATCAACAATTGTGAAATATCTAGAAATAAATTAAGAAAATTTTTTTATCTAAAATATATACTTATTCAATTTCTATTACTTACACACACACACACACACACACATATATATATATATATTAGTAATAATAAAAAAATGCATTATGTATTACATACCTGGTAAGAGAAAGTAAAAATAATTTTATTTTTATTTTTATTATAAGCTTTCACACACACACACACACACACACAATATATATATATATATATATATATATATATATATATATATATATATATATATATATATATATATATATATATATATATATATATATATATATATATATATTATGTTTTTTTTCTTTTAAATCATAATGTAAACTGAAATGTTCTACTTTAAAATGAAATTTGTTAAAGTTGTGATGCGACAGTGTGTATTTCTTTAATTGTGAAATAATGTTAAATAGTTTTTTACTCAAAATTTAAAGAATTTAATGAACACTAAAAAAGCATTTACCAAATTATTTAGATATTTGGAAGTCGTGATGCAATATAATTGTTAAAAAGAAAAAAAAAAAAAAACACAAATATTGCCCTTGAGATAAATAAAATATGAATTCAGCATGCAACTATATTTCAGGTAACTAATTGTTTTAGAGTAAATTGAAATTTAATAATAAAAAAAAACGTTGATTCAAATTGAAAATTTTAATTAGGTAAAAAATATCTATGGATTCACTCAAGCAATTATATCTCATTTTATATTCGGAGAAAAGTAATCACTTTTCTAATTTTTAAATAATCTTTCTATCAAATTTTATTTGTGCATTTTTATATTAATTATGTATTTGAGTATTTTTATATTAATTTTAGAGAAAATTAAGTCTTGTAATTAACTGAGCACTTCCCATAAAAGTAAATAAATATTTTATTCATTAAGAAACTGTAAAATACTTAATATAATTTATTAAAGAACCTTTTTGCAATTTCTTCCATTCTTAATCCCCGGAGAGATAACTTAATGATATACAGTGTCGGTGAGCTTTTCCTTGACAATGAAAAATGATTTTGTGGATAATTCATTTACTTTCACAAAAATACTCTTGTAACATCTCGGTGTGTGCTAATGCATTTTTCATGGAATTTCTAAAATCAGCAGAAAGCGAAAATTAAATGATTCAATTATCTGAAACCAAAAGAAAGTAAAATATAATAAAAATTCACGTGCGTATTTATGTGTATAATATATTTTCAAAAGAAAAAACAAATATGCTAATTTATTCTCCCTTTAAATCTCTATTAAATTTTTTTCTACATGATTTATTGATAATATAGATATACTAATAAATGCAGCTTTTTAAATTTGATTTTATATACAGGGTTAGCAAGAAATAAGTTGCCCACTACAGAGGGCTCTAAAATCCGTCCTATTCGTTCAAATAAGGTAAAATATTAACTACAGATAATTCAAGTGATGTGCTTGACATTTATTAAAAAAAAAAAAAAAAAAAAATTCCGACGGTAGATGGCGCTATAACACAAATGGTACTTTTTAGCATATATTCAAAACCAGAAACAGCATTTGTGTTTCAGCGCATGCCTATTAGCATTATTCTTTGAATAAAGGACAATATCTACCGTCAAACGTCATCAACTCTGCCTGATATGAAGGACAACATTCGGCGCCATGTTTTAGATATTCGGGCAGAATTACTCCGGTAAGCTGTTGAAAATATGATTATGCGATTACAGCACATTGTTGAACATGAAGGGTATTATACTGAGCAGTTTTATTAATGGTTCTTTATTTTTCACTCATATTTTTAAAGCATATTAAATATGGTTATGTGCATTGCAGCACCACCTACCGACTGAATTTTGTACTTTTTACTTTCTCTTACCAATAAGGTAGAGAAAGTATTGTTTTGGGGTCAAATTTTCGAACGCGTCATTTTGTTATATTTACACGTTTTGAGATCCCCTGAATACGAAAATCCTGTCTTTAGCAAATGGTCTGTGTGTCTGTGTGTGTGTCTGTGTGTCTGTCTGTTATCATCATATCTCAAAAACAAATTATGGCAGAAAGTTCAAACTTGGTATTCTAAATGTGTATCATATAGGAACGCTACAGTAAGCTTTTCATTAAGATGAAGCAAATGGTTCGTGTACAGGGACAATCAAGAGAATTCTAATACATTAAGTCTATGGGGGAAATTGCAGGTAAGTACAGTTTAACGTCTATAGACTGCACTAAACCAAATGAAAGGATTATATATTTTGTGTAATAGAGATAGTTAACTAGGAAAAAAAATTGTGTATGCAGGAGCCTCGCCTTCCCCCCCTGGGGGGGGGAAGGCGAGTTCCCTCTCGAGGGGAGTAAATTTTCATGATGGGTATCTTTCATAAGAGCTCGCCAATACCTTTAAAACGAATGGTTGAACCATCGATCTGCGATAATTTAAAACAAAGTTATCGATTTTTTTTACTTTTAACGAAAAAAAAACTTCGAAAAAAAAATCGTTTTTTTTTTTTTTTTTTTTTTTTTTTTTTTTTAATATTGAGAATAAAATAGACTTTTTTTGGACATTTGGTGTTATACTACTTCTCTAATATGGAAATCGTCTGCATTATCGTAAAAGATAAATTTTTTAAATAATAATTTTAATAAATTATTTTTTAAAAACAGAATTATTTTCTAATAACCCATTTAAATTCTCTATAAATGTTGGTGTATAAATGAAACGGGGGGTTGAGGGGGGCGGTAGCCCCCCTCACACAGAACTAATTATCATATAAAACTCTTCAGAAGCCTAATATGAATTGTTGAACACAGGTTTACATAACAGTACTCGTTATCTTACCTTTTAATCTGCAACCTGTATTTATACTATTAAATTTCAGGGTAAGAGAAAGTCGTGTGAGTGACACACCAGATTATTTACTTTCTCTTACCATAAAGTAGAGAAAGTATTGTTTTGGGGTCAAACTTTCGAACGCGAGATTTTGTTATATTTACACGTTTTGAGGTCCCCTGAATACAAAAATCATGTTTTTAGCAAATGGTCTGTGTGTATGTCTGTCTGTGTGTCTGTGTGTCTGCGTGTATGTCTGTGTATCTGTGTGTCTGCGTGTATGTCTGTGTGTCTGTGTGTATGTCTGTGTGTCTGTGGGTGCGTCTGTCTGTTATCAGCATATCTCAAGAACAAATAGTAGCAGACATTCCAAAGTTGGTATTCTAAATGTGTATCATATATAGATGCTACAGTAAGCTTTTTGTTAAGATCAAGCAAATGGTTCGTGTACAGGGACAATCAAGAGAATTCTAATGCATTACGTCTATGGGGGAAATTGCAGGAATGTAGAGTTTAACGTCTATAGACTGCACTAAACCAAATGAAACGAATATATATATTTTGTAATAGTGATAGTAAACTGGGAAAAAAAAAATTGTGTATGTAGGAGCCTCGCCTGCCCCCCTGGGGGTAGTCCCCCTTCGAGGGGAGTAAATTTTCATGATGGGTATCTTTCAAAAGAGCTCGCCAATACCTTTAAAACGAATGGATGAATCATCGATCTGCGATAATTTAAAACAAAGTTATCGATTTTTTTACTTTTAACAAAAAAAAAAAAAAAAACCTTAGAAAAAAAAAATCGTTCTTTTTTTTTTTTTTTTTTTTTTTTTTATTATTATTGAGAATAAAATGGACTTTTTTTGGATATTTAGTATTATACTACTTCTCTAATATGGAAATCGTCTGCATTATCATAAAAGATAATTTTTTTTAATAATAATTTTAATAAATTAATTTTTAAATCAGAATAATTTTTTAATATCCAAAATAAATTTTATGTAAATCTAGGTGTATTAATGAAACGGGGACCGCCCCCTTTCACGCAGAATGAATTATCATATAAAACTCTTCCGAAGCCTAATTTGAATTGTTTAACATAGGTTTACATAACATCGTTATCTTACCTCTTAATCTCCAACCCGCATTTGTAGTATTAAATTTCAGGGTAAGAGAAAGTCGTGTGAGTGACACACCAGATTATTTTATTTAATAAATGTCAAGCACAACATTTGAATTATCTGTAGTTAAAATTTTATGTCATTTGGACCAATAGGATGGATTCTAGAGACCTCTGAAGTGGGCAACTTATTTCTTGCTAACCCTGTATATATATAACAATATAAATAGAAAAAGTTTTAAAGTTTAAAATATAAGATGAATTTTTAATTTTATATATCTACTAGCAAGCTACGCCCGCTTCGCTGGTCACTATTTTTAAATGAATCATTATAATTAATGAATTCTCAAAATTGCATTAATTTTTATCATGTGAAAAAAAAAAGGAAAAAAAAAAACTCTGATCGGGAAAAATGTCGCACCGGGTTCTCACTGCCTTCGGCAGCGTAGACCCGTGCGCGATGCGCACGCGCGAATGCATATATTTGAGCGCCCTAATAATTTTACAAATTCGAAAATATCCGCAATCGATTTGTAAGTAAAAAAAAACCTCTATGCACCAGTTTTGAACGATCTATCTCTATTTTTATTTTTTTACCCTTCCGCTCCCTCCCCCCTTTCCTGCCCCTCCCAATAATTTTAAAAATTCAAAAATATCCGCAATCGATTTGTAGGTATCGAAAACCTCGATGTACCAAATTTGAATGATCTAACTCTATTTTTTTTTTTTTTTTTGCCCCTCTGTCCCCTCCCTCCCCGGCCCTTCTAATAACTTTACACTTTTAAAAATATCCCCATTCGATTTGCAGGCCTCTAAAACCTATCTGTACCAATATTCAATGGCCTAACTGTATTTCTGTTTGTTTCTGCCCATAGCCTCCCCCTTACCGCCCCTCCTAATGATTTTACAAATTCGAAAATATCCGCAATCGATTTGTAAGTATCGAAAACCTCTATATACCAATTTTGAACGATCTAACTGTATTTTTATTTTTTGCCCCCCTCTCCCCTCCCCCTTCTAGCCCCTCCTAATAACTTTACACTTTCAAAAATATCCCCATTCGACTTGCAGGCCTCTTAAACCTATCTGTACCAATTTTGAACGGCCTAACTGTATTTCTATTTGTTTTTACCCCATAGCCCCCCCCCTTACCGCCCCCCCCTACCCGCCCCTCCTAATAATTTTACAAATTCAAAATCATCCGCAATTGATTTGTAAGTATCGAAAACCTCTATGTACCAATTTTGAACGATCTGACACTATTTTTATTTTTTTGCCCCCTCCCTCCCCCCTTCCCGCCCCCCTAATAACTTTACACAATCGAAAATATCCCCATTCGACTTGCAGGCCTCTTAAACCTATCTGTACGAATTTTGAACGGCCTAACTGTATTTCTATTTGTTTTTGCCCCATAGCCCCCCCTTACCGCCCCACCCCCTACCCGCCCCTCCTAATAATTTTACAAATTCAAAAATATCCGCAATCGATTTGTAAGTATCGAAAATCTCTACGTAACAATTTTGAACAATCTGACACTATTTTTATTTTTTTGCCCCCCCTCCCCTCCCCCCCTTCTCGCCCCTCGTAATAACTTTACACAATCGAAAATATCCCCATTCGACTTGCAGGCCTCTTAAACCTATCTGTACCAATTTTGAACGGCCTAACTGTATTTCTATTTGTTTTTGCCCCATAGCCCCCCCTTACTGCCCCACCCCCTACCCGCCCCTCCTAATAATTTTACAAATTCAAAAATATCCGCAATCGATTTGTAAGTATCGAAAATCTCTACGTAACAATTTTGAACAATCTGACACTATTTTTATTTTTTTTGCCCCCCTCCCCTCCCCTCCCCTCCCCCCCCCTTCTTGTCCCTCCTAATAACTTTACATAATCGAAAATATCCCCATTCGACTTGCAGGCCTTTAAAACCTATCTGCACCAATTTTGAACGGCCTAAACTGTACTTCTATTTGTTTTTTGCTCCATAGCCCCCCCCCTTGCTGCCCCACCTGGGGGCTGAATTTCTAAAATTCCAGAAATTGGTTTTTATATAGTTGCATTAGCTATATTTTAGAGCAAAAATATCACGTATATCTATTTTTTTTGTTTGAGATATATAGGATTATGCGAAATCACTTTTTACGCATGTGAAATCACGTTTTGCCCCCCCCCCTGCCCCCCTTGGGGACCGAATTTCAAAAATTCCAGAAACCGATTTTTAGACATTTCTATTAGCTATATTTTAAAGCAAAAATTTCGGGCGTTTAAACCAAATATTACAAAATTTCAACGGCATATCTCAATTTAAAATAGTGGAAAATATAAAGCAAAATTTAATCTAATTTTTTTGTTTATCCACATATTTTCATGAAAATTGAACTGTAGCTTTATAATATGCTGTCTAAGCCGAATATTAATTCAAATGTAACGTGAATGAAAATTTGAAAAAAATTGAAAATTGCAATTTTTCCCCCCAATACAAAACACATGACATCTTGATCAGTTACAATCATTTCCTTTTTCTTTGGAGACATTCGTCTGGCATAATGCCAATGGCGGTGAATTCTTAGTCATTGAGATCGATTTCAGATTAGACATGAGTGGACATTTTAATTAATATCTCCAAAACTAATTAAGTTACAACTTTCATTTTTGCGGCGTTGTCTTTCTCGGGTCGTAAACATTAACCGTGCTGAATTTGGTCCCGCTCAGTGAAACGGCCTAGGATTCTATAGCGGACACACACACAGACACACACACAGACTCTGCTCTTTTATATATATAGATTGACTTATTATACAGCAATATAATTTTGGGTATAATGTAGGATAGTTTTAAGTGAATATATTTATAATCTTCAAAAGACGGTTTATTAATTTGTTTTACATTATTTTCAGCAACACGATCAAGTTAGCGAACATATGTTTTCGTAATACAACTTTTGTGGTACAAGAAAAAAAAAGTATTCTTAAAAATAAATTTTATCTTTAAACTTTTAAAACGTATGATTATATATTAAACTATAAATAATATTAGAGGAAGAGAACTTATTATGAGACATTCCAATAGTGTGTGATACGGCAACATGAGGTAAAGAACCATGGGTTCTCTAACGGCAAGCGGCTTTTACATGTGTCCCTGAATCTTAAAAGATGACAGGTTAAGGTCACTGAATCTTTGTTTGTTATCTCAGTAAACCAGATAATGTATCTTCACCTATTCTCAAGTTATATTGGTTGTTTAGAGCACATGACTTTTAGATAGTGTTAGTTATGTTATATCATTGTATTACATGGAAAATTTCAGTATTTATTAAAAAAGTAACACACTCTATTCAGTTTTTATTATCGTTTTTTTCCTCTGTACTGCAAAACAAATATCCCCATGAAATTTCCAGGGGCGTCACGGGAATATTGTTTTAGGGGTTCTGCATCGTATCGTCTAGAAAAAGAAAATTTGATTGAATCTTTTTTCATATTTTTTGCTGAATCATTTATTTCAAGAATCAAGGTAAATATGTTGATATTTCAACAGCAAATCAGAAGTAAATTCCTTCCATACTAACGAGCTGTTTTTAGCCACTAGCCTGCAATTTTAGCTGACAACTTGATTAAAAAACGGCATCATATGGGATGGGTGTTAGCCACTATTAATTCGAACGTGCTACACGAAACCACATGGCCTGGTGTATAATGCTGGGCCAGTGGTTCCCCATACGTAAAAAAGAATGATTTTGAAACTATTTTTGAAATAAATGATTGTGGAAGAGGTTTTTTTCTGTGTGCGATTAGTAGACAATAATAAATTTACATGCTGCTATTGGTATTCATGCAATGATTGATTTACAGTATCTTCCGATACTGGTTTGAGTAATATTGAAGTACTTATAAATGTTAAAAAGTTTCCCCATGAAAATTACAAACTTTTATAATTTAAGAAGTCTGTATCATTCGTCTATGTGATATCTCTGAAAATAATTTGTATATCTTAACCTATTATGCATCTGTGCAAATACCTGGTAATACGAAAAATTGTGTCGTATTCATAAAAACACAGATCTACTCTGATTAGGAGAAGCTGGTGCTAAATAAAAATATGCTAATTCGGAATTCATAAAACTAAAAAAAATTCTAACTATGTGATTGATCTTCGAATATAAAAACTGAGTTTTTACGCAATCCAAATTAACGCCAACTTGTGCGCTACCAGTGTTTTTCTTCTTCAGTGCTATGTAATGATTCGATTTTCAATAATTTACTCAATTCTAAAAGTTTTATTATTATTATTATTATTTATTATAAAAAGAATCTCTCTCTATATATATTAAATGCTCGCATTCATTAACATTATATAAGAAATGAAACTTCTAAATTCAATAAAACTTTTCAATACTATAAATAAAATCCCTAAACAAACCAGTTTCAAAGTAGATATAGTATTCATAACATTCAAAACATATTTCCTAACAGTAACTGTATGTTTTCGAAATAAGGATGTGAATAATAAAAAAAAATGCCAGCTAGTCATCAACTATTGTAACATGATGTGAGCTAATTTAAATAAAAATTTTGCTTTACTGTTAAATATGTGCATGCACTATTTTACAATTTTTTTAGTGTTTTTTTTTTTTTTTTACATATATATATATATATATATATATTCATGTACCGTAGGCATTTGGTATTTATTCCCAAAAGTCAGTTCTGAAACGTGAAGAAATTTTAAAGTACATATAAAAAAACACTATCGGCATGAAAATTTAATTCGACACTATCTTAAAAAAAGAAAAAAAAAAAAGTAAGCTCTTTTATTTTTTTATTCAAAAGGTTTTTAGAATATGTGATGAAATTTTAACTGTTAAATTTTACTTAAAATTCAATATTTTTTTAAAAGATAAGTTTAATTTTTTTTTCTTATTGTAAAAATGATCGTCATATGTATATATATGTACAGAGCGATTCGTTTAAAAGAGTATCCGTTAGATTACCCTAAATTCAGACGGATATGGCAACTATTCTAACACTGACGTATAATTGTTTGAACCTTGTTTAAGTGTGGGAGACAATTTCCAACACTGTTGGACTGTTGCAACTTTATTTGTGAGGTAAAACAGAAATGGAGATGCACAATGTTACTTAATCACGTGGTAATTTTTTTTTTTTTTTTTTTTTGAGGAACATAATTTAATTCAAATGTTTACATTATCATTCCTAACCCGTTAGATTTCTTTTTTTTTCCTTCAGGGTTTTCTCAAAGATAGGGTTTTCCAGAGAAGTCGTGCAAAAATCGATAGATTAAAACAAACCATAACTAAAGAAATCTTGTCACTAAGACCAGCAATGCTGAGAAATGTGTCAAAGAACTTGGTTCGACGTGTTCATGTTTGCATTCAAAATGGTGGCGAACATTTTCGACATTTTCTGTAAGAAATGATAATGTAAAAATTTGAATTAAATTATGTTTTTCAAAAATAAAATTACCAGAGGATTAAGTAACATTGTGCGTTTCCATTTCTGTTTCACCTCACAAATAGAGTTGTAAGAGTCAAACACTATTGGAAATTGTCTCCCATGCTTAAACAAGGTTAAAAAAATTATACTTCAGTGTTAGAATAGTTGCCACATCTATCAGATTTAAGGGTAATAAGAAAAAACAATGGGTACTCTTTTAAATTGAACACTATATATATATATATATATATATATATACAGGGTGATTAAAAAAAAGGTGGACAAAATGACATGGTAGATCAGTCATACAACAAGGATCAAAAATCGCATAGGAACAGAGGGTCGCAACAGCGATACGGAGCCTCTACAGGGCGTCTAAAATAATACATAACCCAAAGAGAAGAAACAAAACCATTAGAGATCGTTTTATTGATAATTACTCACTCACATGCGACTGATGCAAGCCAAATTTTGAGCCTACAGGAGATGCTCAAAGTTTTTGCTAGATGCATCGAGACACGCCTGGCATCTACGTTGCATAGAACGCCGCACCTTCTCAAAGATACCAGGTGTATCTCTAACACATCCTGCTGCCACAACGATTCTTCCTACCAAGTCTTACCGCGTTGTAACAGGTGTTTCATATACAAGTCGTTTTAAAAATCCCATAAGAAAAATCTAAGGGAAACAGACCTGGTGATCGTGGTGGCCATGCGATTGGTCCACCGCGACCAATCCAGCCGCCACGAAAAATAGCCTTCAGATGTGCTCTGGCGTCTGTTCTGAAATGTACAGGAGCTTCGTCGTGTTGAAACCGAATGCGTTGACGAATAGGCATCGGAACATCATTCAGCATTTCTGGCAGAACCTCTTGCAAGAATGTTAGATAGTTGGGACCGTTAAGTCTTTCTGGGAGAATGTACGGATCAA
This sequence comes from Salticus scenicus, assembly GCA_963930645.1. NCBI lineage: Eukaryota > Metazoa > Arthropoda > Arachnida > Araneae > Salticidae > Salticus > Salticus scenicus. The sequence continues at coordinate 149,231,661 of OZ005649.1, forward strand.
GTAAACAGTCTCCTACAATGCCAGCCCACACGTTAACGGAAAATTTACGTTGTGCGCCGTGCGGACGTGTAGCATACGGGTTTTCATCCGCCCACGAATGCAGCATTCGGCTTGTGCATGTCGAACGAGCCAGTTTCACACAATCGCCGATGCAGAGTGACAAAGAATGAGCGGCTAGGCACTTTTCTACAAGGATATTTCTCACGATACATTCGCAAGGCTTCTCGTCCATTGCAGTTGGCCATGGCGTAAATTAAATGCATGTCAGGCATTTCGCGGTGTGTGTAACTAGCCATGTTACGCCCAACGGATCCACGGCTCGAATGAAGATACTCTCCATTTGCTCAGCTCGTGTTTCTATCGCAACGCCCTCTCGTGGCGCTAGCGCCCTCTACAGGCGTTTGCGACCTCCTGTTCCTATGCGATTTTTGATCCTTGTTGTATGACTGATCTGCCATATCATTTTGTCCACGTTTTTTTGAATCACCCTGTATATATTAAATACTCGTACTTATTGTCAGTATATAAGTTTAAAAAAAATTAAATACAATAAAACATTTCAGTACTATAACTAAAACCTCTAAACAAACCAATTTAAAGCAGAAATATTATTTATAGCATTTATAGCATATTTCCTCACAGTAAATGTATATTTTCGAAATAACGATGTGGATTATCACAACGATTGCCAACTTATCACCAGTAATTTTAATATGATGTGATTGAATTTAAATAAAATTTTGCTCCATTGCTAAATATAAGCAAACACTATTTTAATTTTTTTAGAATTTTATTTTTTAGTGTATTTATTTTCATATTCATGTACCATATTCATTTTGTACTTATTCTGAAAAGTCATTTCTGAAACGTGAGGAAATTTTAAAGTACATATAAAGAAATACTGTATGAAGTGAAATTTAATTCGACACTAACTTAAATAAATAAATAAATAACTATATATATGTAAGTATGTATGTATATATAATTAAATATAATACAGTATATATAATATAAATATAATCAGAAATTGCCAAACAAGGGCACATTCTAAATAAAAGGAAAAAACAAAAACAAAAAATAAGGAAAAGAAAAAGAAAGAAGGTAAAGAAAGGAAAAAAGAATGAAATGAAAAAAAAAATCTATATAAAACAACAACAACTAAGCATTGATATGTTATTAATTCAATTATTTAGTTTAAATTCAAAACAGCCAGAAAAGGGTAAATTAATACGCATACTATTTGTGCATGTTTTTTTTTTTTTTTTTTTTAATAAATATTATAAAATTACGATGAAAATGTTATTATGGTAATTGTTAACATAAAGAATATATATTTATTTGAATTTACACTCATGGTTCACATTCATTCTCAAAGTAAGCTCTGATGTAGTTACGGGGCTTGCAAAATCAATGTCAAAATTAAAAAAAAAAAAAAAAAAGATTGAGACATTATACAGGTTAGATCAATTGCTGCAACAATTAAAACTTTTCATCATGTGGTAGGATATTATGTGTGTTCCCGTGGGAGGTACCACGCTAAAAATTCTATTAGTCGCCATCCAGTGCTAACCTCAAGATAAAAATGCTTCATTATTAACCTGATAAAAAGCTCCAGCACAAGTATCAGACAAGTAGCTTCTTCTCCTGATAGAAGCATTTCAAAATAACAGGGCATCGTGCACTTACAAAAAAAAAAAAAAAAAAAAAAAAAAAAAACATCTTTCTATCAGAAAATGCAATCTAAAGTGACATTACTCTACAAGACTAAGAGAGATATGCATCACATGTCATAGACTCAAAACTTGCATAAAATTATCTGGAGTGATAAAGGACATCGCGTACTAAAAAGTGAACATATTTTTGATACCAGAAAATGTAGGAATAATCTAAACACATTACTCCACAAGAAGAAGAGAGATAATTAAACAAAGTATCACATATCGTGGACTCAGAACTTGCGTAAAAGTATCTGGAGTGATACTGGACATCACGTGCTGAAAAAGTGTAAACATCTTTAATATCAGAAAATGCAAGGACAGCCTAAATTAACATTACTTCACAAAACTAAAAGAGCTAATGAAACAAAGTATCAGAAGTCGTAAACACTAAAGCTAGCATAAAAATATCTGGAGTGATAGAACAAATATAATCTTGACAGTCCACATGGTTCGAAATATTTTTTATGACCTTAGAAGAAATGACCTTATGACCTTATATGACCTTATTATGACCTTAGAATGTCGTTTCTATAAACGACACGGAGGTGGAATGATAAGTGTCTGGGGGGAGGGGGGATTTAACGCAAGTAGCAAAATGCTAAGTTTTCCCAAGCAGATCATTTAAATAATAACAGGAGACTTCGCGTTGGAATATTAAAACCCGAATAAACTATTACGTCAGAAACGCCAAAGAAAAATATTGGAAATGCATACAGCTGTTTCGGTAGCCTTAAGCGTGCAGAAAAAAACACAAAAATCCAAAGAATAGTTATGCTTGCTATCTCAGAAGCACTCCAGGAACTGGAAGATTCACTTATTCAGCTAGAAGCGAGGATCCAGCATTCGGAGGCGAAGGCGGAAACGCTGGAAGCCATCATCAAAGGAGAAGGAACGAAGCTGAGCACCCCGACCAAAGATACATCACAAAAACCGAAGGCAGCCCCAACAAGCTATGCTGAAGCAATCCAAGAAGCCACGGCTTCCATAATAGTAAAGGCCACAGACAACAGGAATGCTGAGGAGATAGCAAAACAAGTAGGACAAGTAGAGTTAAAAGAAGACAAAATAAAGGATGTTCGGAGAATCAAAAATGGTATAAAGATAGTATGCAATAGCGCAAAAGAAGCAGAAGAGGTGAAGACAAATCTAATAGAATCTGGAGAAATCAACTCTAACACCAGCGTCCAAACAGCAGGGTTAAGAAAGAAGAAGATCGTCATCAAGGACGTCCCAGAAAGGGTCGACGCAAGAACTGTACATGACAAAATAATCAGCACGCTCAACCTAAACCAAGAAAAAGATTACGACATTAGATTCCTGGACTGTCTGCACAAAAAGGACATCCACTTGCAGAACTATACAATTCAGATGCCAGCTCCACTTGCAGAAGCCCTACTAGAAAAAAAGACACTGTGCCTGGGGCTAAAACACTGCACTGTAAACCATAAAGTAGTTGTAACCAGATGCTACAACTGCCAGGGTTATGACCATACGGCGCAGACGTGCAGGTGGCAAACACGCTGCGCGAACTGTGCCGGAACTCATAAAACGGCAGAGTGTGCATCTGGAAAGACATGTTGCTACCCCTGCTCAATGTATAACGACCAGGCAACTCACGCCAAGAAACTTAGATTGGAAACCGGTCACACTGCCTATTCCAGCTTCTGCTATATATATCGCCAGCTTCTGGCGATACGTAAGGCGGAAGTGGAAGGAGGTAAATCTATTCTTACCAAGGCAAGGGATGTCGTATCAGGAAGAACACATATTTACTACACCGAAGAAGGAAGACCTCAAGTTGATTACGACCAAGGAAGAACAGATGAAGAAGGATTCAAGGTCGTAACAAGGAAAAGAACAGCGTATAGAAGAGGAGAAAATAGGAGCAGAAACAACAATGGCCGGACCAGGCAACAACCCTACAGAAGCCAGCATGGAAGGTGAAACCACTGCTAATACAACACAAAACACAGAAACTCAAAAGGACACAGACAACACAACGAGACCATGCGCCATCAGATTGCTACAAATAAACCTGCACTCAAGTGCTGAGGCAACCAAAGACCTATTCGGATATCTAGCGCAACACAAAATAAATATAGCCCTCATACAAGACTTCCATATTAACAAACACTCGGGCAAGATCTCAGGCCAGGGATCGGGATGGCAAACTTTCAAAACACCAAACAATAGAGCAGCAATTATAACCAACGTAGGCACAAATCCGCTCGAACTAGAGAGTACAGAACACGCGATCGCGATACTAATAGAAAATGTTAAGGAAAAAATTACACTAATAAACACCTATGCCCCCCCTAGCTCAAACTTCACATTGGTCCTACAAGAACTTGATCAAATTTTACTTAGAACACAGGGTAGTGTCCTGCTGGCAGGGGACTTCAATGCCCACTCCACCCAGTGGGGATACGGAGACATAGATACTCGGGGAAGGCAACTGACAGATTTCCTAGCGCAACACTCGCTGCTAGTAAGAAACGAGCAGGGAGCACCTCCAACGTTTCAGGCGGGCAGGTTTAGGGGCTGGCCAGACCTCACCATCACAACGGCCTCACTATTGAATAACATCAAAAACTGGGAAGTGAGTGACGATCACTCAGGCAGCGACCACAAATTCATCAAGTATACACTCGACTATAGCAACCATAGCTACCGCCGACACAGGCTAGAAACCAAACACGGCAAACACGCCAAATTCGAAAAACAGGTTAAAAAACTGAGTAAAAAGTATATCGTTCATATTGACAGCACAACTGATAGGGCCACGTTAGACAAAATTACGGAAGACCTCCTTAGTGAAGTGAAATCCCTAGCCTTTACCTGCTACAAGCAGCGGAAAACCCCAGAACTAAAAGAGCCGAAATGGTGGACGGATAAGATTAAGGCAGCCAGGAATAGAGTGAGGGCGTTCCGCCGTAGGTACCAATCCCAGCCAGACCCCAGCATCAGAAGTCAGCAACATATCCTATACAAGAAAGAACGAGCGATATACAAAAAACTAATCAAGAAAGAAAGGTCAAAGGCATGGGTAGCTTTCTGTGAGAGCGCCAAAAATACCTACGGCCCACAATACAAAATCGCCTCAGGCAAAATGTCAGCCCCCGCTAAACTCTGCAACATACTAGAAAACAACGACCAAGTAACAATAGATCGCACACTAAATAAATTCTTAGACTCGCTATACTTAACAAAAGAAGACACCCCGCACAGACTAAGCACTCTACCCCCCCGCTTCGACGAAGGTAGCCCGCGCAGAATCACATCACAGGAACTAAACAGGATAATCAACCACATAAAGCAAAACAAAGCCCCGGGTCACGACTATGTAGACTACAGGTTAATCAAAAAAATCAACCACGTAAGCCAGAACCTCCTCCTCACACTTTTTAATAAATGCCTCCAGCTGGAACATTTCCCCAAACAATTCAAACAAGGTATAGTAGTTCTGTTCCACAAAGAAGGCAAGGATCCCAAAGACCCAAAAAATTATAGGCCAATATGCCTCCTTCCAGCTATCAGCAAAATACTAGAAAGAATAATTCACGGCAGAATTAACCACCACCTAACAACTACAAACTATTGGAACCCAAATCAATACGGCTTTAAACAAGGCACCTCCACAGAAAATGCACTACAAAAACTGATAGACAACATAAACAAGGACAGAACAGATAGGAAACAAACACTGCTAATCTCAATAGACATCAAAGGTGCCTTTGACAACATTCGTTGGCCGACTCTGATCAACAACCTCAAAAACTCCAGCTGTCCAACATATCTCGTTAACTGGATAGTAAGCTTTCTGGAAGACAGGTATGTGACACTGGAGGAAAATGGAATAATAGTCACGAAACAAACATTCGGAGGCTGTCCGCAAGGAAGCTGCCTAGGGCCCCTCCTTTGGCTATTAATAGCTGAGACAGCACTCAACCATAGCTGGGGGAACAACACAAAGATCCAAGCCTTCGCAGATGACTTCATACTAACAATCTCAGCAAAAAACAAAGAAACACTCATAAACACCGCAAACACAGCAATACATAAATTCGGAACTTGGGCAATACAAAACGACCTAACCATTAATTGGAGTAAAACGGAACTGCTATACCTCAACAGACCACGACTAGGAAACCTCCCGACCGCGTGCTCCCACAAACTAGAAGGGATACACTATAATGGGACAGCGCTAGAAACTCAAGAAAAAATGAAGTATCTAGGTGTAACTATCCACAAAAACCTCAGATGGCAACCCCACATAGAGAATCAAACTAAAAAAATCTACAAGTCCTTCAATCTGTTTGGTCGTATGGTCTCAAGGGGATGGGGACTAAAGCCAAACCTGGTAAAAACCTGGTACAAAACAGTAGTGGAAAAGACACTGACCTATGCATCCCCGATCTGGGGGAACAATCTAACGCAGCAGAACAAGAACAAACTGCTCAGCTGCCAAAGGCACTTTGCGCTGGCCATCGTAAGGGCATATAGAACAGCCCCAACATCGGCACTTCTGGTTCTCTCAGGCCTGATTCCAGTACACCTCCAAGTACAATACGAGGCAGCATATGGCACAATCACAAGGCTCCACAAGAACTACAACCTACACAACAAAATGTTCAACCACACCGACTATGTCGCGAAGCAAAACATTTGGCGCAAGCACCCAGCCGACACACCAGAACCACAAATCGGCTCTTCAGAATACGACATACAAATTTACACGGATGGCTCGAAGCTGGAATCAGAAGCTACAGGCTCGGCCTATGTAGCCTTTGAAAACACTTCCAAAATCTACGAATGGTCAGCGCCCCTAAGAAAGTGCAACAGTGTCTTCCAGGCCGAACTACTGGCAATACTCAAAGCTGCGGAGTGGGGAAATACAAAGGGCATTTCATATAGCATCCACTCGGACTGCATGTCAGCCATACAGGCCCTCTCTAAACCATTTACGACAGATAGCATGGTCCATAAAATCCATTCGGAAATCATAAGATCCAACAACACCTTCAAAATTGAATGGGTTAAAGCCCACGTAGGAATATACGGGAATGAAGAGGCAGATAAACTAGCAAAAACAGCAGCGGAAAACAAGACAAACCGCAACTACATCCATCTTGAAAAACCGATTTCCCACTTAAAGAGAAGCCTAAAAGGGTTAACATTGGATCAATGGCAGTTCGAGTGGGACTATGGGGACACGGGCAGGCTAACACACAGATACTTCCCAAAAGTGGACACAAAAACACTGGTTAGCTGCAAGCTATTAACACAAGTCTACACAAGACATGGGGCCTTTCCGGCTTACCTTCATCGCATTAAGAAGAAGAGAAGCCCGGACTGCGCTTGTGGTGCACTAGGCACAACAATTCATTATTTAACAGCCTGCCCTCTAACGGATAAACACCATCTGGCCCAAATAACACAAGTAAATGAAACACTATGGTACAAACAGCTAGCACAAAACACACATGTACAGAACAAGGCAAAACACATAGTCAGATGGCTCACGAACAACATAGATGACATCTCACAATAACAACAAAGCAGTGTCTGCACCTCCCACAACTAACTCCTTCTAATACTGTCTACAACCTTCAGAGGAAATAGTAACAAACAACCGAAAGAAGAGGACCTCCCAGCCAATGAGGCACCCACCGCTACCGCCACTTTTTGTTTAATTTAGGTCATGAACGAGGCCCTTGTTGTTAAAGCGGCTAGCATCGATATTACCTGAGGCCCGGTAAAAATAAAAATGTTAATATTATAAAATCTTTGTAAAATAAAAATTATTAAAAAAAATAAAAATGTATAAAAAACTATTATAATAAAAAAATGTATAAAAAATTATAAAAAAATAAAATTGTATAAAAAATGTGCATAAAAATGTAAACGGTCCTCGGTCTTGATTGGTCTGTAAGTCCGCACCACGCTCATGACCGCGCATGAATGGGTTATGTAACCAAAAAATTAAGTTAGTACTTTTTTTTTTTTTTTTTTTTCTCTTCTCTTAGAATCAACAAAGTAACTAAATTAATAATTCTCAGTTAAGTACAAATTCCAGTTTTTTTTTTTTTTTTTTTTTTTTTTTCCTCTCTTTTTAGCTGTGTGATTGGCGTGACCAAGAAGCTAGGCACTACCGCTCAGCACACCGCTTTGGATTCGCCTATCAGCATTCTTAGGTCCGAACAGAAGAAGAACAAAACTCCAGACTCCCAGGAAGGGTCCCAAAGGTTGAATCCTCGCATCGGGCCTCGCAAGCCACCTTACGTCCGTAGTGCCTCATTCGAATCTTGGTCATGCACATTTTTTTTTTTTTTTTTTTTTTTTAACTGAATTAACTAATTACTTAACTGTTAATACCATTAACAAAATTAATAATTTTTATTTTTTTTTTTTTTATTTTTTTTATTTTTTTTTTTTTTCTCCCCTTAACTCTCCTCCCTTCCTTCGGCGGGTTAGTTTGGTTAGGTGCGGGGAGCGGTCAGAGTCATGGTTTGCAGTTTTTTTTTTTTTTTTTTTTTTTTTTTTTTGAGCCCCTCGGTTTTCCTGAACCGGACCCTTAAGTGGGTAAGGCGACCGGGATCCGAGCTAGTGCGGCCCTTCCTTCTCCCCCTTTTTTTTTTTTTTTTTTTTTTTTTGGGGCCCCTTGGTTTTCCTGAACCGGACCCTTAAATGGGTAAGGAGACCAGGAGCCAAGCCTGTGTGGCCCTTCCTTCCCCCTTTTTTTTTTTTTTTTTTTTTTTTAGGGCCCCTTGGTTTTCCTGAACCGGACCCTAAATGGGTAAGGAGACCAGGAGCCAAGCTTGAGCGGCCCTTCCCACTCCTCCCATTTTTTTTTTTTTCTTTTTTTTTTTTTGTTTTGTTGTTTTGTTTTGAGCCCCTTGGCTATCCTGAACCGGACCCTTAAGTGGGTAAGGCGACCGGGAACCAAGCTTGAGTGGCTCTCCCCCCAATAATTTTTTTTTTTTTTTTTTTTTTTCCCTCTGGGCCCCTCGGTTTTCCTGAACCGGACCCTTAAGTGGGTAAGGTGACCGGGAGCCAAGCTTGAGCGGCCCTTCCCACTCTTTCTTTTTTTTTTTTTTTTTTTTTTTGAGCCCCTTGGCTATCCTGAACCGGACCCTTAAGTGGGTAAGGCGACCGGGAACCAAGCTTGAGTGGCTCTCCCCCCAATAATTTTTTTTTTTTTTTTTTTTTTTCCCTCTGGGCCCCTTGGTTTTCCTGAACCGGACCCTTAAGTGGGTAAGGTGACCGGGAGCCAAGCAAGAGCGGCCATCCCCTCCCCCCATTTATTTTATTTTATTTTATTTTTTTTTTTTCCCCGGCTCCCTGCAAGCTCCGCTGCTCTCTCCTCACCTCCCCGCAGTTCTCCGAAGCTCCGAAGGTTTGGTTAACAACAACAAACCGCCACAACAATAATTATAAATTAATTCCATCTTATCAAAAATTTTTTTTTTTTTTTATATTACCTCATTTTATTTAATTATCTATTTATCTATTTATTTTTTTTTTATTTTTTTTTTTTATTTATTTATTTATTTATTTATTTATTTATTTATTTATTTATTTATTTTTTTTTTATTATTTATTTATTTATATTTATTCATTTATCTATTTATTTATTTATTTATTTATTTATTTTTTTTTATTAGTTATCTTATCATTATTATTTATTATTATTAATTCATTTAACCATTTTAATTTTAATTTTTCTACTTTACTATTATTATTATTATTATTATTATTATTATTATTTTTTTTTTTTTTTTTTTTTTTTGTTTTTTTGTCAACGTTCCGAGGGTGTGGCGGTGTCTGGTCCTCGTAAAAATGTGCTGCACCGTCAAGTGCTCGATGGGGTCGTTAAGCAGTCGTCGGGCTACCAACGCGGGGCACCATCCCCCCGTGGTGGATCAAAATTGCGATGGTCCCTCTTTCCTCTCTTTTTAGGCCTTTAGCGCATGGTCCCTATTCCCCCCCTTTTTTTTTTTTTTTTTTTTTTCTCTTTCGGCCCAGCCACTTCCAATTTCTAGACTATGCGCTACAAAAGTTTTCCTTCCCCCCACCAGTGGCAAGAATTAAATTCCTTAAATTTTTTCTTTTTTTTTTTTTTTTTTTTTTTTTTTCTCTCTCACGTTTGTCGTTCAGCAGTCTTGGTGTTTAGGTCTCCCCCCCCCTTACCTTTTTTAGCCTCCTCATTTTGGCATAATTCTGAGTGCACAACTTATCATTTCGGCTCCCCCTGATGTACCCCCCCACTCCAAAATTTTAAAAATTTTTTTTTTTTTTTTTTTTTTCTTCCCCTTTGGTTCACGGATAGTGTGCACATATTCAAAATTCTCGCATCCAGGTAGCGTGACTGTGCGCTTCCTACCTTGTGCGATCTGGAGGTGTGGTGTGTCAGTCGAGCATTATGTGTCCAGAAGAAGATGTCGCAACCTGTCGTACCAGAGCTGTCTTGTGATGTCACCCTGTTCCTTAGCTGAAGAGTGGTCATCTCCTGATTGACGTTAGAAGTCTGAACGAGCATAGGACACAGCTCATTCTCTGTTGCGTCTAGATTACTGTCTGGCAGTAGGCGGCTATCATGCAGTGATCCGGCGATTTATTCGCTCCGGCGGACAGCATCCAACCCGTTAAGCTTGGCTCGTCCAGGCAGGCAGGGGCTGTCCAAAGGTTTCAATGAGCCTTAAGCGTGCCGTATTCAGTGCAAAAAGGATCTATGGTCCTTTTCAAGGCATCCTTTTTGCACTGAAGACGGTACGCTTAAGGCTACCAAACAGCTGTATGCATTTTCAATATTTTTCTTTGGCGTTTCTGACGTAGTAGTTTATTCGGGTTTTAAAGATCATTTAAATACTCTAAAACAGCGGAAACTGTTAAAGGACTACTTGTTCCATTTTTAAATTATAAAATGACTCAACTGCACAATTTCTAAAAGTTAATGCTCCGTCTATAATGCAAGGTCGGACTGGGAGTAGTTTTTAACAAATGGCATTAACGCGATGAATTCGCCTCCATGTACTCCAGACCTTAATCCGTATGAAAACATGTGAGCAGCAGTTTCAAGCAAGGTTTACGAAATGAACAGGGTCTGCAGTATCATTCAGAATCTGAGCTTGAATGCGCAATCCTCAAAGCTTCAAAATATATGTGCCAAAAGCCATCCGGTTTAGTGACTAACCGTGTGTTTGATGTCATTTACAAAAATGGTAGATTTATTATTCTTCGTAAAAGGTACGTTTTGAATAGGCTTATATCTTTTGGTGTCCCTATAGTTTTGAGACACATTTTTACCTAAAAATATCGAAAAAATATTATTTCTTATAATCTTTGCTATGGCAACTTTTTTAAGCATACTAATCTAAAATCTATCCAGTATTATTTGTATATCTGCAGTTCATCATTTATAGCCTCCTTTTGATAAGCTGTAATATTTGAATGGAAATACTCGTTTGAGACGAGGAATATATATTTGCCTAAGTAATTCCTGAGGAATATTCAATATCTTCTACAGTCAAGCTGTGTTCATTTTTTGTTTTGGTGATTGAGTGTATTTGTTTGTTAAAATCTAAGTTTTGCTCTTACAAAAATGCAGAAATCTCCTTCTGCTTAAAAACTTAATATAGATGTCGATTATAAAGTAATGTTTATTTTTATGCTTTCATATTTTTCATGCATTTATTTTTAGGATTTATGTAAATTAACGAAATAAAAAATTTATATTGTGTATTATACTATATTTTTATTTACCTTACCGATGGGATAATCTATCTATCTATAATAATAATTAAAAAAATGTCTGTCTGTCTGAACATCTATAAGTTCAGCCCCTATTGAACGCAAAAGTACAAGAATTGACATACGGATGTTCAGAAGCCGTCCAAAGGTACTCCTGAAAACAGTATTTAGAAATTTTAATTCTTTGTGGAGATATTAATTAAACCGTTGACCTATGTCTAATCAAAAGCGATCTCAATGACTGAGAATTCAGCATGATTGCATAAAAATCGATATTTTAAAGGAGTTAAAAGCAGAAAAAGCGGAAAATAAATCAGAAATATTTGTCCGATCTTTACGAATTCGGTACCAAGAGAAAGGGGGCGATTTTTCTACATCTAGGGGTACAAACGGCTTACCGATACAACAATTAGATTTTTTTTTAATTAACTAAAGTATGAAATTTAGAGGGTAACCAATTAAGATGTCACATGTTTTATAGTTGGGAGGAAAATTGCAATTTTCAAACTTTTTAAAATTTTCATTCACATTACCTTTAAATTAATATTCGGCCTAGACAGCATATTATGAAGCTATAGTTCAATTTTCATGAAAATATGTGAATAAACAAAAAAAATTACACTTTTTATTATATCTATCACGACAATGTAAGATTAAGTTGTCTTTTATATTTTGCAGTGTTTTAAATTGAGATATGCCATTGAAATTTAGTAATATTTGATTTTAACGCTCGATAATTTTATTGTGAATGTTTTTGAAAGTATAGAATTATTATGAGGGCTTGATGGGGGGGGGGGGATGAATGTTAAAAAAAAAAATGATTTACAGTGTTTGAAATTGGTATTATTAGGTTTCAAGGCTAGATAAATCGATTGTGGATATATTCGAGTGTAAAATTATTAGGAGGGACGGAAAGAGGAGGAGGGGGGGGTCAAAGGTGCAAAAATGTAGAAAAGGAACGGGAGTTTCAGAGTAAACAACTGAAAACCCAGAATGCCTTTATTCTTTTATATTTTGCAGAGCTTCGAATTCCAATTTCCGCTCATATTTCGTGCTAAGGATTTTTAACGTTACATAGCCCGGAATTACGCAAGTTTCAAATAAAATCACGGATAAGTCAGACACAAATCTTTTTATAAAAATGTTTATATTACCTTTGTACCTCAACCTCTAATTAACATAACTTTATAAGTAATATATAATTTTAAAAGTTATTTGAATTTGAATTGAAGAGTGTATGTTGTAAATCTCTTCAGAGGGCTGATATTTTAATAATTCAATATCTAGAATTCTAATTATGATTAAAATACTTACAATACATCATTTGAAATATTGCGGACTTTTAATCTGATATAAGCCATTAAATTCCGTATGGGAGTTTCAGAGAAAACCATAGAAAAGCCATAACACCTTTATTAGAATATCTCTAATTCTAATTATGATGCAGGCTTTCGAATTCCAATAATCCGCTCACATTTCGTATTGACGATTTTTAACATTATTTAGCCCGCAGTTACGCAAGTTTCAGAGAAAAACTACGAAAAAATCAGGCACATTTTTATTCATTTATTTATTTATTTTTAATAACAATGCTTATATTACCTTTGTATCTATTAGTCATTTAAATTGAAATTAAACACTACACATTTCAAATCTCTGTCGCCAGAGGGCGCTTTGATATTTTAATAATTTAATATCTCCAATTCTGATTATGAGTAAATTACTTATAGGGAGAACATTGAGAGACCGTAGGCTACACCGGGTTGTGGATTTGCCACGACCGGAATCTCCAAAGTTCCTTTACTTTGTAAGCGAACAGGCCGTTTCAAATCATGAAACGTAAAGCGGCGCCTTAGTCGCCACAGAGCGGATTTTGCTACAGTTAAAACTTTTAAATCTATTTACGCTATGAGCGAGCAAGCTGTTGTAAGTTCTGAAACGGGGATAAGACGCCGCAGGCGCCACCGAGCGGAATTTTGTTAAAATCAGAATGTTTTAAGATCATAACACGGTGAGCGAACAGGCTGTTTCAGATATAGAAACGAGAAGAGTGCGCCGCAGGACCTACAGAGTGGGAATTTACTGTGGTTAATTTTTCATTAAATCTGTTTTCACTATATGTCAATAAGTTGCAGTAGGAGCAGGAACGGGAAGAAGGCGCCGCAGGCTCCACCGAGCGGGAGTTTTGTAAAGTCAAATTTTTCAAGGATCGCAAACTAGCTGGTCACCGAAGGCGGTTAGTATGGAATAAACGAGTAATGTATTAATTTAAATTGTTCATTTTTCTAGTACAAAATTATTTATTGATATTTAAATTAGTTATTATTATTTTTATTTTAGACAATTCTGCTATTATATTACGCTTCATATAATTAAATTGAAATAAAAAGAAAGGCAAACGTACTAGCGAAATTGAAAATGAATTACATGACAAATGAAAATGAATTTGAATAATAATAACTTTCTCGAATACTTCAACAAATTCTATATTGTGTAAATATTCATGTTTTACTTTTCACATGCATAGATAAAAAAGATAAATATTCAAATCCTTTTTTTGTGTCAGATGTATGATAAATAGAAGCAAAACAAAGCTTTTGTATTTACTCTTCTTTCTCTTAGGCAGATGAAAATAAACATTGCATTCATTTCTGAGGCCCCAAGAAAAATGTGAATTCTCACTATTTTCATGAATTCCCGAAGGTGCAAAAGAATAAATTAGAAATGTATAAGACATAAAAATAGCAAAAACAGAGAAAGTATTCCTTTTTTCTTCTTCTTCTTCTTCTTCTTCTTCTTTTTTTTTTTTTTTTTTTTTTTGATGTATCGATCCTCAAATACAGTTGCGAAATGGAAAAGTAAATATTATAAAACTAAATGCATTCATACACACACAGAGAGACACACACACACACATATATATTATATTTTCTGTTTACATAGATTTCATTTAAAATAATATTTTGCTTTTGATAAAAATGTTGAGATTGCGAAGAAAAATATTAACGAAATGAAAGCAATCTATTTAACTTTTTATTGTTAAGAATCACAGAAAAATAAAAATAATAAAAATGATATAAAAAAGTACTTTCTATTAATTAATTTACGCATTATGTAATATTACAGGAAAAATAATCTAATATAATAAATACATATAAAGTTTAATAGCAGTTTAATAGCAAATGTTTGTTGTTCAGTAATTCGCAGAAGCATTTTAATGAACTGTAAAACATTTAATAAATGAGAAACCTTCTTTATAATATTAGTTAGTAGTAGTTATAGTAGTAGTAAAAAAACAGAATGTTAAAAAGCCTATAAATGAAAATATATAATTTCCACTATTATTTTTTACATCAGAAGTATTTTAAATTTATAGAGGTTGATGAAAAACATTAAGGTAAATTTACGGATTGTTTTGCAATACTCTAGTTTATAATTATTCATTTTAATAAAACTTAAAATATCATAGACCACATTTTTTTTTCTTTTTTATTCCGTACTTATATTACGTTGAAATATCGAAAATATCTTTTAAAAAATGTTATCAATGTTTCAATATCAAAACATTTACCTGATTATATTTCATTTTCAATATACGATGTAGCGTTTGCTTTTTTTTCTAATTTCATTATGTATATATATATATATATATATATATATATATATATATATATATATTGGAGCAGTAATAATGTATTACATTCGTGAAATAACTCTTTATTTTATTTTTCTTCCGGCTGTTATAAGTATCCAGTTATCCATAAAATTGTTAAGATGTCATCCTTTTTTCTCGTACATAGCCTTGTCTTTAAATAACCAGACACCTTCTATTGTTAAATATCTCAAAATGTATTTGAATATTTATCTGAAAACTTCAGGAATATAAAGAATATATTGCATACTCATATATTATACCTAATATATTAAACTTCATTTTATACCTCAAAACTTTTCACCCAAATTTAAAAGGAAACTATGCAATTAAAGATGCTTTAAATGCATTCTGAATTTAGCGTGTGTTAGCTCATGTGTTCATGGAGATCTATGCGTTTATTTAATAAATTTTAAGGGGGAAAAAGACTGTTTTTAGTATGAGCCACACACTCAAGCAAATTTTATTCAAATAAATTTTAGGATTCAGATTTATTTTTTCTGTTTCTTCTTCTAGTTATTGTAGTATATTAATTAAACATCCAATTCAGAATTCATATTAAAAAAATCACTTTGCAAAGTATAATCTAACCCTAGTTTCCTATTCTTTTTATTAATAAAAATGAAATGCAGATGGTATATCAATGGAAAGAATAACAGATGCATATCATCTCTTTTTAAAGATCAGTTGAATTAAATTATTCTGTTACATTTTATTTCATTTTCCATTCGCGCCTATTTTATTTTATTTTCTAAATTCAATATATAAACCTGCTAAACCGTATTACTACTTTAAGTTCCCATGTATGACTTATATGTTTTTAATATTTATGTTATCTAAATTTTAATGTTGCTCTAATTTATGAGTTCAGCTTCCTTGGCTAAGAAAGGGAGTCATGATACTACTTTAGCTAGTAAAATTATTCACAGACTTGTCAGCAGGCAGGATACAAAATCAATTGCAAAGTCATTTTTTGGGAAACTTGAAATACCGCAATAGACCGAACGTACTGCAATCAGAATACGAAATTTAAAATATCAAATGAAATATGAGCATATTTATATAGTTTAGTATAGTTATTTATACATATAGTTTCTAACCGTGCATGCGTAAGTGTTAACGGCCTTTAATTCGTATAATTTTTTAACTAAATATATTGAAATATTTATAAGAAATATAAAAATAAATTTTGTGAGAAATTGAAAAATTTTCTTTGTATTTCTCATAATTTTTTCTTTTTATTATAAATTCAAACCATATTTTTGATGACATTGATTTAATTATTCCCCTCTTCTCTAATTCGGATTATTCTTTCGTTTAAAAGTTCAAAATAACATTGAAAACAATATGCATTTAGTATGTTAAAATAAAACACCAATAAATATAATAATAATGATAATAATTACGAATACCTTTTTTCACCCTTTAAATATAACATCTCTTTTACTCCAGCAGATAACGTATTTATTTTCTGAAAAACCTGACTACTTTTTTATAATCCCCGAAACTGTGAAGGAAAAGAAATACTTCAGATTCATTTCCTTTTTTTGCTTAACAACAGTTTTTTTATTCCTTTGAGATCCCAAATATTTGTCATGGTCTTCAGTATCTCACTTCATTCATGTATTTAATCGGAAAACTGAGTCACAACGTGTAAATTACATATTATGTGTTTCATGTTGTACATTTATTTATTTATTTTTCTTTTGAGAGATATTAGTATAAGTGTGTATTTTAAATATGTATATATATATATATATGGTGTTTGTGTGTGTGTGTGACTTACTCTTACTCTCAAATTTAATACTATAAATACAGATTGGAGATGAAGGAATACGATAACGAGTACTGTTATGTAATCTTATGATAAAACAGTTCAAACTAGGTTTCGGAACAGCTTTATTCGACAAATAATTCTGTGTATCTTCAATTTTCTAATTTTTCTGCTATATACACTATGAAAAATTTTGTTTAATATTACACATCAATATTGAAGTAGTTTGCCATGTAAATACCACAACCATGGAGAGAAATGTTACCAACTGGTATAACATCTGCATAACGTGCAAAGCTGCACAGTTACAGCTGGTAATATTTCTCTGCATAGTTTTTCCAAGTAGGCTGTTTCAATTTTGTTGTGTAATATATATATATATATATAAAGTGTATAGTGGAAGACAACCTGTTTTTAAGTTTAAAACACCAGCATTGAATAACAGCACCTTTTGTAAATGTGGTATTTACGTTTCCACTATTTTTCAATTAGATACCAAGGAAATGTAATGCTAAAATATGAAAAATTACTAAAATAGTTATTATTTTTGATAGACTAGACAATATTTTAATGCGAAAAAAAAAAAAAAATACAAACTTTAATGTATTATTTTAGTCGCATATTAGAAACTTTTCTCTTTAGAATTTATGTACACTGTAGTCACCGTGTGTAAGAAGAACATTTAGACATCGATAATAGAGATCGATAATAGATTAGACGTCGATGAATAAATGGAAGTTTTCAGGTTGTTATGAAATTTTTAACTGTAACTAATAAAAAATAGAATATCAACAGTATAAATCTTATCATCGAGAAATTTCAGTTATCAGAAAACGTAATTTAATCATTACTTATATCTGGAAATGTAAAATTATTACAACAATTTTTATAATAACTTTACATGAATTGTAGCTACAAATACCGTTAATAATTAGAGAATTTTCTATTGTTCATATGACTGTTTAAAATTTTAACAAATTTTAAGTCATTGCAATATGAAGTTAGATTATTTAAATATAATCAGGAAAACATTTGTATTATATAACATACAATAGCCAAGCTTTGTGCGTCTAGCCAGACGGTCTCATTTAAAATAATAAATATAATATTAGAATCAATTTCTTTGGATATAGATTTTCAAAACGACAACGGTAGCAATGTTTTAACAGTAAACGAAAAAATGTGAGACGTTAAATGCGTAATTCGTGGGAAAAAATATATATGTATATACATTTCCTGGTAGGCAAGACTGTCTTAAGTTTAAATTGCGGTCACTTTGCTTAAATGTTTTTATTTTTGGAGCTGCATTTTTCTAGAATTGTAAGACAGACATTTGACGCCAACACTTCGTTAATTATTTAGTTTGCATTCGTAAGGAAATTTACAAACTTCTGAAATTTAAAGCGTCTTTTCGCTTTTTCACAACTTTATGATTGAAATTGCGCTCGATGTAACAATCATATATATATATATATATATATATATATATATATATATATATAGTAACCGCCGCTTAATAAATTCACTGGCTAATAAAATCAGCCGCTTAATCTAATCAAATTGCCAGGACCGGAATCATATCAGTGCAAACTAATTTTAAAACCGCCGCTTAATAAAACAAGCATCGTTCGTTAATAAACTCAAAAAAATCTCTTCAGTATCAAAAATACCATAAATGCATGCTAATTTTTATTTTTATTTATTTATTTTTTTTTTTTTTACACAAGGATTTTTTATTTTTGAGATAAAATAGAAAATAAAATAGAATAAAAATAGAAAATACATTTATCCTCCGTTATCTCTTTATATCAAAAATTTTACATTTACAATAGTAAATTTTACATTTACAGCAATTAAACACGCCTAATCACTTGTATTATTAATCCTTTCAAGGAATTCTTTTTCAAAGCGCGGTAATAAGTTAAAAATTTGGTCTGATTCGCAAATGATTTTTCTTTTTAATAATATTTAATTAAAAGAAAATTTTTTAGTTCTTATTCTGAAATAACTAAGAAGCAATAGAAGCTTCAACGTAAAGATTTTAAATTTAAAAGAAAAGCGTGAACTTTTAGCAAAATATTGATGATTTTCCTCAAAGAAGAGTGCATCGGAACTTGGGATGTGTTTAATTCACTTATTTTGAAAAAAAACAATCAAATAATTATCTGTTAAAAATTAATTAATATTGTTTATTAGTTTCATTTTATGGTACCTTTTGAAATCTCTTTCCATATTCAGGTAAATACATTTTTCTTGATTGAAGGAACATTCGCCGGATATAAAAATCAACCGCTTAACAACATCACTTATGCTCAGAACTAATGTGATTTTAATAAGCGGAGGGTATTGTATACATATATATATATATATATATATATATATATATATATATATATATATGCTGTTATTATTTTGAAAATTAGGTGGGTTGGTTAGTTTGGTTTTACATCGCACTACTACGCAGATGGGCAATTGAAAATAAGGTGGGAATATTTTTCGACAGCTTAAAAATGACGTATCGAAAATATATGTACGATAAACTGCTGATGTAATAATCAAAAGAAAGTGTAATGCAGCAGTTTGTAAAATTTAAAAGGAAACAGGAAAAACATTTATTATTTTTTCAAACGTAAAGGAGGGGGGGGGGGATAAAAACTGTCACTAGAGGCCCAATACTAACTCTAGTACGATGTTAAACTACCTCAACCGCAACATCTTTACTTTCTTATTTCCTATGGAGTAGCTGGTAATTTGATGGTTCGTACTGACCAATATCTAATAAGAGGAAAGTAATTGTTTCCAATTGAAACTTTTCAAATGCTCTCATTTGTATTTAAAAAAATATTTTTGTGTTTTAATATATAAGATTGTATTAAATATTAAAAAATAAAACATATATCGTTAAATATGATGCTTCGGTTGCAACAAGTTCTTGTTCGTTTATAAAATATTTATAATTTTTAAATAATAAAAATGTTATCATCTGCATAATACACTTGCTTTTTCATCACATTTACTAAATCTGGAATTTTTTAACCCTTTTTTATATTGTTACAGATCGTATGACTTATTTATTTATTTAATTATTTATTTATTTTTTATTTTTTACTTTAAAAAGAAAGAATGAAAAATGTAATAGTAATTATAACTGATTTCAACTCAAATAACTCACTATTATTTTTGTATTTTGTTTTTGTGTTTTATTTTTGTTATATTTTTCATTGCGAGAATAGTTAGCACAAATTACTCAAAAATGTATAATTTTAAAACAGTCACATAATAATTCAATTAATAAACGAAAATATAATTTTATTTATATATTTAATATCTACATTCTTTCTAATATGCTTATTTTCATGAGCATATATTTTATAAATCAAGTTATGTTTTATTTATTTTCAGCACGTGTCATTTAGATGCTGGCCATATGCTTTTTGGAGTATTTTACCCGACTTTTGAAAAATAAAAAAATAAAAAATTAAATTAAAATGTTTGAAGGATCTGTATGATTACCTCTAAAACTTGATAAAAAAAAGCCAATGAATGATTTTTAATAGTTTAATTTTTACATCCAGCCCCCCCCCCCCCGTCTCCCCAAATTTTAATTTAAAATTAAAAAAAAAAAATATTTAAAATTCAAATAAATTATTTTAAATGTATGTATTCACCAAGATTTTTTTTAACTTGCTTTAGTATATTTAACACATGGGTATTTGCCAGGAATAAGTCAAATAAATTTCACTTAATGATCATACTGTCTAGAGAATGGCATAGATAACGAAAATTAATTGTTCTAAAATCCCAAAGGTGAATTTTATTCATTTTTCAATCCTACAACAACATCAATATGTAATTTATAAAGTGTGGGGAAAATGTGACATTTTTTCAATGGTCAGGCTATGATTAGCAAATTACTAAATGTATTTATATATGCCTTCAATGAATGTTAAATAATTACAAATATATATATATATATATATATATATTTAATTTTACCTTTTATTATACTTTTAATTGAAAAAAATAATTTCAATTCATTGTTACAAACAGACAAGACAAGAAAAATCAACGCCTTCGTCATTGTTAGGCTTTGAAAAAATTTATCTACTTATTTATTGAACTATTTATTTATGGTTTTACAAAAAAAAAAAAAAAAAAAAAAAAAAAAAAAAAAACATTTTACGACTATACTGTTAATTCTATATTGCTGTAAATGTTTTCCGTGAAAAATTACAGCGCATTGTAAAAATAATTCCTATTTACTGTGTTATACCTTCACAGTGTGTTGAAAACAAATGCAATCTAATTTTTACTCAGACATTCTGCAGATTTTACAGTTTACTGTAAGTACTTTTGCTTCGATTATTACACACATGTGTTTTATTGAACCAATAGCAATGCACAATTTTTATACAAATATATGCACTTGAAGTTTCGCGGGATTGATGACGTATACGTGACGTGGGAAAGACGCCGTCACTCTCACCTCTCCTGCGCGCGCATCATCCTGTGTGGAATTTACGAGCAAGTGCATTGGAGCGGCAGATGACGCAGACGGTAATTTGGTTTTGATGATGCCAGATCTCGGATCTGTCGACGGCTCTTTTTAAAAATGGCTAAAGACGTAGCCGAAATTATTATTGCTGGCGAAAGACGTTTTCTACGGAATATAAACTGTGCATTATTTCTGAGACGGTAAACTTACTAAGTGACTGTTATTATTCATAAACTGTGTTTATTTTAACTTAGACGAGATGTGTTACGAATACAAATTCACTCTTTTATTACTATATTCTCCATCCTGTACATATGAGTTATTCTTTATATTATTAAATAATTAATAATAACTAGCATTGATGGATTGAACGCCTACAACTGCATCCCACGTACTATAAAAAAATCAGAAGTGGGATGGGCCTGGACTAAAAGAAAACAATTCGCTGAACTTTAATTAAAATAAACATTTGATAGACTGAAATTTTCATTGATTTTAAAACTGTGTTGAAGTTTTTTCGCATGTTTAATCATGCTATGAACAGTGATTACAATACAGAACATTACTCCTGATCTAGAATTTATGTTGGATGAATAAATATTAAAGTGTTCAATGACAACGGATCGACTCGACGGAAATTTGAGTATGAAATTTATTTATTAAAATAATCAAGGCATCTGTTGTTCCTGTTCGGCAAAGGTACGTCAACTTTTTTTTTATTATTATTGCATGATGGTTTCTTTGGGGGATATTCCTGAAATAAGTATTCCACTCGGAAATGAGAAATATAATAAAATTAAAATCCTGCATCGTTTTTTATTTGGCGATGACGGTGATCGAAAAAACAGAGGCAGAAAAAAAAAATTACAGGTTTCACTTTCGCCGTTGGTGATGAAAACTATATTATAAAACAAAAACTTATAAGTGAAAACTTTACATTGAACGAACATATAACAATCAGTAATTTATTAAATGTCTCTTTTGACGGTACGAAAGAAGAAATAAGGGACAGATTATTGTCAAAATTATGTAATACTGAATCACTAATAGATAAAAATTCTGAAAATGAATCCGAAAGTGAATAGGAAAGTGACGATAGTGAAGTCACCAAATTTGATTCCTCAGTGCAATGCCATAATGATAATGATAATGATAATGATAATAATAGTGATAAATGTACTGGTTATTGTGTTAACATTAAGAATTCTGGAGCACATGGTGCAGCCATTTCATTTAACGATTTTGAGAATAATATTTCTAGATTTAGTGGTGAGCCGTACGAAAATATAATAGAGTCACTGAATTTGAAGAAATATCTAACATGTTTAAGTTAAAGGAATTACAGAAAATTATTTTTTGTAAAACATCTTTGAGCGGAAACACTTTATTGTTTATTAAATCTGAAAAAGCGCTGCTTATGTAGAAGAAATTTAAAAAAGCGCTGCTTACGTAGAAGAAATTTAAAAAAGCGCTCATGGAAGAATTCAAAATTGAATATAATTCAGCTGCTTTGCATGATACATTGTGTAAAAGAAAAATGAAAGTTGATGAAACGGCTACTGAATACTTTTTTAAAATCAGAATTAAGTAAGAATGATCATATCGATGGTGTTGCCATTATGCACTGTGTGATCCAGGGAATTAATGACAAATATGAGAATAAAATTATGTTGTATGGTGCTAAAAATTTACGTGACTTTAAAGAAAAAATTAAAATGTATGAAGAGCAGGGATGGAACACGGGCGCAAAATTCATACCACTATGAAAGTAAGAAAACTTTCTACCTCTTAAATCAACGATATTATAGGTATGGAAATTTCTTAAACAGATTCCGGTATGAATTCTGCGCCCGTGTTCCATCCCTGGAAGAGTTTAAGAAAGATAGTGAAAAATGTAAATCTAGGTTTAACAAAGATAATATAGATCATAATGCTAAATTGAAACCCATAAGACATAATGTAACTGAAAAATTTAATACTAAAAGTGAAATAAGTAAAGTTTGTTTTAATTGTGGTGAAAAAAACTACTTCTAGAGACTGCCCCCATAGAGCTAAGGGTTTAAATTGTTTTTCCTGCAAACGCTTTGGGCATAAGAGCTCAGAATGTCCGGGTTCGAAACCCGAAGTCGAATCACTAGTGTAAATCGTAATTTGAATAAAACTATACAAATAAATAATATAAATTTCAGTGGTATTGTTGATACGGGCAGTGAGGCAACGCTGCTGCGTAAAAGTGTTCTTGAAAAACTAGATGTTAATAGATTAAATCCTATGAGTCCCTTACTGAAGGGTATCGGGAAAAGTTTTGTAAAGCCGTTAGGCTCGCTCGACGCAAATTTGAAAATTGATAGTTTTACACATGACGTTACTTTTTATGTCGTAAATGATGATTTTATACCACATGACGTAATCATCGGAATGAACGTACTGATGTTAGGCGAGACGACGATAAATGAAAATGGTATTTTTGTAAAAAATAAATCTAGTCCCATCGAGGTAAATTTAGTAACAGTACTTCCAATAAATGCATATCAAAATGAAGTTGACACAGATTGTTTGGGGGCTATTGATGCCCCCATTAACTTTTAAAATAAAATTTCTGAAAAGTCCCCAGAAATAAATGAAACATTAAATACTGTTTAAAAGTGTCAAAATAAAACCCCTCAACCTGTTAAGTTGTCGAAAAAATCATTAGAATCTTCCAAAAAAGCTGCAAGTGAAAATAATGACGATGCCGAAGGTAATGTCGAAAGTGATGATGATAAGGAGATGCTTTTAAGGGACTATAATAGTGAAGATGAGGACAGTGAGGAAGAGGAGGAGCCTCAGCGAAAGAAACAAAATCAGAGGAACATTTCCCAAATGAAATCGCAAAATCAAGAAAAAAAAACTCCTTCAAAGAAAGACGAATAACAAATCCTACATGAAAAGGTTTTGCTGTTAGCAGAAGAGCGTAAAAGAGAAAGAAACTTAAAAACTTTATTCGTCGGAAACTTGCCTAAAGATATAAACCAATCAGAATTAAAAGCATTATCAAGTGATATTATACATGTCGATATTCCTCATCCTATCAAGAAAAAGAATGTATTTGCTTTTTTAGAATTTGCCAATGAAGCAAAAGTTGAAGAAAATTTCAAACTTCTTAAAAGAAAGAAATTAAGAGGACAGCATTTCACGATAGATTTCATTGATTGTAAACGACAGAATGTCCCAAAAGACGAGACTGCCAGTATAAATTTGAAAAAAAAAAAATATTTCATCACTTCCAATGGAGACTACAATTAATAAAATAGCTGCATTATTTCCCAAAGCTGTGCGAATACAGTTACATGCTTTGCCTACACATAATAGTGCTACTGTAAATTTCATGACTGAAGAAGATACTGCGGAGGCTTTAGAAAAAACTAAAACTAGAAATGAAAAAATAGAGGTGCTCGAGTTCGAATTCCAAGCTGACTTTGAGGCCCAGAGTAAAGATTTGCGTAAACATGCAAAAGGACAAATTTTTAAAGTTCAAGAAGAAAATAGGAAAAATTATAACTTGCGAAGACAACAACCGAAAACTTACGAAGTATGCGACCTTGTTGCCTCCAAATTGAAATCGAAATACTTTTAGCCCCTACAAAATTGTAAAAATGAAAAGTGGAAACACATATGATGTAGTTAAGAAGGGATGCAATAAAGGACCCCTTTGCACATTCACTTATGCCAAATCTCTTAAAGAGAGAATAACTTAAAAATGATACTTAAATATATATATATATATCAGGACTGTATATAATGAAATTATCCTTGTTATTATTTCGTGTTGCTTTTGTGTTTGTTTTTCTTTTTGTACTTTTCAGAATGGCCGCCTGGAGAACCGGTCATGGAAGGATGGCCGAATGTAGTGGAAGCACCATGCTTGTCCGGTCATTTCATTTCAAAACCAGCTTTACCACAAGTACAGTTCTCTCACTGCAGCAACGAGTGATCAGCCTTGAGAACTGATGACGTATACGTGACGTGGGAAAGACGTCGTCACTCTCACCTCTTCTGTGCGCGCATCCTCCTGTGTGGAATTTTCGAGCAAGTGCGTTGTAGCGCAGACGACGCAGACGGTAATTTGGTTTTGACGATGCCAGACCTCGGATCTGTCAACGGCTCTTTTTAAAAATGGCTAATGACGCAGCCGAAATTATTATTGTTGACGAAAGACGTTTTTTACGGAATATAAACTGTGCATTATTTCTGAGACGATAAAATTACTAAGTGACTGTTATTAGTCATAAACAGTAGTTATTTTAACTTCGATGAGATGTGTCACGAATACAACTTGACTCTTTAATTACTATGTTCTCCATCCTGTACATGTTAGAATATCATAGTTATTCTTTAAATTATTAAATAATTAATAAT
Organism: Salticus scenicus; assembly: GCA_963930645.1. NCBI lineage: Eukaryota > Metazoa > Arthropoda > Arachnida > Araneae > Salticidae > Salticus > Salticus scenicus. The sequence continues at coordinate 149,257,448 of OZ005649.1, forward strand.
AAGTAATATTAATTGATTAAACGCCTACAACTGCATCCCACGTACTATATATATATATATTCGTTACAAAACATATAAACGAACCGTCGACGCTGATTGGTTAATAAACCATGTGACAAGCTCCAACGATCTTCTGGGACATTTTCCACATCGATTTGTAGCTCAGTGTGAAATTAACCAGATTTTATCTCTATTTACACTACTAGCTCTAATCATTTACAGCAACATATCTCGTATTTTTACATTTTTTAAATGTATTTTTTATAGTGTAAGATTTAATGCTATATGTTTTCTATTCATTCTACTTATATTGCATTTCATAGTTCTTCATTAAATCTAAAAATCCACAAGTGTTATTTTAGTATAATAATAAAATTTAAATATGTAAGTATGTTTGTACAGCTAAATGTTTACGGTAATCCGAAGAAATGCCAATAAAAAAAGTTAAAACAACTAGCTAAAATAAGTATTAAATATTAAAAAAATAAATTTTAAGAAGATGTCATTTACCTTAAGGTGTAGGAACACGTGTACACATACCAATGACTTTACCGTTAGAAACACGGGCGGCGTACTGCGTACGCCAGTCAGTGAAAAGACAGCTGCGAATTCCATAATAATAACATTATTTTTATCTGAATTTTATTTATTCTCTTTTCAAAGTCCATTCAATGAGGAAATAGTGTTTCAAGTTGAAAATAACATTTTGCTTCGTTCTTTTTTGCTACTTTTTACACAGAAGTTTCATCTATCGAATAGAATACGCCATTCGTGTTTTTATGTAAATTCTTTCTATAATATGTCCTATTTTGTTTCTTTGAGTTTCAACATTTTCTTTTTGCTATAATTTCTTTATTTATCAAAAAAAAATATATATATATTTTTCATTAGTTAGTTTCTCGTTATAGCTTTTTTTCTTTTAGGGCCGAAAGGGAAAGAAATAACGTTCACCCAGATGATTTAATTTTCTTACAATGCTTATGTAATTTAATTTACATTTAATTATATAAAATTAACAGACATTGTATGAAACATAAATATCACTAAAAAGTTATATTGAGACATTAAAATTCTCTGGCGTGCACAGTACGTCACCCGTGTTCTTATGTTACTCCAGCCCATCCGTGTTCTTAAATGTTAAGAAAAGAAATTGTGTGTAGATGCTCGCTAATTTTCTATTGATTTGAAATAATAAGCAAAACTTATAAAAATGCGAAAAAAAAAATGGAAGTATAAACATAGGTTTAAGTATTATCGATAAAAAGCTTAAAACAGTAAACGATAACATTAAAAAATATGGAAAAGTATACTAATTTTCATAAATTAAGAAAAGTTTTAATAAAGAAAAAATCTAGTAAATACAGCTACCAAATGTATAGAATAATTTAAAAATCATAAAGCAAAAACAAATTTAATATATAAGTGATATTGCCACTTTAAATTTGCCCTGAAGTTAATTGTATAAAAATTTTCATTTACAATATTACTGTGATTGTAATAGAAAAAAGTTTATTAGAAAACGTCTTTTTTTCCCCCTCAAATAGCCATGTGTATTATTAGAATGATAATTTATTAATAGCGTTTAGATATGTAATTTCCTTAAAACATTATTATTATTATTTTTTTTTTTTTTGTTCATTGAATATTTCATATTTACTGTTAAATAAAAGGCTTTATGAAATTCTAAATAACGTAGTAAAAATTCTAGGTAATGTTTGTTTTGTGTTCATATCTTTCATAATTTACAGATCTGTAATACAATATTGAGAATAATTTTTAGAGACAGTAGAATAATTTTTATAATTCTTATTAGACTGCAAAAAATTCCCGAATGCTTTACTGAAATATCCTGTAAATTTCAAAGAAAAAGGCTGTAAATCAAAAGTAAAGTTTTAAATCGCAAAATTACATCACTGTTTAAACCAATAATCATACATTTTACGAGAAAATTCTGTAAATCAAAAATTTTTCTCCTGTATGTTTGACAGAAAAAACACTGGCATCCCCGTACATTTACAGTTTTATTATTATTATTATTATTATTATTATTATTATTATTAACATTATTTGTAGTGTACAATATCGTTGATTATTGCATAGTAATAATAAAAACTGTGTTTTACAAAACGTCCATTTGAATTTATTTTTCATCTGAATGCCTTTTTATGTTTAAAATTTAAATGAACGTTACATATTCGTTTTAAATGAATTTTTCCTTAAATCTAACTCATATTAGATTTTGAATGCCAACAAAGAAATTACAATAATATAAAAAAGCTGTGACCATATTTATTTTCGTACTAGTAGGCTATTTTTATTATATTGTACCTTATGGTATTTTTTTTAGTTCCTTGTACAAAGCACTTACTAAAACGAATTTCGAAATTCAAAAATAGCATTTTATGCAAATAAAGTTCAAAATAAACTGAATGATTGATGAAACTAAGTCATCAAATATTCAAGATATATACAAATACTTTTCAAACGCTAATGGGATTTTGAAAGGATCTCAAAAAAAAAAAAAAAAAAAAAAAAAAGAAAAGAAAAAAAAAACATCTTAAAGTTATTTTCATTGATAAAATGTGTTATTTATTCAAACACATTTTATACCTAATACATAGTAGTTTAAAAAATAATATATAAATATTGTAACCTACAGAAATTGTATTTTGAAAGAGACAGTTATGAAACTTAATGTTTATCAAATTTTGGTTTTATGAATATCTAAGTAATTTATAAAACAGTAAATATTTAAGAAATACTGAATACACCCCAATAAATGTAAAAAGGAAAATAAATTTCAGATTACCAGGGGAAAAAAAAAGAAAAGAAAATGTTTAAAAAAAATTCATATATGAAAATATTAGTAAAATATTTATACGACTGAAAAATATTGCGATTTTTATAGCAGTATTCTACTATTGAATGTTTATAAATTTGTAATTATTCTAGTGAATTAATATAAAAGTGTGAAAAAAAATTCTAAATTAAATTTATTACAGGATTATTCTTTTTTTTTTAATTAAGCATTAAATTATTAAATTTCTAGTAAAAATGAACGACGAAACAAGAGACCATGAAGAAAAAAAAGATTTTTAAAACAATTCAAATTTGCTGTCAGAAATTCTCTGTGATTTGAGAAAAAAGTCGTAAATTATGGAAAAATTACGTTTGCAAAACGTATTTTTCTATAATTACAGGAAGTTTCTGGCACAAAATTTCCATTTTTTCAACAGTGTAAGTATGGATCAATCTTTATCCCAAATAAATATTTTGATCAGGTTTAAAAAAAAAAAAACCATGAAGGTAGAATATAATTTATACTACGTTTCTCTTTGTAAAATTATAATAAATTGTATAATTCAGGAACTGTTTTTAATTGAAAATAATTAGAATTTTGCCACAAACATATTAACAGATACGATTTTGTACTTAAAAAAAAAATAATCGTAGTGTACAATATCGTTGATTATTGCATAGTAATAATAAAAACAGTTTTACAAAACGTCCATTTCAATTTATTTTACATCTGAATGCGTTTTTATGTTTAAAATTTAAATGAACGTTACATGCTCGTTTTAAATGATTTTTTTCTTAAATCTAACACATATTACATTTTAAATGGCAAAAAATAAATTACAATAATATAAAAAAAAAAAAGTCTGTGACCATTTTTATTTTCGTACATTATTTTCGTACGAGTAGGCTATTTTTATTAAATTGTACCTTATGGTATATTTTTTTTTTTTTTAGTTCCTTGTACAAAGCACTAAATTCACTTACTAAAACGAATTTTGAAATTCAAAAATAGCAATTTATGCAAATAAAATTCAAAATAAACTGAATGATTGATGAAACTAAGTCATCAAATATTCAAAATATATACGAATACTTTTCAAACGCTAATGGGATTTTGAAAGGATCTTAAAAAAAAAAAAAAAATCTTAAAGGTTATTTTCATTGATGAAATGTGTTATTTATTCAAAAACATTTTATACCTAATACAAAGTAGTTTAAAAAATAATATATAAATTTTGTAACCTACAGAAATTGTATTTTGAAAGAGATAGTTATGAAACTTAATGTTTATCAAATTTTGGTTTTATGAATATCTAACTAATTTATAAAAAAGTAAATATTTCAGAAATACCGAATACACCCCAATAAATGTAAAAAGGAAAATAAATTTCCGTTTATCGGGGGGGGGGGGGGGGAAGAAAATGTTTTTAAAAAAATCATATATGAAAATATTAGTAAAATATTTATACGACTGAAAAATATTGCGATTTATGATAGCAGTATTCTACTATTGAATGTTTATAAATTTGTATAAATTTAGTGAATTAATAAAAAGTATGAAAAAAATTCTAAATTAAATTTATTACAGGCATACTCTTTTTTTTAATTAAGCATTTAATTATTAAATTTTTAGTAAAAATGAACGACGAAACGAGAGACTATGAAAAAAAAAAAAAGAGTTTTAAAACAATTCAACTTTGCTGGCAGAAATTCTCTGTAATTTGCGAAAAAAGTCGTAAATTATGGAAAAATTACGTTGACAAAACGTATTTTTCTATAATTACAGGAAATTTCTGACACAAAATTTCCACTTTTTAACAGTGTAAGTATCGATCAATTTTTATCCGAAATAAATATTTTGATCATGTTTAAAAAAAAAAAAAAAAAAAAAAAAAGAAGGTAAAATATAATTTATACTCAGTTACTCTTTGTAAAATTATAATAAATTGTATAATTCAGGAACAGTTTTTAATTGAAAATAATTAGAATTTTGCCTTAAACATATTGACAGATACGACTTTGTACTTAAAAAAAAAAAAAAAAAAAAAAAATCAAAGCAGTGTTTGGGGACTGCCGGTAGAAGTGAAAACAAAGTAACTTGTGAATTGCATCGTCGAGCTATTAGATTATTAATTTCGAATTTTTTTTTGGTTTATAAAGAAGTGTTTATGATCTGTATTATATGATTCAGCTCAATATTTGTAGCTAGCCCAATTAAATGAACTAAGCTTTATATTAGGTAAAAATATTGATTACTTATGAAATTATTTTAATTAGTAGCTGAGATACAAAAGAAAACCGATTCAGGACACCTCAAAAGTAAATCAGGTGAAATCTCGAATTCCAATTTCGATAATATAAAAGAACTTTAAAATACCTTTCGAATGATGTATTAAAAATAATTTAATCATAATTAGAAATTGAAACACGCGTATTAGAATAAAATTTAATTTGCAATTCAAATGTAATTTTTTTCCAAAATCGATGAAATTTGAACTGCTGTTAATGGCGCACAGTAAGTTTCAAAGAATTTAGAAGCAATTTGAAATTTGCCACTTTTATTCCTAGTAGAAAACAACGTGATGTCAATTGGCAAAAAATATGTTTCTTTTCGATCAGATTCTCTGTGACTCGGTTGTCATAGTAACGAACGCCTGCAGAATTTCATTCAAAGCGTTAGCTGAGGATGACGCGAGCTTCATGATTTTTGTTCACTCAAATGTGCTCAACGCGCCTAAAAAAGTTTTCACTTCAAAAATCTGATATCATCCACACAAGAGCTGGATTCAAACTGAATTTTAAAGAAAATCATTAGAGTCTTTTTTTTTTTTTTTTTGAGATACGGACTTACTAGATGATACTTAGTAGATACTTCCTGTTTCATATATCTCATTTCCAGTTTTTGAATTTTCTCCAAAAGTTTAAAAAATCGTCTGTACACCAGATCAGACTCAAAGTTTCAACATTCTACCTTTATTAGCTTCGGAGATATGATAGTCAGAAGATTCTCCACACACAAACACACACACATACGCACATACTGACCAATTGCCAAAATTTTTTTATACTCAGTAGAACATAAAACACGTAAATCAATCAAAAACGCGACATCAAATTTTCGGACCCAATACAACATTCCCATTACCTAAGGTATTAGGGTAATGGAAGTAAAAGGACATATCTATATTAATAAAATCAGAGTTTTGTCTGTAAATTTGTCGGAATCGAAAAATTTTGCGATATCTTCACATTTTACACCCCATGAAAGCCGAAAATGACTTCAGAAAATTTTGCCTGTGTGTGTGTGTGTGTGTCATCGTGTCCGAATGTCGCTTTTTTGTCCGGGCATCACTTGAGAACGGCTGGACGGAATTCAACGGCGCTTGGCAGGAATTTAGGCCTTCACCCAACTTAAAATTATATCAATCAACTTTTCAGAAATTCTCCCCCGTTCCCCCCTAGGGGTAAAAGACTAAAACACGTTTGTCCGGGCATCACTCGAGAACGGCTGGACGGAATTCAACGTCGCTTGGCAGAAACTTAGGTCTTCACCCAACTTGAAATTATATCTATAGAAATTTTCAAAATTATGATTAGTGTTTAAATTGTGGGTAAAAAACGCCTGCGCATGCGCCATAAATATTTTTTCACTAAAATGCTTTGAATGGAAAAATAAAATATAAAAATAATTTTTTAAGTTAAAGACTTTTGTATTCGCGTGATTCGCACTACAAATTATGAAAAGATTGAAATGAAGTGTTGCCATCTAATTTTCATACTTTAGTTAATTTTAAAAAATCTAATTGTCGTATCGAAAAACTGTTTACACCCCAGGATTCAGAAAAATCACCTCTTTCATTTGGTACTGAATTTGTAACAATAAGTCTGATATTTCTAATTTATTTTTCATTTTATCCGTTTTTCCGTTGCCACTTAAATTTCATACTTTAGTTATTTTTTAAAAATCTAATTGTCGCATCGAAAAACTGTTTGAACCCCTGGATTCAGCAAAATCGCTTCTTTCATTCGGTATCAAATTTATAAATATAGGTCTGATATTTCTAATTTATTTTACCCTTTTTCCGTTTTCAAACCAGATTCGATATGGAACAGCTTTAGTATTGGATCCCTTAGGCAAAATTTGAAATTCGGAACTGAAGTAGCTCGGACGTTTCTCGCCAAGATCTTTAATTGCATAATTGAGATAGCCAATTCAGTTAATCGCAGAAATGGCTTAAAATATTTAAAGTCACCAAAGGGTTCCCATACTAAAGCTGTGCGTTTTGTATTTATTTATTTATAATATTTTCTATTAAAGACTTCTGTAGTCACGAAATTTGGTGCGTAAATTGTTTGTTTGCATCCGGCACTTATTGTAACTGGATTTCACGAAATTCGAAATTCCCCCCCCCCCACACACACACACCTTCTCGGAGTCGGAGGGCAATAAACGGTATAACTTTAGTATAACCCCACAGCTGAATTTGCCGATTTTTCTTTGGCGCCGTTTTGAAGGATAACGATGTCGTTCTGGACTGTTTGCGATATAATATGCAGCCTAATATGTTGTTTATTTTGGATTTTTGATCTTATGATTTAGATTATGATTTTATGATTTAGATTATGATTTTATCATTTATCATATATGATTTATGATTTAGCCATAAGCGCCAACAAAAAAAATCGCCAAATATCGTTGTGGGGTTATACTGAAGTTGTTCCCAATAAACATGCGTAAAAACGTGTTTTTACGTTTGAATTCGCTTTGAATTCAAAGCTGAGGAAGGAGAAGTAAGAAGTGTGTTCCGAAGGCAGTGGGGACCCAGACTGGATATTGATTAAGTGTACGCATTATGTACATTAGTGTGATTTGGCAAAACTTCGAACTCACCGCTGAGGAAGGGGAAATAAGAAGTGGGTAAGTTGTGCCGAAGACAGTGGAGACCCAGAGTCCTTAATTTGCGAGCGAGAAAACCTCTACCAATCACAGCGAGAACTTAGGTTATTAATAAAGATATGGGATTTTGACAACTCATTTAAGTTTAATGTCCAGCGAAGCGGGCAAAGCCTGCTAGTATCGTTATATATTCGCGCTGTATACAGAATATCTCTTTAAGTATTATCTTATTGCTACCATTAGAACATTTTCCCTTTGCGAAAAAGTAATTGCGAAATAATTACTCCAGTCCTGTAATGAGGTCCCGTAAAATTTTTGTTCTGATTTGTCTAATAAACAGAATCGATTGCAGTACATATAGAAATGTCAGACGAAGTTGGGTAGACATCTCTATATTCTGAACCGGGTATTTTAGATGCCATTTTCCAAAATGACCGACACCCATTTCATTTAGTATACACATATTTGTGCTTCTGTGACAGTCATACGCATTATTTAGGTGTCTAAATATACGTTTTAAAGGGCAAGGAATCGAATAAGGTGGTTTGAGAAGTTACCTGACTGCTATTTATTAAAGAAAAGCAGTTATTTTGGATTCAAAAAAAAAAAAAAAAAAAAAAAAAAAAAAGTAGAATGCACTATTTTATTTGGAATGTAATACGTACACTACAAAATATAATACAAAATATAATTAAATTTGCACATTCTTATAAACTTAGAAGTAAATTTTGTTTGAAAACTAAGTGCAAAACTAGCGTATTCTTTTTTCTCAGTCTTCTTTTTACATTCTTCACTACTTTTGCAATACTCTGTGCATATCAATATTGAAATTTGCATTTACACCTACTACTAGCGCCTGCTGTAAAACTACAGTGTAGTAATAGTTCAGAAGTAAATTTATTAAGGCATAGATCAGGCTTTAGCACATCATTTGCCTCTTTGCACCACCCATAATCTGTTGGTTGCAGGTTTGTGTCAGGATAATAACTTTGTGATAGATTTAAGCATTCGCGCAAAACAAAAAAGCGTCTTTGTATAAGTCCATATTTATTGAAAATAATGAGGTTGTAAGCTCTTATATGTGTTTTTGCTTGTGCAATGAATAACGAAGTTTGTCATATGTCTTACACTTTGATGATGAATGTAAAGCTTGAACAAGATATTCCTCTATTTTGTCAAGTCTTCATACAGAGTTAATCGAATTAGGAAAATTTTTTGCGATGATTTCAAAGCAGATGATTTTATGCGAGTCTTATTTGTGACATCACAACCTATAAGTAAGTAAACCTTTATTATACTGTTGCAAAATGCAGCTGCCAGTTGCCTCCCAAGTGCAATTTATCATCCACTCCCACTTTGATCCACAATTCTTGCAGTCCGTTACTGAATGATTCAAATCTATATCGAAGGATGAGAACTTCTACATCAGTGTCATTTGATAGCACTACAAAACATGTTATGCCCAACTGGACAACATGGAACAGATGGATAATTCTTTGTTCTGCTTTAACTTCATTTTCTTTATTACTTTTAAAGTGTCTAAGCTGTCTCTGGTGATGGTTCCACATAGCACTATAGTGAATTTAGTCATATTTGCCATTTCAATGAAGCTAGTAGCAGCAGCCAAATGAAGCAACTCTTTGTTTTTATCTGAAAACCAGATTCTCTCCATCTGTATAGGAGCGAGTGTCTACTGTTTGATTTTTATTAGTTCTGTTAGATCAGCATATCTCCATCTTTCTCTTTCACCTTCTTTAAGTGTTTGCTCAATGTAACTGTCAAACACAAAGTCTACTCGTTTAATTATCTTATATTTAATTGTATTAGTCTACAATTGACCAAATATGTTTTTAAAAGTTAATTCTAATTTTTAAGTTGTTGAATTTCGGCCTTCTTAAAATCAACTATAAGAGCAGTATCAATGACAACAAGCTGTTGAAGACGATAATGAGTACGATCGAATTTTTTCTATAGTTGAGTCTACATGCTTTACAGATTTATTTGTGTAGCAACTACTATCTAACAACATACTAGTTGGCAACAGATCATCCTGCAAAATATTTTTCATAGTTTCTCCTGTTGCTTTAGCAATGTGAATACTTCTGTCAGCTTCAGCAATAGTATTTTTTTAAGAAGCTAGTGTTGCTTTTGATTTTACAGTTGAAACTATTGTTTAACTCTCCACTGATGGGAATTTCACCTTCGTGATACTGTCAGAAAGCTTTGAAGTTTTATTTAAGAAACGGTGATTGTTTGCATCCATCTTCTGCAAGTTCATTCCCTTTCAACATCTTCCTTAGGTACATATTTGCTGTTAATGAAATTATCAAGCTGTGTTTAGCTTACTGATTCATATGGATCGGCTCTAGTGTTCATGAATTCACAGAGTACAGTAACTCATATGAACGTGTTGGTAATAAAGTTTTCTGACAATACCTAAAGAAGAGCTACCTCACTGTAATCAGTACAATCAGCACGAAGTATTTCTGAGAAACAGTTGCCGACCCACTGCATTTTTTGATACGCCAATTCCCACTACGTCACGTACATTTGTGTTAGATATTGTCCATGTTTTATTTTATTCTCTCATTTTTATATTTTTAACTCACGTGATGTATTTTTGTTATTGAAAAAAAAAAGAAAAGATTATTCAGATGATGCTCGTGCGCGTGCATCTAGTTTCTTTTTCTCAGTATTCAAATTTTTCAATGGAATAAAAGCAGCAAATAGATTTTGTTGTTAGAAATTATTATTTAGTTTTTAGAAAGCTTAGAAGTTTAAAATAACTTCTTTTGTATGCTTTACATTTATTTGGCGTCCGCAATTATATGTAGTAAGCTAGAGAGTTAAAATAACTTTCTTTTTGTACGCTTAAATAACATTTTGTGACGTCTACGCGACAGGACGAAGTAAAACAATGTTTCAAGCAATTAAAGGTTTTAGAATATTATATGTGAAAATGTTAAGCCTGTGGGAAAAGGTTCTTGGATGAAAGAATTGGCCGAGAAAGGCATTGTTTTGACAGATGTTGGCGATGCAGATGAGTCTATTCAAGTACTGATTGGAGCCGATATAATCGGTAAACTATTGACAGGTCGAAGAGAAGTGTTGTCTTCTGGGCTAGTTGCAATGGAAACACTTTTTGGCTGGACATTAATGGGAAAAGTTCCTCAAGAAAGTTCATCTAAAAAAAATTTAGCTCTATCAGTTACTTCACCAGTCATGATTTGCCCCAAGATGATGTTACAGAAAACCTGGAAAATTGGTTTAACCTGGGATGAAGAAATTACCGGGGATCTAAAAAACGAGTTTATCGGATGGTTTCGTGAATTAAATATATTGGAAGAAATTGAGATTCCGCGATACATTCAAGTCACTCCAGATAATTTAAAAAAATGTACTCTTCATACATTTTGTGATGCTAGTAATCAGGCTTATGCTGCTGTTGTATTTTTGAGAATAGAAAAAGCTGATCAAGTGAAATTATTCCTTCTGGCTGCCAAATCCCGCATCAGTCCTTTAAAGTGCCCAACTATACCTCGAATGGAGCTTTTAGCGGCTTTGATTGGTGCTAGATTATCGAAATCAGTAACAGATGCATTCAGTTGGGAAAATATGGAAAGATATTTTTGGAGTGATTCCACGACAGTTCTTGCATGGATAATCAGAGAAGAGAACTGGTCAGTTTTCGTCAGGAACCGAGTTCAAGAAATCAGGAGTTTGACTGATCCTTCTTTATGGAAATATATACCCAGTGAAATGAACCCATCGGATCTACCCTCTAGAGGTTGTAAAGCCAAACAACTTGTCTCTCTCAAATGGTGGGAGGGTCCATCGTGGCTTAAGAATCCATATGAGTATAATACTCATATGGATTTCATCTGCCAGAATATAAATGAAGAAGACGTTGAAAGAGAAAAGTTAAAATCTACAAAATTACTGATAAATGTAGATGAAAATTCACAGAATACTTGGTACTATCACTATTTTTCATGTTATGAGAAAATCGTTCGCCTTGTGGGATGGATTCTCCGTTTTAAACACAATACTTGTAATCCAAAGGATAAAGTGAAAGGGGAATTGACAAGTCAGGAATTTCACAAAGCAGAAATGAAAATAGCTTGGATTATTCAGAAAGAAGCTTTTTCCTCTAAAGATTATGAGAAATTGAAAACTCTTGAGACTTTCAAAGATGAGGAAGATATAATACGCGTGAAAACTAAAATTTTGTATAGACAAGACAAGAAGGATTTTCTCACACCTATCGTTCTACCATCTAATCATGAAGTTGTTAAACGACTAATTTCATATTTTCATCTGAAAAATTGTCACGCAGGTCCTCAGATTCTTTTAAATTTGATTAGAGAAAAATATTGGATTTTGAATGGAAGAAGAACTGTGACATCTGCTTTATCTATATGTACTACTTGTAAAAGATTCAACTCTAAGAACGTGGAATCTTCGCCTATTTCTCTACCAGAAAATCGAGTGAAAGATGCAGCTGTGTTTCAGGTCATTGGTATTGATATGGCTGGTCCTTTGTTTCTGAAAGACAATCAAAAGAGTTGGGTTATCTTGTTCACATGTGCTATCTATCGGGCAGTACATTTTGAACTTGTTACATCAGCATCTACCGAGGTTTTTTTGATGGCTTTAAGAAGATTTATATCTCGTAGAGGAAGATGTTCCATTATATATTGCGATAATGGCTCTAATTTTGTTGGTGCAGCCAACTATTTGAAACGACTGAACTGGAATCATATACAAAAGGATGCAGCAACCAATTCAATTGAATGGAAATTCAATCCGCCAACTGCGGCGTGGTGGGGCGGATGGTGGGAGAGGCTCATCAGACTGATGAAAGATCTATTAAAAAGAGTCCTTGGGCGAGCGTGCTTGAATTATGAAGAAATGATTACTGTATTGGCTGATTGCGAAAGCATTATCAATTCTCGACCTTTGACTTACATGTCAGAGCAAGAATCTATTAAGCCAATTTCTCCTGCCATGTTTTTGAAAGATATTCATGAATATATTGTGCCAGACATTGATGCAGTCGAGGGAAACTCTTTCAAACGAAGGCTTAAATACAGACAAGCATTGCAGAAAAGTTTAAGAAATCGATTTAGATCAGAGTATTTGGGTTTACTTATTCAGCGACCGAATGTGAGAAGAAGCCAACAGACAGTTTCTGTAGGAGACATTGTATTGGTGGGAGCGGACAATAAAAAAAGGATGCACTGGCCATTAGGACGCATCATAGAGCTTATTCATGGCAAAGATGGAAAAGTGCGACTCGTATAGTTACAAACATCTCATTCAGAGATACTTCGACCAATACAAAGAATCTATCCTCTAGAAGTATCATCTAGTGACGGTGCTGAAAATACGTTTCCTAATCCAGCTGTGAAGGAAGCACAAATTAAAAAGCCTTTGGAGGATAAGTCCTGCAGGGAAATTAGAAAGACTAGATCTGGAAGACTAATTAAAATGCCAGACAGACTGATTTTATGAAGAAGAAATCTTCTAGAGATATCAAAATGAAGAGTTTTGATTATAAGATATAATCAAAAGGTGGGAGGATGTTAGATATTGTCCATGTTTTATTTTATTCTCTCATTTTTATATTTTTAACTCACGTGATGTATTTTTGTTATTGAAAAAAAAAAAGAAAAGATTATTCAGATGATGCTCGTGCGCGTGCATCTAGTTTCTTTTTCTCAGTATTCAAATTTTTCAATGGAATAAAAGCAGCAAATAGATTTTGTTGTTAGAAATTATTATTTAGTTTTTAGAAAGCTTAGAAGTTTAAAATAACTTCTTTTGTATGCTTTAAATTTATTTGGCGTCCGCAATTATATGTAGTAAGCTAGAGAGTTAAAATAACTTTCTTTTTGTACGCTTAAATAACATTTTGCTGTCTTGTTTGAAGTATTATTTCTTTAGAGCTATTTTGAAATCTTCAGATAGTTTGTTCTAATTTCATGTCTGGTTAAACTGAACTAAACGGTCTTTTCGCTTGTCTAACTACAAAATGATCTGTTTCAAATTTCTGATACATTTCAGGATGATCTTCCACTAACCGTCTCATTTGTTCCAAGTACCATGTGATGCATATCGTCAATTGTTTAAACTGTCAAATTCACGGAATACACGTAGAAGTTTCTGGATAGTTTCAAGATGGCCATCCCAATCATCACATCCGCCAGCTTCTATAAGAAACTTCAGTAAATTTACAAGGTAAAATAACGTATTCCAGAACCTATGCATTTCGAACTTCATGCACAACCACTACTAAATTTCTCAAAGTCTTTGAATAAAATTTTAAAACTTCTGCTGATTATAAAAGTTTATTCAGCTTGGTAAATCTTGTATTCACATTCTTTTTTGCAATAATTAATTTTTATTTCTAAGCATGTTTAATATAAATATCATGTTTTTCCTTGGTTTTACATTTCCAAATCGTGGTCCATTTAACATTCATTATAGCTTCTTCAAGAGTCAGTAAGCCCTTTAAAAAGATCTGACACAATGGATTCCATTCATTACTGATTCGGCTGTTTTTTACACCTAATAGTTTTCACTTAACTGGTGCTTCCTTTGCACCACTTTCTAGTAGAAACTCTCCAGTACTGTGCATAATAACTACACATAACATTTACTCAAGGGAACTTTCCGATCATGGGAATTATCTCAGAAAATTCAGATGCTCTATTTATCACAATATCAGCAATGATAGGGGATACACCGTTGTCAGAGAATACTTGTAATTTTTTTTATTTCAGCTGCGAGCAAGTATTTTGCAAATTTTGCTATATTAAATATTATTTAAAACTAATAAAAAGAAACGGCCTGATTTGAAGTTAAGTGCTAGAACTTCCACAGAGGACGTACATCTTTAATGCTGTCGCTTGTTGAAACTGATCTTTCTTTTAAAACCAATGTAACATTTAAAATGAGATAATGAATACAAAAATTTAAAACTTTAAAAATACATTTTAATTAAAATCATTAAAACACAACAGACGTTTCGGCTAGAACACTAGCCTTCCTCAGTGTCAAACATACAGGCACAACATTTACAAAAATTCATAATATATCATAGCAAGATTAAATGTTCAGGAAGAATAGCTTTAGCTTCGTTCAAGGCAGAATGTTGCATTTTAGTAAAAGCGCCCTCTAGAAAAAAACGGGATTCATAAATATTTACATTAGAAGCTAAAATTTTAAAGTTTTCAAAATCCGGAATATGATCACTATTGAGAGAATGGATTACGAGTTTTGATCTTAAATCTCCTGTTTTATATGAGCGTTTATGTTCTTTTAATCTAATTTCACCTGTTATGCCAGTTTCACCAATATATGTAGAATCACAAGTTTTACAAGGTATACTATAGATTACACCTAGACGTTTAACAGGGAGGACAACGGGTTTAAAGTTTGACAGAAAGTTACTAATGCGGAGTTTAGGTTTAAAGCTACTAGAGATATTAACTGTTCTAAGTAATTTAGAGATATTTTCAGAAATACCTTTATAATAAGGGATAGTAATACGATAAGTGGAATTTTTCACTTTAGGATAAACTGATTTATGCGAAAAATAGAACTCTTTTTTATAAATTCTTTTAATAAAACGAGTGGGGTAACCATTATTTTTTAAATCAGAAAATATTTTGAATATTTGAATATTTAATAATTCGGAATTACTACAATAAAGCTTTGCACGATATAAAAGAGTACGAATGAGTGCAAGTTTATGCGATAAAGGATTAGCTGAATTGAAGTTAAGATATTGACCAGAGAAGGTGGGCTTTCTATAAACTGAAGTTGAAAAATGTAAAAAATCTTTGACTGTTTTATGCATTATAAGGATGTCAAGAAAGGGTAGTTCATTATTAATTTCAGTTTCAAGGGTAAACTGGATAGCAGGACATAAATAGTTAGCAAAATCTAAAATATCGTTAACATAAAGTTGCTTAGTAATTATAAAAATATCATCCGCGTACCTTTTCCAGAAATTTTTTTTATCATGTAACTGGGAATTAATTTTGTTTTCTACGTGTTGCACGAACTTATTTTGTGCATTTTTTCCAGCGTTATGCAATTTTGTAATATACCGTCTAAAAATGATTTTCTCCATAGGTATGTTTCCATAAAACGTTTAATAAAATCTATAATATAAAATAAGTAAAGAATTGCATTCTGCCTTCATAAAAATATACGCATATTTTTCTTTTTCTTTCTTTCTTTCTTTTTTTTTTTTTTTTTTTTTTTTTTCGAATAATGAATTACGAATAAATGTTGCTTTTTTTATGATTATCACTTGAGGAACTATTCTGAAAGCTTATTAAGAATGTAATTTTCATTCTTTGTTTTCGTTGCTAACATCTGAATAAATTCCCCTCTTGTATTATAAATTTTAAATTCAACAAAGAAAGATAATTGGAATGTAATTGAAGAATATTGAAGAAAAATATATTTGTTGTTTAAAAATTATTAGCTACATGTTGCATTCTTATACCAAAAATCTTTGAAGTTGCTTAGCAAAAAAAAGCTTAGAAAACTTTTCAGACACTAATTATTTTTAAGCAGCCATGCAGACGCATATAATAGTTCTTGAGACTTTTATCAAAATTTCGATGAGTTTTATGAAACTTGCGAATATATTTGTTACGAACAAGTATAATTATAATCTGTTCTGAAGTATATGAAAGAAAAATCAGTATTTTGTCTGAGAAAAGTTTAATAACATTATTATTTAAAAAAGTCTTAGAAGTAAACTCCTCAGAAATGATAAGTAACAAGTTTTTGTATTTAGATATTTTGCAGTAATTTTTTCCGTATTTATCTGAAACATATAATACGGATTCGCAATATATAAAACTATTTCTATTTTTTGGAATAAACTCCTTCCGTTCATAAGTGGAATTTTAATATATCTGGGGAAAATAATAATAGTAAATTAAATATATAGAATTCAACTATACATTAAAAATGTTAATACAAATAATTAAAGATGTGGTTGCAAAATTTAAATTAAAGGATTACATCATCTTTAATTCCGTGGTGATATTTAGGCATCAAAACATATATATATATATATAATGTAAAAGGTGAAGTCATTTGCTTTAAAACTCATGTAATACAATGTTTAGTATTTTGATCTAGCAAGGAGAAATAAATTTAGAAATATGTGTGTAAAAATCGAGCGTTTAAAGGATAATATTTTCATTTATTGTGAAAAATGGAAGAAGAAATGAATTGTTACATAAATTAAGTAAATAGGCAATCCATAATTTTTAATATAGACATTGTAATTCAACACTATGAAACATAAATTAAAACCCATTAAACGCCGCTATAGGAATCCCACTGAAAATT
Organism: Salticus scenicus; assembly: GCA_963930645.1. Lineage (NCBI taxonomy): Eukaryota > Metazoa > Arthropoda > Arachnida > Araneae > Salticidae > Salticus > Salticus scenicus. The sequence goes on from OZ005649.1 coordinate 149,274,525, forward strand.
ATTGAATTTTTGTATGTTTGGAGTTCTAATGTGTATCTCTAATCATATGTCTTTGAAATAATTAAAAATACATATATTTTGTTAGAAGATATTATATAATTCATAAATGAGAGATTTGGCATCTAATTGGGGTAGAAGAGAAGTTCGAAAACTACAAAATCCTTATAAATTAGTTTTCTCGATCCCTTTTTTTTATAATTCAAGAAAAGAGCTGTCCTATTTCATATTCATTGTTTTAAACCCCTGTACTTGAATGAATTATTTTGGAGATTTCGTTTAATTATGCAGCAGAAAAAAACAGTTTTGTTTGAATAATTAATTTAAATAGATTTTACATTACAAATTAAAAAAAAAAAAAAATGCCAACAAAGCTAGAAACTTTAATATTTAATATAAGAAATAAAATAAAATAAAAATAAAAATAAACGTGTCTATCTTAATTACTTGTAGAGCAATAAATTTTTAATCAAAGGTTCCCAAAATGGGAGACTTGATGCTTAACATGTTTTAAAAGTATTTACTCCAGCTGTGCAAGTATTAATAGGACTTTTAACTCTTGTATTTCAGATTTTTTTTTTTCACATTTACAGCGAGTTTTGTTTTCTCAACTATAGCTTGAAATGCTCTGAAATTTTTTTAACCAAGAAGTTACCTATACCAGAAACATAAATTATAAAAAGGACTTTGAAAATCACAAATATGTACTGGAAAATATTTAAAAGTATAAAAATGGTTTATGTATAATTGCTTACGTTTTTATTTTCCAATTACTTTTTAAAACATATATTTAATTATCTATCTATCAATCAATCTATCAATGTATATATTGGCCTTCAGTGTATTGTTTACAAATGAATGTAAAATTTTGTGATGAGGAAAAAAAATCTTTAAGATAATATTCATAAAAAATATTTTAATAATTTGATTAAAAAAAAAAAAACAGTATGAAAGATATATAATAAGAACATGATTGTGATAACAAAAACATGTAAAATAAGTACTATTTTGATTCAATGAAAAAATAAAAGTTACACTAAGTAATACAAAATTGCTTGCTAGTATTCCGTATAACATAATTTCTGATGTAACTATCTGAATAATTATTTTCGGCAATTATCTTTACATAAACATTAAAAAATAATGAACAAATTTGTGCATCTGTTTCAGCGTTATATAATCTTTATACTACCAATTCTTGTCTAAAGGTGCATTTATTTAAAATTATATTCCCGTGAAATATTTAATAATATCTAGAATATAAAATAAATAAATAAATTTATTATTTCATCATAAAAATGTATACTTTTTCTTCGAATAATGAATTACAAATAACAGTTTCACTATTTTTTTTAACTTAATCACTTGAGGAACTGTTTTGAAAGCTTATAAAGAATACGTTTTTCAGTCTTTGTTTTTCGTTACTGAAATCTGAATAAATTTCCTCCTTGTATTATTGACTTTATAATCAATACGGAAAGATAATTGGAATGTAATTGAAGAATATTGAGGAAAAGCATATTTGTATAAAGCAAAAATTATTTGCTACAAGTTACGTTCTTATATCAAAAGTAATGCAAGTTGCTTAGCAAAAGAAAGCTTAGAAAACTTTTCAGACACTAATTATTTTTAAGCAGCCATGCAGACGCACATAATAGCTCTTCAAATTTTTATCAAAACTTCCATGAGTTTTATGAAATGTATAAGTATATCTAGTAAGGAGAAAAATAATTATAATTTTATTTTTAAGTGTAAGAAAAAAATCTGTATTTTATCTGCGATGGAATTATTCATTTTATAAGTTTTAAATATAATTTCGCGGAGAACAACATGTAACAAGTTTTTAATTAATTAAATTATTTATTTATTCACCTTTTTTTACATATTACTTTTCCTTTGTCGTATTAAAAATGGATCACATTCTTCAATGTTGCTATTTTCATGGTTAAATGTACGAATAGTGTTATTAAAAATTTTAGCATTAAAAGTGTTTAAGGTTTTACTCACCATACGTATATCATTTAAATATTTTTGTACAAAAAATGACGTAATCAATTGACCCGGGAAAAGAAATGGAATGAGTTTTGAGCGATGTTACTACGAAAATGATTTTAAAGAATATCTAATAATTACTAAATATGTGTCAGAAAAAAAAATATTTTTTTCTTTCGGACTTTTAAAGAAACAGTGACTATTTGTATGACCCACAAACAGATTTGCCAGATCTGGCGGATTTTGCATTCAATAATCACCAATGATAATTTATTGTAACATTTGCCTAATCACTTCGAAGGTTGGTTGTTTAGAATATACATCAAATATCGCTTCTGAAAATTATTGGTGGTTGCTGAATAAAAAATACGTCGGATTTTGCAACATTGCCCACTAAGATTTTTCAACTAAAGAAATTTTTAGTTACTGAAAAAAAAGTTTAAACAACTAATTTCAGCATACAGAGATTATTTATGAAAAATATGTTCTTTTAAGAAGTACGTAAAAGAAAAAAAAGTAAATATCTCGTTAAATCATATTCAAACCCGTGCTCTTCTAATATTTGAATATATATATATATATATATATATATATATATATATACATATATATATATATATCTTAAATGTCGAAAAGTATAATATGTTTTGCTATGTTAAAATATTGTTTTTTCCTAAATCAGACTAAATTTAAATAAAAGGAAATTTTAAAATCGAACATCATTAATCACAAAAACGAAAATCGGGTGCTGCTTTTATGCTGAACTCGCCATACTTTTTTTTTAGCTACTAAATTTTAACTTTTAAATGTTTTAAAAGTAAGAAATGCTTATTTACTTAGTTTAACCTCTTTTCGTTTTCCTTTATATATATATATATATAATTTCTGAATATGAGAAAAACTGTAGAATAACAGTACTGCATATATGAGTGATAAGAAAAAATGCATTTATTTTCATAATTCCCAAAAAACATATAAATTTTGACGAATTTATACACTATAGAAAACGAATCAGAGCCGGAAATATATTGCAGCTTAGCAGCGCCAACTGTCTGCAGTTGTACATCGAAATTTAAAAAACGTAGCTTTTCTTAATGGCCACGTGATGCTCTAAAGTTTAGGTTTTTAGACTCAATAGAATCTGAGATTTAGAATCTGAGAGATTCCTTATATGGATGAAACTGCAACATAGCAACTGCACTCGTTTCACTATTAGCACCAGAAATTAATAGGCACTATCTTATGCCAAACTGAACAACGAATAAATTTATATGAAATTTTGATCATTAGTGTTAGATCTAGAACTGACAAAAGTTTTGTTTCTCACATGCACACACTCGCAGACAAATACACAGAAAATCATTTTTTTTAAATGCTTAAATCTTGTTCTGTATTTCTCAAAATTTAAAAATCTATTAAAAAACGTGAGTCGAGAAATTTACGAATGGCATACTTTATTTTATTGAACAGAGAAGAATGTAAAATAATGCAAAAAATGTGATTTTACGTCAATAATGGCACAAACAGATGATCTTTCTTTTTTCGGAAAAGACTTATTTATTTATTTATTTTCTACATGGTGCATCTTTCTTGCAAAGTGTTGCTTTTTAATGTCTTTCATTCTTGCGTATAACAATAAAGTGTTTATTTATTTATTTATTAAACGTTTTTCTAAATGTTCAGTTTCGAACAAGATGGCGAGAACAAAACATAAGTGTGCAAAATATTACTTTTAATGTAAAGTTCGTATTGCAGCGGGAATCAAGAATCAATGCTATGGATTAAAAGAGAATTATCGCAAGAAATAAGTATTCTCTAACAACAACAAAATCCTCATCATCAACAACAGCAAAAAAAAAAAAAAAAAAAAAAAAAAAAAAAATCTTAAAATCGTTTCCATAAAGTATAAATGACGTTCGGTGCATAATTTTTCAATGTAGTCTAAATGCTAAGTTATAATTAATTTGTAGAATATAGGAGATATAATATAACGATGACAAAACAAGATTCCATTTACATGATTTTTACTTTTAATATTGCTTTTATCATTAATATTGTTATTTTATAATTTACTACTAAATTTATTTATATACTTATGTTATGAGATTTTGATTAAATTTTCAAAATGGATATTTAAGTTAACTGTTTTAAAATAAATTTATTTTCATTGTGAAAGAATAAATCTTTCAAAATAAACAAGAACGAAAAATCATGCACTGCGCATTGATTATTAACACTTTCCAATTTTACATAATTCTTGTATCATATAACTTTCAATGATCTGTGTCTACGTTAAAAAAAAATGATATACAGAAGGACTGAAAGGCATACAGACAGATTAATTGACTACAAAATTGCTCTTAAATATTATTGTAAATAGTTAAAAATGTATAAAGCAAAAGAAAATGGAGCCCTTAGATTCTAATTGCAGCCCTCAATGTAGATGAATATTTTAGTGTAAACCTGTAAATTTGAAGGTTAACAATATCCTATTCTAAACAATATATTATTTTTGAACAAATTCACAATTAATGTCAATTTTGTATGAATTTTCCAGCAAAAAAGTTGTTTAAATATGATTTATTTAAATGTCTGTCCTGAAACGCAATGCACTGGCATTTTTTTAATGTCCCTGTACAAAAAGTAGTTGCACAACACTTATTAATGACATTTTAAATAGGTAACATTTTATATTGAACATTTAATGTTTTAAAATTCTGAAAATATTTACGGATGCTTCGTTGGATGCGCGCAAACGGGCAGATAGACAGACGGACAATCGTACAGATATATACACAATCTCAAATCATTTATACTCTTAAAAATTGTTAGAAAGCGTTAAAAACAATTAATGAAAGGGAAAATACAATTCCAACAAATTTCGAATAATATCCCTTAATGTAGCTGAACAATTTTGTGCGTCCCTGTAAATCTTAATGCTAAGCGTTCTATATTCTGTAGAAAGCATTTTTTTATGTACACGAATAACACATTTTAATTTCAATCAAATTTGTACAGTATAAAGTTATTAAAATTCGGTTTATAGAAATACCTCTCATAGAACGCAATGCTTTGAAATATTTTCGGGTGTCTCTGTACACAAGCCAGTAGTGATTTTTACTCTCATTTTCCACAGAAAACATTCGACATTCAACATGAATAACATATTTCAGTTTCATTAAGATTTCTGGAAAGATATAAAACCATGGTTTATAGAAATAGCTTTCATGGAACAGAGTGCTTTGAAATAATATCGGGTTTCCCTGTTGACAAACCAGTAGAAGTATTCAGTCCAGTTTCAATACGGACCATCGATAGCTAACTTGAATAACATATATATGTTTCAAGAATCTCCATGAATATTTACTGAAGTTAGAAAGCGGACAGTCAAGCAGGCAGACGGACGTAAACTACATACATATATAGACAGAAAAATCGAAATCATTAACACTTTTGAACCTTGATGGAAATTGTTAAAAATGAAATAATTACATTCTAAATGTATTTACAATAGAATAAATTTCTCATAAAAATATTAAAATCTGTCCAGAAACAGAACTTACATAATAAGAATTGCAAGAGTTAATACAGTATTTAAACCACATTTCAAGTGTGTGTGCCAAAATAACACTGCGCTAAAAAAAAAAAATCGAGCCCTGGTACCCTTTTTTCTCATTCTCATGTAAAATGACCACTTGAATCCGAATATGATTACCATTTTGCCCAGTCACTCACTTTTTTCTCGGGACACCACACCCTCCCCAATATTTATCACTGTCCCGTAATTTAATGGCCATGAATTTGATTTCGAGAATGAAAAAGAATTGATTTAACACTTAAAAACAAATATATATATATACACACACACACACACACACACACACACACACACACACATATATATATATATATACATATATATATATATATATATACATATATACATATATACATATATATACATATATACATATATATACATATATACATATATATATATATATATATATATATATACATATATATATATATATATATACATATATATATATATATATATATTCAATACATAATTCCTGTGGCAAATCCCCCCACCCCCTCTAAATTTTCCCCTTGCGGCAAATGTTTACGTTTTAGAATTTCCCAACTCTGTAGCCCTTCAGAAGATATTTAACAGTTAAAAAAATCCTCCCCGCCCTAAATATCAAATTTGTAGCCATAAAATTACTTAAAATTGATAAAAATAGGATGCCATACCCAAAACAAGGCGGGTGATAGGGCAAAATGGGCGTCATATTCGGATTCAGAAAACCATTTTAGATAAGAATTGGCAAAAATCATGTTGGGGTGCAGAGCAGTGTAATTAGCAGAACACTAACGTTCATTTATTTTGGGCGTATATCCCACAAAATATATAAATAAACAAATAAATAAATAAAAGTATCTAGAAATTTATAAGAGTTTGTTGAATTGTTTTGTCGGACAATAAAGTATTAGAAAATATTATTTATATAGTTCTGCAACGATAAACTACATAAAATGTTTTAACTGTTTCTTGTATATTTGTTTGCTTGTTTTTTTTTTTCGTTTTTTTAGACAGTGAAGTATGTTAAAAAATATATTATTTATGTAGTTCTGCAACCAAAAAATTATATAAAATATTTTAACTGTTTCTTATAGATTTTCACTTACTGAAACCGAAAAATGCAGTAAACAAGTTTTATCATGCCAAGTTTTTTTGCAAAAGGTATAGATAGAATAAAGTTCAATTTTATGTAAAATGGTGAAATCTGATAAGACGAACAAGCCCGCTTTGTCATTCTGCACTGATGACAGTACGTTTATCGCTATTGAATTTACGTTAATCGAAACTGCAGTTTGCTTACTTTTTTTATTTTAAACTAGCGTTTCCAATGTTACGTTAATATTTATGTTACAATCTCATATAACAGAAGTTTTTCGAACAGCCTATATTTTATTAAAAGCCTTTACAGCCTACGAATAGTTATTAGATAATTATTATATAAATTAAAAGTCTGGTATTACATCTAAAGAATTTAAAGAATTATGAAAACGCAGAACAAAAATATCCGTGCAGTTTATGAAGTTATAAAAAAATGTAAAAATATCTGAGCTTATCAAGCATACATTTGTACCTTATGTTGCCCAAATTCGTGACATAATTATATTTTTTACATGCACATTTTAAAATATTTTCTGATAATATCTCAAATTTCATTTATTGTTTATTTTTATAAAATATTTTCTGATAATATCTCAAATTTCATTTATTGTTTATTTTTATCCATTCCGACTTATTGACTGAACATATAAATTTACACATAAAATTATTTTAAATCATTTTGAAAATAATTGGAATTTTACATCTAATAATAAAATGATTTTATACAAAATTATTAAACTATCAATAAATAGATGTTTTAAAATTATGTATATTAAACTTTTGGTTTTCTCAATTCTCAATTTCTTATTTGCGTCTTTTAATGGCGTTGTCTTACGGAAAATATTATTTTCTTCTATAAGTTTTATCCTCTATGAAGTGCATACCACAACCAAACAATAACGTAGTCACAATGACCTTATCTTAGTAAGCGGAATGGGGTATATGATGCATATGGCGTAATCTATGCATATGATCGAATAATTATATTAAAAAAAAATATTAGATTAAAATTAATAATAATAAAAATAAAGACCTATAGTATGTGTGAGCACTATGTTTGTTTGAAAACACCATGTAAATTAACGACCTGTTCCACATACATATTGCACTTATTTGTAGAGAATGTATACTAAACAAGAAACATTACTTATCATTATGTAGTTTCATGCATTCATATACAAAATATTTCATTATGTTTAGACTAGAAAATATGATATTTATAAATTTAATCAATATTTAAGAGTCACGTATATTGTTAAATCATCAGCATTACTTAGTAAAAATTCTTTCACTTCAGCATTGATGTTTGAACTGATACATAAAGAAAAAAAATAGCCATATAATTAAGGAAATCAGTACTGTATTAAATATAAAATGAAAAATATGCTACACATAAAAGAAAAAAATAAAAGAGAACACATAATAAGCACTTAAACTTTTACGAAGCATGCTATTGATTACAATTTAAATATTTAAACACGGTAAATTCTTTTCTTTAACGTTAATCGATCAGTTCGCTCTTTAGGAAAATTAAAAAGTGCAAATGAAGGCACTTTTACTTTTTACATATTAGAGATATTTTAAGGTACTTGGTCGATAAAGCGTAAGAGAATATGACTTTGGCTTTAAAAGGGCTATCCGTTTTACATTTATAATGAGTACTTTTTTTCTAGTCCCATTTAAACGAACGATATTTACAGATAACTGAAGCATTTTCCTTTAGAGATTTTATATTCAATTAATAAGCGCATATTTTGAGTATAGAAGTTATTTAAATCCTGCAAAATTTGCTTTGAATATTAATCTACATTACATATTTTGATTAATTAAATATAATGTTCTCTAAATTTCCGTTTATAAAATGTAACTTTTTAAAAAATCTATAACCGTATTAATAAATTTATTCAAACTGTTTTAAACTAATCGCAATCAGTTTTGTTTATACTCTAATTAATTAGCAATACCAAATATTAATGCTTTTAATTCGTAAAATAGTTTGTTTATATTGACTTTTTAAGCAAAAGTTCCTTACTTAGATATACATATTTGTTTATTATGGCACCGAGCATTAACGCTTTATACTTGAAAAGAATTTTTAAACATAATTTCACTTTTTATTTATATCAAAGCAGAATGAACCTATTTTAAATGGGACATTGGAGTTACATATTTGGCTTATAAAAGCTTTAGGCGCATAATTCAAAGGAAAGCCCCTTTTAATATTACAAAAATAAACTGCTTATTTTGAATTATATATTTGTGTTTAGTTGTGTTATATGTCTCGGGATTATGTTAAGTCCCAAATTCTTAAAAACATTTCACTATTTGTCCACTTCCCTTACCTATGTCTAAATGTACTGAATACAGATATAGTGCGCTATCTTACAATATCTATATACACTTTCCAAATCTTTTAATCAAGTACATTATATCATAGGTATATTGTTGAAATAGTCATTGGAGAGAGACTATGTCAATGCATTATTAAATAACACTTTATTTTAAAAAATCGGGTTCCTTCTTTCTTTCTTTCTTTTTTTTTTTTTTTAATTTAATAACAGAAAATTCCATTTAGCATATTTAATACAGTCAGAGGAATTGAAATGAAAGAAAAAAAATATCGAGAGAAATATATATATATATATATATATATATATATATATATGCATTAATATTATCCATTATAAGGATTTTGATAAAAGTAAAATAAGTACATTTAGCTTAAATTTATTGTATTGTTATTCTGTAAAATTTATTTAATACTTTTTTTTATGAACAATTATTCAAAAGTTTTTACAGAATTTCAATAAGTTGTTTTTTTTTTTTTTTTTTTTTTTTTAATATGTTTATCTATTTTACTTCCTTATATCCCAATGAAACTTTTAATCGATCTAATTTAAAAGCGTATAAAATCAAATTTATAAAACACACACACAAAAAAAGAAAAAAAAAATTGTATATTACAAAAAATATCTAGCAGTAGAGTTGTCAGAAAATATTTTACGCAATTTACTCTGAAAAAAAGTATTATTCAAAATTTCTTGAGTTCCCAGGACTGAATTAGAAGCCACGGATTAGTACGCAACGACTTTATCTCACAGCCACGGAATCCCATTTCAGTCTACTACTTAACATTCCTCAATCCTGTTTTCATACCAAGTATTCTATTAAAGCAGAAAAAAATATATACATACCCACAAATTTAACCAATCATACAGATTTTATCCGAATACAGAGAAAAATTGTTTGTTACAGAGAGACATGCATTTTACAGTAATTTTTTTTAGTTTTATAAAATAGATTTTTTTTTTTTTTTTTTTTGGTAGGAAAAGTATAGGTGCTGTTAAAAACCCGGATAAACTACTACGTCAGAAACGCAAAAGAAAAATATTTGAGATGCATACAGCTGTTTCGGTAGACTGAAGCGTACCATCTTCAGTGCAAAAGCATTCTTTTTGCGCTGAAGACGGTACGCTTAGGGCTACCGAAACAGCTGTGTGCATCTCAAATATTTTTCTTTGGCGTTTCTGACGTAGAAGTTTATCCGGTTTTTTAATATTCCAACGTCAAGTCTCCTGTTATTATAGATGTTGTTTTTGACAGATTTATTTTACTGCTCAAATGTCAACTGTACTTATAAATAATGAATATATATGCTTTAATTTAGTCTTACTCCGTGACACTAGATTCTACATGAAACCGCTTTTTGCCAAAAAAAGGCTTTCATAGCTTGCTGTCACAGTTTATGCTTGACTTTTAGTATGATCTTCACGTTTTTTATAACTAATTTATGCATTTCCCCAATCATTTAACATTTGTTTTAGAAACAATATGTACATGTAATGAATATATATATATATATTCATAATTTGTGGCATAATTATTTAATGAATTAACATTTTTACTTTCTCTTACCCATAAGGTAGAGAAAGTATTGTTTTTGGGTCAAATTTTCGAACGCGAGATTTTGTTATAATTACACGTTTTGAGGTCCCCTGAATACGAAAACCATGTTTTTAGCAAATGGTCTGTGTGTATGTCTGTGTGTCTGTACGTCTGTGTGTGTGTCTGTGTGTGTGTCTGTATGTGTGTCTGTCTTTTATCAGCATATCTCAAAAACAAACTATCGCAGAAAGTTCAAACTTGGTATTCTAAATGTGTATCATATACGGATGCTATAGTAAGCTTTTCTTTAAGATCAAGCAAATGGTTCATGCACAGGGACAATCAAGAGAATTCTAATACATTACGTCTATGGGAGAAATTGCAGGTAAGTAGAGTTTAACGTCTATAGACTGCACTAAACCAAATGAAACGAATATATATTTTTTGTAATAGAGATAGTTAACTGGGAAAATTTTTTTGTGTATGTAGGAGCCTCCCCCCCCCCTGGGGGGGAAGTCCCCCCTCGAGGGGAGTAAATTTTCATGATGGGTATCGTTCAAAAGAGCTCGCTAATACCTTTAAAACGAATGGTTGAACCATCAATCTGCGATAATTTAAAACAAAGTTATCGATTTTTTTTTTACTTTTAACGAAAAAGAAACTTAGAAAAAAAATCGTATTTTCTTTTTTAAATATTGAGAATAAAATGGACTTTTTTTTTTATATTTGGTGTTATACTACTTCTCTAAGATGGAAATCGTCTGCATTATCATAAAAGATAATTTTTTTAAATAATAATTTTAATAAATTATTTTTTAAAAACAGAATTATTTTTTAATAACCGAATTAAATTCTATATAAATGTAGGTACATTAATGAAACGGGGGGTTTAGGGGGCGGTAGCCCCCCTCATACAGAACTAATTATCATATAAAACTTTTCAGAAGCCTAATATGAATTGTTTAACACAGGTTTACATAACAGTACTCGTTATCTTACCTTTTAATCTGCAACCTGTATTTATAGTATTAATTTTCAGGGTAAGAGAAAGTCGTGTGAGTGACACACCTGATTATTAATAATGTAAAAGGGCAATAAGAATGAAGCATTATATCACATAAATAGCAAATAATGTACTACTACTTTATAATTTCTCATAATTCCTGTCTTTTAGTGCAATTTATTTTATCCTGCTTTGTATATAGTTAAAATAAATGGTTCCAATAAATTTAAGATGAATATCTGCTAGAAATGTCATATAGACACCTATAAAAAAATTATACAAAAATTATTTAATCCATGCACTAAAACTACGCCTCATTGTTAAGTTTAGAACACATATTGAATTTATCTCCCAATTAAGTAAAAAAAATTATATTTCTACTAAACGTGTACTATACACATAATATCATATTAGAAAAAATGCAAAATATCTATTTTTTCATATTTCTGTTATTATAAATTCGACTTATATAACTAAATCTCGAAATATATAAAATAATTTAATTACTTTTTGAAAAGCTACACGAATTTACTGTATTGTTATGAAATAACATTAACTCAGTCATTCTCTGAATCACTCTCTTACGAAAAATATAACCTTTAATATGGGCAAATGTCTCCTATTTTATGAGTGAGTTACAATTTTGAATTCTTATGTTTTTACTATAATACATATTTGCCATAAACATATATTGTCACAAACATAATGTCATGATTTATAGTAGTCACATATATCACCTGATAAACGCATATCACGTAATATATAAAATTGTTTCACACTGCTTTATTTCAGACTGCAAATACTTAAAATGTATTTATAGCTGTTTAAATCAACAGTACAGGGTGATCATAAAACTCGGACTTTACATTACGACTTTACATTTTTATGTTTTTACTATAATACATATTTGTCAAAAACATATATCGTCACAAGTATAGTGTCATAATTTGTAGTATTCAGATTTTTGCACTTAAGTCTATATCACGTACTATATAAAATTGTTTCATACAGCTTTAGTACAAACTCCAAGTAATTGTAACATATTTATAGCCGTTTAAATCATTAGTACAGACAGGGCCATCGCAATTAAACTCGGCCTATTAGAGCACTCTGTAACTGTAACTAAAAAGAAGATTCAGTCTAAAATTTGCATATAGACAATTCAAAAGATGCTATAAAAGACTTAAAATGAAAAAAAAAAAATAATAATCTATAATAATAAAAGAAGATGTCTGTCTCTCTGTCTGTCTGTCTGAGCATCTATACGTTCAGCCCCTATTGAACGCAGAACTACAATATTTGACATACAGGTGCTCAGAAGCCTGCCCGAGTGCATAGTGAAAAAAGAATTTAAAAATTTTAATTAGTTCCGGAGATATTAATTAAAATGTAAACCTATGTTTAATAAAAAAGCGATCTCAATGACTGAGAATTCACCGCGATTGCATAAAAATAGATATTTTAACGAAGTTAAAAACAGAAAAAGTGGAAAATAAATTAGAAATAATAGTCCGATCGTTACGAATTTGGTACCAAATGAAAGGGGATTTTTTTCTGAATCTAAGAGTGCAAGTGGCTTATCTCTACAGCAATTAGATTTTTTTAAATTAACTAAAGTATGAAATTTAGTTGGAAACAGGCAGTTATTTCATTTATCAAAGATTCTTCAGTGCCAGGTGCTAGACATGCTGGCTAAATATTCTTCCGGTCGGAAAAAATTGCTTTTCGCTTTTCGCCCACGTGACAAAGACTGGAAATAAAAAAAGCAGTTTTTGATTTTTTTCAATTTAAAATCGATCAAAAGCAGAACTTCGAAATTGCCCGTCATTATGGCTCACCTGTATGCAGTTAAAAGACCTAAAGTATAGCTTTAAAAATAAAATAAATAGACATATTATATTTATTTAAATTCGTTTTTATTTCATCTGTTAATGACACCAAAAGTTACTTTTAACAGAATAATATTGATTTTTTTTCCTTATGAATTCGGTTGTAAAAAAGCAGTTTTGGAATTCTTAAATTTTAGACGGATTTCAATAGAAATCGTTAATCGCCCTTGATAGATTAGCCATTTTGTGTCTAAAATATATCAAAGATATTCATTATTGTGATACATAATACATCATTCAAAAAATATTTTAAAGTATTTTTATTGCAGGCTATTAGAATGATATAAGCCATTCAAATTCTGTACAAAATTTTCGGAGAAAACTACGGAAAACCCAGAAAATTTTTATTCTTTTATATTTTACAGAGTTTCAAATTCAGATTTTTGCTCACATTTCGTACAAATAATTTTTAACGGTATATAGCCGAGAATTAAGCAAGTTTTGGAGAAAACCACAGATAAGTCAGACACAAATCTTTTAAAAAAATGTTTGTATTATCTTTGTATTTCAGCTTCGAATTAGTATAATTTCATTTTTATATTATCGAAAGTGGAATTCGAGATTCCACCTGATTTACACGTTTTAAGGTTTCCTGATTAGCTTTTCTTTTGTATCTCAGCTACTAATTAAAATAATTTCATAAGTACTACATCATTTGAAAGCTTTGTTGATTTGGAATTGATAAAGTGAAATATATTACAGAAATTTCTACCGCCAGGTGGCGCTGAAATATTTTAAAACTTCAATATTTCAAATTCTAATGAGCGAGGAAGGTGTTGTAAGTTCTAAAGCGGGGATAAGGCGCCGCAGGCGCCACCGAGCAGTACTTAGCTAAAGTCAGAAATTTGAAAGATCATAACATGGTAAGCGAACAGGCTGTTTCAGATATTGAAAAGGGAAGAGGGCGCCGAAGGCGCTACCGCACGGGAATTTACATCGATTTCAATAAGCTATTTTCACGATATATCAATAAGCTGTTATTAGACCTGAAACGGGAAAAAGGCGCCGCAGGCGCCACCGAGCCGGAGTTTCGTAAAGTCGGATTTTTCAGGGATCTCGAACCAGCTGGTCGCCGAAGGCGGCTAGTAGTAAAATAAAAGTTTAAAAAATTCCTCCAGGGGCGCAATATGTAAAATTCAAATTCAAGCATGAAACAAATTTCAATACAAACATCTTAATTTATCAAAGTCTCTTTTTTTTTTTTGTTATTTGTTACTTAGCGGTGTAAAGTGTATTTTTTTCAATATGGTGCCCCATCATTTATTTGTGTGCAACTGATGAACAGTGTAGCCGACCGCAGACGATCGCTTTTATGATTAGTTACGCATTGCCCTCCATACCAACCAAGTTTTCGGAAAACACTTCCGAGATTAATACACTTTCTGGTAATTACAGGCATCAGGTATTATAACTGAGAGAATGGTTTTCACTCGATCTTCTTTTATACCCAGAAATTCCGTTGAATCCATCTGCTTACGCAAGCCATATTGTTTACTTTCTCGTTTACAGTACCACAATTATCGTTCTTTGTACTGACATATTGCTTCAAAATGTGAAGATAACCGTTTTTAATGTCACAAAGTTTTAAAATGTTAAAATGGACTACAATAATCCATTACGTATAATTTCCATCATTTTGACTGTAATGCGCCCCCTAGTTTTTTTTTTTTTTTTTTTTTTTCAATTGCCTATCTACAAAGTTTCGACTCAATCCGAGCTTTATTTACGGCTTCAGAATGCTCTGAATAGTTCAAGTTTAATTACGAGCACCCTGTATATGTCCGCAAAAAAATAACATGAAACAATATATATATATATATATATATATATATATATATATATATATATATTAATACATAAATATATATTTTTACTTCCATTACCCTACTACCGTAGGTAATGGAAGTATGTATTCGGTCTGAAAATTCGATATCGGATTTTCACCTGATTTACACGTTTTAAGGTCCCCTGAGTCCAAAAAAGTGGTTTTTGGCAATTGGTCAGTGTGTATGTATGTGTGTGTGTGTATGTATGTATGTATGTGGAGAATCTTCTGGCTATTATAGCTCAGAAACTAATAAAGATAGATCTACGAAACTTTAGAATTGAAATACGTCTGGTGTACAGATGAAATTTCCAAATTTTGGTGAAAATTGAAAAACCGGAAGTGGGACATCGGAAACCGGAAGTGGGACCGTAAGTCCGTATCTCAAAAACGGCTCTAGCGATTTTCTTCAAACTTGCTATATAAACACTCTATTAGATGTCCTTTCGAATGATATAGTTGGTTAGTTCAAGAAAATTGATAGGCGGCCTGTATAAATAGCTCAATTTCAGGCCTCGCAAAGGCGTTCCTTTAAAAACGATTGTACGTATTTTTTTTAAACTCGCCATTTAAACTCACTTTTAAATATGCTTTTGTATGTAATTATTGTTTTCCTGTCAATAATTGAGTTTAACCGGAAGTGGGACATCGGAAACCGGAAGTGGGACCGTAAGTCCGTATCTCAAAAACGGCTCTAACGATTTTCTTCAAACTTGCTATATAAACACTCTATTAGATGTCCTTTCGAATGATATAGTTGGTTAGTTCAGGAAAATTGATAGGCGTCCTGTATGAATAGCTCAAGTTCAGGCCTCGCAAAGGCGTTCCTTTAAAAACGGTTGTACGGATTTTTTTCAAACTCGCCATTTTAACTCACTTTTAAATATGCTTTTGTATGTAATTATTTTTTTCCGGTCAATAATTGATTTTTTGTAAAAGTTGGTATCTCAAAAACGGCTCTAACGATTTTCTCTTTAGGTCACTTTTATGTTTTCTGATCACATTATCTCTCAAATATGCATATAATACATGTAATAGCGGGTAATGGAAGTCGTGTGGTTGTTTCACACCAGATTTATTATTAGGAATTAAAAAAAAAAAAAAAAAAAATATTTGAGAGTTATATGTCGATGAAAAAAAAAAATAATAAACATTAATATTGTTAGTTTTCCTTATTACCAGATAGAAAATTATATAACATGCTTGTTTTCAATACTTCAAAGAAATGCCGTGAATTAAATGGGATTATTAGCGTATTGCTTTATTTCATAAAGTACATTTAATATTACTTTTTGCTTTTATGGAATACCAAACTAATTCCATACATCGAACTTTCTGATAAAAAAAAAAGTTCTTAAAAAAAAAGAACAAATACACGCGTTTTGTATTATGTCTGTTTTTGTTTTTTTCTTCTTCAATATTATTATAAGAAAACTCAAGAAATTTAATAATAAAAGATTAATTCTTTAATTAAATTTCCAAATGGCACATTTTCGTAGTTCAATTATTGTCGCAAGTTTGCTGCAATAAATAAGAGCACAGCTGGTGTTTTTGATTACTTCCCAAACTATTTAATAAGATTACTCTTATAAATAAAAGAAACAAACTCATCTTAAACTATTAATTAAAGCTTATACAATTATTTTAATGAATTAATTGTAGCCATTTCGTTTAAAAAAGATATTTTGAAAATAAGAGGTATTTATTTATTTTTTAATCAATAAATATATTTTATTTTTATTTTAATTTTATTTTCAAAGGAAAGGAAGAAAATTAAATTTTACACTGCAAATAATAATTTTTCTGATTATATGTGGAATGGAAGAATAACAGTGATTTTTTTGCTGTTTTAAAAATTATATTTAAAAAAACAAATCATAAAATTTGTCAAATTATTGCCACAAGAGGCTATGCAATTCATTTAACTACTGATGATTATGATGATGATGATAATAATAATAATACTTTTTATTTCAAATGACCCATGATAATTTTAGTAACAATGATTGTTTTAGCTGCAAGGAAAATTTGAAATAAATCGTGATATACTATTTTTTTTTTTTTTTTTTTTAACTTAAATACATCCGAATGTTTACAAATTCTTCCAAAATTGAAAACTTACGATAACATATGTAAACGCATATAATAATATATTGCAAATTATTACCCATATTAAGGGGCAGTGTTAAATAGATTGTTATTAATATTTTTTTTACATCTTAAAAAATCTCCATTACAATCATAAAATTTAAATTTAGGTTTGTTAGAAAATTTAATTTAGTTTGGATATCTTGAAAATTTCTGCCATACTGCCATATTGTGTCATTTTAATTTCCTTATGTTAATTCTTCCATTTTCATTTTAATGCATGTGTTACATCTCACTCTTTTTGAAATTATTTTTTATTTAAAAATAAAGAAAAATCTTTCTGTTTATACACCACTCAGCTTTGTGCAGTCTATCTAAAGCTTATTTCTTTTAAAATTAGTTTTAATTCTTCTCATAATTCACTCAGTAGTATTACGAATTTAGTAACGTCTACGACTGAAGTACATTTTTAACTGAAATACTTTTATTGACTACGACTGAAATACTTTTTTTACTTGACATGATGTGAATATTAATGTACGTAACGGAATCTTGTACTTCAATTTTCTGCCACTTCTGGTCGTTCGACTGATCTAAAATTTTGCACACGACTTCATCATGAATGACAATACTATATACATGTGTTTCTAGGCTCCTATTCCCTCAGGGGCAGGTTCTAGGGGCAAACAAAAGAAACTATGTATATAAAACTCTGTGATACATGGCACAGGATTTGGCCGTATTTGTATAATGTCGAGTGGCAAGAATTAATCAATTATTATATTTAATTAAAGATCAAAAGTATGTAAATATTATGGTGAATCACTCCCACGACTTTCTTGTAACTTGCATTTTAATACTATAAAGGTAGATATTCTGTGCTTTTTAGTTCACGCTTTCATAAAAGCGTGTTCTTCAATTTTTTGAAAGTATAATTTTATTAATCAATAAAGTAAATTGTATCGTGATACATAAGCATAAGCAAATCCTTACTCAATATTATTAAAATAGTTATATTTATCATAATTCATTTAAAGAAAGCATTTGGTATCTAGATATAGCCTAATGAACTATCAAATGACTGTAAAAAGTATTAGTAAGAAACTAGTAAGAAATTTAACTGTCGACGCACGTAATAGTACACACGTATTTTACTTCATTTTTGTAGGAAAACCTATGTAAACGAAATGACAATACATTTATAGACAGGATTAGGTCGTAGCAGTTACGGCGGGGAATTATTGAGGGAACTTGGCACCTTTAATGGTAAGACTAAAGTAGGTTTTATATAAAAGCTTATATTTCCATTAATATTTATAAATTGAACTATGTTAGGTTTTTCCAGTAAAATATATATTTACATAACATTTCTTATAGTTTTTAATAGATTTTTTACAGATCTGAAATCTGTAAATTGTGTTTTCTTAGTTTTCATTTTTTTTTTTTTTTCCAAAAATTCATGATCTTCAAAATGCTAAGTCAGATATTTAAGAAAATACTAAAAGGAATTTTTTTTTTTTATGTGAAACTCAGGTACGTCTAACAGCAAATTTCAAGTTATTTTTTATGGACATATGTCAGTATATGGTCAGTATATGTCAGTATATGGACAAAAAAAAAAAAAAACTCTTCTTTGTAATATTGTTTAGCTTTCTCTTCAAATCTAGAACTATAAAATTTTGGTTATACGCTTGAAGTATTTTTTTTGTTTTTACTACCAGCTCTTCGTTGCAATGAACATATTTCAAAATTTATCATTCCATCTGTTATGGTCATTCTAAGTAGCTGATTGTATAGCGCTTTGACCTTCATTTGTCAGTTACTGCCAAATTTGAATCTCGATTTAGGCGAGAATGCTTAGTGGTTATGAATATTCCTTATCCGTTTACGTATCATCTAAATGAGCTTTAATGTGCAAATAATTACGGTAATGGGACACTTTCACTCACTGTTTGCCTTTCTTACCACTTTATACCACTTAACACTGATCAGCATGGTATTTTTTTTATAAAAACAGTATCACCTTTCACATCATAGGATATACGTCATAAAGTTTTAATTGTTCAAAATGAGAAAAAAAATAAATTAGTGAATCTGCAGATCGGAGGTATCAACGTTCTATTTTGGGTCAAAAATTACTCAGTAGATTATTTTTATTTATTTCATAATTTTAAATTAATCATACATCTAAAGAGACTTTTCCTGATTTTAAAATGTTAATTTTTAGTGTTTCTTCTTTGTAGAGGTAATAAAATAGCACATTTCCGTTTAAAAACTTCACGAAAATGGTTTTCACGACGATTTTTGTGCCCTATTCGCGAAATTAATGGCCCTTGCAGACTTTATTTCGTGACTTTGAAGAGAAAATTATTATCATCGGTATATCGAATATCGAAGTTTTAAACCAATATTTAACGAAATAGCCCACGAAAAAGTAAACATTCCCGAAATTATACGAGGCTATTACTGCAATTTGGCATTCCAGAGCTCAGTTAAAATGAAGTGCGTGTAGTGTTAAGAGATTACTCTTTGTTTTCCTCTGCTGTTTAAAGCAACTTGTGCTGTGTGTTATGCTATGATACAGTTTATGTCGTGATTTTTATGTTGTGGGCTATTATTTAAACTGTGTTTTCTGTCATACCTGAAGCTGATACTTGGTTGACAGAGTTTTAACCTTCTGGAATATTCTGTAAATAAATTTTTACAGTCTGCAAGACCTGCCATTTATTCACGTAAAATACATGAACCCTAAATACATAACAATATATAGATAAGCATACATATACATGATTAACTCGCAACATAATAATATAAGTTTCCAATGGGAGCAACCGCCCCGCGGAAATTCTAGAAACATATGCTTATTTCTATCTGTTTAATGAAGTGTAACCCTGCTTAAATGCACTCATAACAACTATCGCGTATAGTACTAAATTACACAAACTTTTTTTCTGTGTCTCTGTACATGAGGCACAGTAATTATATACACCAATTAAATTACACAGTTTATTCATCGTAACACATTAATATTTGAACCAAATTTCAAATCATTTGGATGATTTTAAAGCGTCAACGGATTTTTTTGTGTTTCTATGTAAATATTTTATTTAGCCGATACATGTTTTTTTTTAACTGAGAAAAACATGTTTTTAAGCATCTTAACAATATACGTTATTTTATTTTCATATTATTGAATGCCACATAAACGCGTTAAAATGCGTTTAAATAAAAGTCTGTTTTGGGCTCATCTATTGTCACGAAATTCATTTCTGTGTCACTGTAAACGATCCATAAACATTATATACACCAGTAATTATATACATTAAACATTATATACACCTTCTTTTTTGTAGCTCATTAATTAATATTAGAAATTTGGCATAACTTGGTGGATTACGTGACATTG
This sequence comes from Salticus scenicus, assembly GCA_963930645.1. Taxonomy (NCBI): domain Eukaryota; kingdom Metazoa; phylum Arthropoda; class Arachnida; order Araneae; family Salticidae; genus Salticus; species Salticus scenicus. Next base: position 149,295,294 of record OZ005649.1, read on the forward strand.
GCGGAACACTTTTGTAAGGTCGTGTATATTAATTATTAAGTCTATGCACACATTTGTACAGAAAACATGCTTTTAAGCATATCAATAATGAATGTTGTTTTATTTTGTTAAATGCAGTTTAACCATGTTAAAATGCATTTAAACGAAATTCCGCCTATAGACCGTAAGGATAAGAAAATTTTTGGTGTGTTTCTGTATACGAATATTAAAAATTATAAACACCAAAAATTATATGCTCTTTCTGAAATGCGCCTGTACATGTGTACCGATTTGCAAGTCAATTGGTGAAGTTTTTAGGAAGTTTGTAATACACACACACACACACACACACACACACACACACACACATACAAATATATATATATATATATATATATATATAAATAATAGATAACGTAATAAAATTTAATCTTAAAATTTAGCAATTAATAGAACTAAAACAATAACAGCACACTAAAATATAGAACTGAATTTAACATAGAGGAAAGAATTACACAAAAAGTTGCGATATAGATTAAGACACAATGAGTTACGATAGTAACATGAAAAACTTACACCGACCTGAATGATAATATATATATATATATATATATATATATATATATTGTGCGTGTCTCTGTACATGAACTACAAATAGAATACACCTCTAAAACTGTAAGTTGATTTTTTGTGGCTCGTGAACATGTATACCAATTTGCATGTCAGTGGGGTGTTTTTTGCGGCCGGTATCGCGAGTCATACAGAGAAACGCCCAAACACACAGACAAAACCACAAACATTTTTTGAGTCTCCACGCGGAGACGTTTCATCAATAAAATTAAATGAAAACAACACTTTTTTTAGCACAACAGCTTCCTACATCAAAATCAGGTAAATATTTTTTGAGGTTACTATTTAACGAATTACACACTCTAAATATAAATAAAGCAAAATAATAATGGAGCGTTTTAAAGTGCTTTAAAAACGAAAATTTTAAAAACAGATTTATTGATTTCGCTTAATAAAAATTAAGCAATGTCATCCCTGCTTAAAACGACATTTGCTGTGTCTTAGGTAACAAAGAACATATGTTTAAATTACGTTGCATATATGTATCAAACTAACTATCTATCTATCTACCTATGTATTGATCTATTCATTTATCTATTACATCTACCTATATATATATAGGTAGATATATATAGGTAACTATATATATATGTATATATTTTATATATATATATATATATATATATATATATACATATACACACAGGTTGATATAATTAATGTTTTTTATTTAGAAGGCTCTAGAGGCAGTTCTATGGTATCAAACGAAACAAAATTTCACTAGTATGTAGTACAGGTGATTTGCTCTGCGAAAATCGAAAAAATATATGTGAATTTTTCGTTAATTTTTGGCGCTGCTCCAATATTTAAGGCGATTTTTGTCGAATCATTCTATAATTTTCGGTTAATCCACTCGAAACACACAAAATTTATTTTGCTTTCGACAAAAACCTGAAAAATCGCCTTCGATAATTTCGCAGCGGCACCTAATGCCAAAATTGTATCACTTTTATTTATACATTTACTTATTTTTTTGTAGATAACAATGCCACCTAAGTGTTTTCGTAGAGAGGTGGCGCTGCACTTGACAAAATCGAAAAATTCAGTTACGATTTTCATCAATAGGTGGCGTTGTGTCAATATCAAGGGCAATTTTTGCAGATTTTTTGCAAAAAAAAAAGAAAAAAAAATCCACTTATATTAATTTTTTCAAATTGATTCTAGCAATTTCGGTCAATTCAGACGGAAGACACAATTTTTTTTTTTTTTTTTTTCAAAAAATTTGCAATAATCGTTATAAATATAAATGCAGCGCCACTCATTGACGAAAATTAATTTCTTTTTTCTTTTTTCGATTTGCAGATCGCAAAACCACCATTTGATGAAAAACAGTTAGGAGCCAAAATCTAAATCTGTTTTAGAAAGTTTATTGTAAAAAAAAAAAATAAATAAATAAAAATGAATTGTTTAGATTGACCGAAATTGCTAGAATGAATCTTCAAAAATCTTCTTATAGCCTGAAGCAGCGCCATTTATTATCGAAAAATTCAACTTTTTTTTTTTTTTTTGTCGATTTTCTCAAAGCGCATCACTTATACTAACTACAAGAGAAATTTTGTTTCATTTGGAACTGGCTCTGAATTGGAGAACTTTAATTATAACAACCATGTATATATATATATATATATATATTATAGATATATGATATTTGTACTTTGTACTTTTTTAGTTTCAAATCTAGAGAAAAAAAAAATATCTTCATTTCTCGACACATTTTTGTTGTTAAGACATCATTTTTTTTCTATTATTTATTTATTTATTTTTTTAATTATTTTATTTGTTACAAATTATGTGTCTGAGTTTATTTCACTTTTCTCATTACATTGTTTTAACTATATAGTGAAAGTCTCGAGTGGTATGGTTTATGCGAGAATTCTATGGCTATACATATGATGGTATATTTATTTAAATACACGGCACGCTGATTTTTTAATAGAAATTGTACAGCTTTCAAAGTAATTAATCTGTATTGAAACACTTTCTACTTTTATTTCGTAATTAATTTTATATGAATTTTTACTTCACTCTACATTGAATTTCGAACTACTGGAAATATATATGAAAAAAATTGTAAACAGAATTACAGTTATTATTGTTATTATTATTATTATCATTATTAGAAAAAAAAAAAAAAAAAAAAAAAAAGGTACCCCACACACAACTAATTTTTTATTGGCAAATATTTAACCCTTTCAGCGTTAGCCGTTTTTCGGTATATCTGTTTAATGATTCATAAAATTAATACTATGTACAGTATAAATATGAGAATTTAATACTGTATACTACACATGTTTATTAATCTTATTTTCTTGAAAAAAGCAATATATATCTCAAAATTTACCTACACCAGCCTTTTATTTTGACTATGGATGTCAGAAAAAGACTGGCTTAACCCTTATATTGTTTTAACAACATTAAAAAATATTATTTTTTTATTAGAAAATATTTAAAATGCTTTAATTTAATTAATATCGTTAAATTGAAAGATTTTATTAATTTTATGTAACCTATAAATATAATTCTTATCAAATAATGGAAAATGCTTTTAAAACGAAAAATTAGATAACTGTAACTTATTATGAATTTATATGTTATTTTATATATTCGTTTTTAATAAAAACTTGAAAACAAAATGCACTTTTTTTTTAAACCAAAAGTTTAATTTTCGTTCACAAGAACTTATCATGTTTACATTCTATTAAAATTTTCGCCCGAAGAATTTGTACTCTACTTTTCCAGAAAACGGAAACATATATAGAAAATGGAAAAATAAATTGGCTATGAAGACAACTATGAAAGTAACTTTTGTAAAAAGAAATCATTTACAACTGAACTTTCCGAAAAACTCTTTAAAGATTTTATTTTTTCTTTGATATTTATTATCCGGAAGAAAAACTTTTTGTGTAAGTATATCTTTTCTGAACTTTCTGAAAATGTATAGATATTTCTCTAGATAATTTATTATTTAAAACACCAAATTTAAAAAAAATTATTTTTCTATATTAGTATATAACATACATGTTTTTGGTAACAACATTCTGATTTATCGTAAAGAATACACACAGATAGATATAACTTTATGCATGCACACACACACACACACATATATATATATGGTATATATATATACCATTATAAATATATAATGTTATTTAAAGTTATAAAAAAAAAAGGTTTAATTTATTCAAATATGATTTTCTACGATAGCATCTTTAATTTATATAATACACTTTAATTTTGTTTATTTTATCACTGTCGTAAAGATAAATTAATTAAATTAATACATGTTTTTCTTATCTATTATACTTCGTTAATTGCGAGCAACACTTCAATTTTTACAGTATGGTGAATGAAATTTTCAGTGCTAATTTCTTTTTAGTTATAATTTGTTTATTTTCTTCTTTGTATCTTCACTTATCTTTTTAATGTCCTCACAACATCGCACATACATTATAGTGTTTTGTTTAGCATAATATAGCAATTATAGTTTTCAAACACCTTGCGATTTTGTTCGATCACTGAAGAATAGTGTGATTCCTAGTGAGATATTTCTTTGTAAGCGTTTTTGAACTGTTAATAATATATATCTCTGTTCCTTCTTTGATATTATAGTGTTTGGTATGGATAGACATTCTTCTTTTTTATTGAATTCTTCTTTTTAATTAGTTCGTTATTAGCTGGTATTTATGATTCATTATAACTTGAGTAATGTGGATTATTTCATATGTTTCATATAATATTGGAAACTTAATGAATATATATATATATATATATATATATATTTGTGTGTGAGTGTGTATGTATGTTGTTGAATTAAACTTCATTTTATATTCAGCCATTCAAAAATACAGTAGAATTTTTTTTTTTTTTTAAATAAGGATATTGTATTAAGTTAATTTTTTATTTACATGATAAAATATTCACATGATAGATTTAAAACCAAATAAAAAATTGACATTTAAAAACATTTTTTTTTTAAATATAGCATAAAATCTAGAATTTAAGAATGTCTTTAAAGGCTAGTTATTCTTTTTAAAAAATATTCATGAGGACTTCATTTTCTTGAGAAAATAGAGTCCCTTTTTGATATCAAAGTATTTTGTAATATACTTAAAAATCAGAAGAAATATCTGAAATGCAAAAAGTAGATTTGAAAAATTTAATATTTCATTTCCTTTTACATTTATAGTGTCACCTTTAAAATGTTTGACAATTGATCAATACTTTTCGATATAGGGAGTGATACCGAGGACAAAAAAGAGTTTGACACTTCAATTTCAATCAATTTTCAAGCAGATCTTTTTAAGATTTTCTTCAATGGCCCATTTCATGCACAATGTATGACCAATAAAAAGTTCGCTTTTTTTTTTTTTTTTTTCGCACAAAATTACAAGTTAAAGATGAATTAAAACTTTATAGCCCCCCTTTTATGGTAGAAAAAGAGAGAAAGAGAGAGAGAAAGAAAGTCCAAGTACTTTTGGTGGAACAAGATTTTACAAAAATTATAATTTTTTTTTTTTTTTTGTAATATTGCTATGTTATATATAAAAAGATATAGCAGATATAATACAAAGACAGTTTTAGTTTCTAAAAGCAAATAGTACTTTTAAATAAATTTAATGAAAGACAAGAAAAAACAACCGCGAAAAAATATAATTGTTTTGACAGATTTTTACTTATTTATTTATTTTATCATTACAATTTGCATCAAATCTTATGATATTTTCCTTTCATATATATGTCTTCATAGAAATGAGACAATTGACATTCTTGCAAAGGATAAATAGAGAAAAAATCTTTATTTTCAGTAGCTCGAAACTACAAATGAAAAGTTATACATAAAAATATACAAATATAAATGTTAAAATATATAAAAAAGATTGTAAAAAACACTTACGAAAACTAAAAAAAAATTAAATGATATATAAACACCAAGGCATCTAATATGAAAAACTTTACATAATTGTCACAGTTACGGAGAACAGGGAAATATAAGAAGGATAACCATTCGATCTCGCAGTTTATTTATTACTACAAGATCGAATGGTTATCCATCTTATGGTTTATTTTATATTTGCATTTTTACATACAATGCTCTCTAACAAAATTTTTGTGCATATCGCTTCAAAAACCATGCCGTCTTCTCGTTTTTTAAATGATTATGTGGAATCATACCTAAGCATTTTGCATAAATGTACTTAATGTGGATTATTTTATGCTAATCAATGCGATATTCAGAAGTTCTATTATAAATGTAGTAATGAACTAGGATAAAATTGATGTATATGTAGGAGCATTACTGTAGAGAATAAAACCCATGGAATAAAAAAATTCACTATCTGTAATTTTCAAAATGTACTCGCCAATACTGTTGACACAAGTGGTTGAATAAAAAATATCTGATAATTTTGAACGCGTTTATTTATGTAATTGTCTTTTTAAAGAAAAATAAAGATAATTAATAATGTACTTTATAAAATATTTTCCGCAAAGCACCAATTTGGCTCACATTAGGCAAATTGGGTAATGCATGTTTTAAGTGTAAAGCATCTCCTCTCGACATGCAAATGAATATCATAGGATAAATATATTTTTGTCTTAGATATGTGAATTTCTAAATGAAAATGTAAAAGAAATATTACCGATAGCCATAATATACAAACTTCAAAGTTTTTTTTTTTTTTTTTTTTTTTTTTTTTTTTTTTTTTTTTACTGAAATACAATGTTTGAATTAAAAAGCACAAAAATTCTCAGTGTTATAAAAGTGCCATTATTAATACACTTAAAAAGGCGTAAAATAACAGTCTAAAAACTAGGCATATTTAATTTAGATTTTTCAGAAAATCAGTAGTGAAAATACCTACACTGTTCTGTTATTAACACGTTGAGCGCCATGTCAGCCATTCTAGATTCTAGACATTTTGTCATGTATGTCTAAGTACTGAAGGAATCATCTTGAAACTTTAGGAGTGTGCAGAACATGTTATGCTTCAAACATTTCAGTGGAAGTTTTACTTCGAAAGTAAAACCAGTACCAATAAAAAATTAAAATGTTGAGCGCCCTGTCAGCCATCGGTGACTGACAGTGTCAAATATGGTATAAAGCCGCGTCAACCATCAGTGGCGGAAATAAAATAGGATATAAAACTAAAAATATTACATTTAATGATTAAAAATTTATTAAAAATTTGCTAATTTTTTTTTTTTTTTTTTTTTATTACAGGAGGAATAATTATGGAATTTTAATGAATTTTAAGAATTTGCGTGGCTCTCTACGTGTTAAAATTGATTTTTAGAGATTTATAAAAAAAATTATCATTTCTATAAATATATATTTATATTTATCATAATTTCCACGTTACTATCCGAAACTACCAGTTCAATGTACATTAATGAAAGTTTATAAACTAGCTTGTTAATAAATACTATATTATAATAATGATGTCAAAATTCAACGAATAACATATGGGGATTACAACAATACTGAGCAAATTCAGAAGTAGATTTCACTTGTAATTTACCAAATCAGTGCTGAATATGAAATGAAATGTAATTGAAATACAAAATTCAGATGTGTAAGATTTCAATTGAAAATTTTAAATACATACTTATTTAGTTTTCGCGGAAAATTTATTACATTTCTTTTTTTTTTTTTCAAAGTATGTGTTGTTCTAATAAAGCAAACAAGCATAATTACGTAAATAAATTTTAATATTCACCTTGTCACTTTTAATTTTTAAACAAGATAATTTTAACATGTATAAATTTGTGTTAATTAACAAAGTGCAACACAGAACAGATATATATTTAATGATAATATTGGATGCTCGGGTTTGATAATGAGTATTTATTATTAAACATGAAAATTACGTTATTATAATACATTTCCGTTACAAAAAATAAATGTAACTTGTGAAAACATATGTGCATATAAAATTTTTGTGGTTAATTCACTATATATTTTAAAAATTATTTTAATAGTTAAATTAATATTTTATTATATAATGTCTAATGTATATATAAAATCATAAACATGCATATAATATTTATTCTGGTATTTCTTTCTAAAAATACGGTCAATCTATGTAATTATAATTTAAAAATTCAATAGAGATTATGTAGCAAATTTGATTAAAATATATAAAGGGCTCATAACATGTTGTATTATTTTAACTACATATTTCTTCTATAAGATATATCACAGCAAGGAATTTTGTGAGATTACATTTTAACTCTTTCAATTTGCTTGTCTAAACTTTTTACAGCAAAAGAGACCCTTTTAAAACCTTTTATTCCTTTAAAAGATACAAATTTTTATATGGTTTCTGTTAATCTTACGACCAAATGTGCTTGAAATAAGTGACAAAAATGGTCATAAATTATCTGATTTAATTATAAATTTAGTGCAGCAAGCTAATTAAATTTTAATCTTCAAAAACTCTCAAAATACTTTTGAATTATAAAGCCCAATTATAACTACTCATATAAAATACCACAGTACATAAATGCAGTATTATACATATAATTAGCATTTTAATTATCCCAGCTTTCACAAAATTTGTTTAAGTAAGCAGATTTATAAATGATAACAAAATATTGAAAACATATTGCACTACGTTAAAACACTTTTATATTAAAATAGATTCTAAAGTTTATATGTGTGTGTGTTTTTGTGTTTGTGTGTAATTTAAGGAACAATTACGAAAAATCTGATTTAAAAAAGCTAAAACGAAGTATTTATGAACTAATGTGCAAAATGCAGCAAAAAGAAATATAAAATTTAATATGAAAATAAATTGATAAACAAAGTGAGAAATAAAAGGTGATTGATAAACAAATTGAGAAATGGAAGGTAATCCCAAATTACATGCAGGCTTTCGTCGGGAAAACCTCCCCCACATGTAGGGTTACTGACTATATTCCCCCCATGTATTTCGGTAGCACCTTTCATTTCTCAATTTAACTACACACACGCGCATATGTATATATACATATATACAGAGAAAGAGATGTTGGTGTATACATGTGCGTTTGAAGAGAGAAGGAGAGAGTTTTTTTATACAACAATATTAAATGCTAGATTTTTGAGAAATTATGTCACAGCTTATAGTCTATTTCAATTGTCATAAAAAAAAAAAAAAAAGCAGATATGATTTTAAATATGCTTTAGCACACTGAATAATGAACGGTTTTATAGAATATTATGTATTTAGCATATGTTTCAGCATATAATATATTTATATAAAAAAACCGATAATAAATGTAAAGTAATCCTAAAACACATGGGACCTTCCTCAGGGAAGTCCCCTCCCCATGTGAGGAATGAAAAATGTGAAAAAGAAAAAAAAAGGCAAAAAGCTGCACTTTTTGATTGAAATATGCCACCTTCTGTGGCCAAAGTTCATGCCAAAATATAAATTTCCAGATAGGGAGCCACTTGAAAATCCTTGAAGAACACCCCAATGGTGGCCATTAAAGATGTCCGCCGTCAGCTGCCATATAGAGACGCTAATTGTTTTGTATCTGAACTCCTAATGATCCGATTTCAATTTTCTTTCTTTTAATATCTTGTGAATAAGATAATTTTTAATTTCTATACATTTATCTGTGTATATTATATGGTGTGACACTCGCACTATTTATCAAAGCTTCTTTTCAGCCGCCATCATCCGCCGTGCAGTAGCTGCGATGTTTTTTTTTTTCTGTATTTTAACTTTTAATGGCCCGATTTCGATATTATTATTATTTTTTTCTATAAAAGTCACTTTTTGTCTTATTACATTTATCTTTACACGTTTAAAATTCCGTGCAACTTAAAAAAAAAAAAAAAAAAAAAAAAAAAATCAATTCTTTAGGAGGCATTTTTGTAATTTGTTGGTTTTTTACGTAATCTTGATTTTTTTTTTTTTAATTATAATGTTATTCTCATTTTAAATACTGAACATTATTTGTTTCAGATTGAACTGTCTTGATTTTTTTTTTCTTTTTGAAAATGGCTTACATACGTTTGCGGCTGGTAGATATTCATATTAACCATATGACGGCCTTTGGAAAGAGCAAAATTGTAATGTTGTTTTAGCTGCATAATTTTCTCAATGCACTACATTAATATTTATTTCAACTTGAGAATGAAAATGTAACTGTGTAAGGATTATAATCATTATAAATATTATTTACGCCCTTCAAACTTGAAAATCAAGCTAAAATTCCCTAAGTATACAATTTTGAATTATAAGTTTTATTGTGGAAAAAAGAACAGCTCAGTGACCGGATATATCCGTCAGCGGCGGTCAGATGGTTAAGTCTAAATTTCCTCACAATGGCATAGATTAGATCATATGTTGCTTATGTCAAAAACATAGCCATGAAGAATTGATTTGTCTTGCCATATATACTTCTGAATCACTCGTTGGAGTGGGAACAGAAAGTTTTCAGAAAATTTTATGTAATTTCAGACTATCGGTACAGTTTCGCTTGGTTTAGATTTCAAAAACTTAAATGAATATTAAGAAATAAAAGGGATATCTAGAAAAAATAAAGCACAAAAGTGCACAAAGTGTCTGCCGTTAACTTTAAAAATAAACAAAACATGACATGGCAAAGAAACGCAAACATTGGTCAACTTTGCCCAGTATGTAATCTCAAGACAAACCACAGTACAGTCCACAGTCTCTATTAGAACCAAATAAAAAAAAAGCAATGTTTGTTATCAGTACAACATTATCTATTAAAATGAAAGATGAAATATGTTTCATATGTAATGGGAAGGACACTACTCGGTGGTTTTTGTATAAATTTGCTTCTTTATAAGTCTATAAACTTATGAAATGCGCCAAAATTACAAAAAATGTTGAATGTAAAGCATTCCTTAACCGTAGAGATTTAGTTTTTAAAGAAGCAAAGTATCATTCAAATTGCTATACATATTTAACAAATTGCCTACGACCATCAAGTGAATAAAAAAAAAAAAAAAAAAAAAAAAAAAAAAAAGAGGTCAGGCCCATCTGTGAAAGTATATGGCCTTTACTTCTGTTGCAGGATTCGTAAGAGAAAAAATTCAGGCCTTTGAATATGGAAACACTGAATTTTTTTCAAAATGTCTCATCATAAAACTCAATATACAAATAGTTTAGCAAATCTTCTGGGCATGGAAAGTAAACACCTTCCAAATACATATACTACTCGTTTACGTGAGAAAATTCTCGATCGCTTCTTGCAACTCAAAGCTCAACTTTGAATCAGAGATTACTTGCTGTATCGAGATGGTGCTAATATATTTCAAAATGTTCAGTCTGAAAATCTTGAATCTTAATGATAGTGCTATTGCATGAGGAAGATTCATCAAACAAATTAAAAAAGTAATAACTCAGAAGAAAATTACTTTTGGTAGTCACCTGTATGATGACCAAAAACTGCAAGCGTACCTCCAGAACTTCTGGCTCTTGTGGGTTATCTACTTCATGGTTACACTTCAGCACCGAATGCAACTAGAGCAACTCAGCATGCTTTGACTATCAGCCAATTAACAGTTTTCAACCATCGTGAAAGTATTCTGAGAGGCAACGTTATTCGTCATAACCATAAGAAAATTCATGAACCACATATTCCATTATATCATGGCCTGTCTCTTTTTGAAAAAGCGCGAAACAATACAATAACTGAAGTCATGCATAGAAGAGACCTGTCAATATTACCAAACAGAATTCGGGAGATAACAGCACGTGTTGCTTACTTAAAGGTTCTCAGAACTCAAGAAGAAGGTGTCGTATGCCCCTCAAACTTGCTTCACGGTCTTTTTTGTTATGAAATTTTTCTCGATAGCACAGAATCATTATTTTTTAACTACTCTGATGTCACAGATGTTTTTATTTAATAATATATATTTCGATAAAACAATTTTACAGGTAATTATAATTAAGAAAATCTTCTTACCTGTATTCATCGATCAAGCATCCGTTCTCAATATTTTTTGTTTAGACAGCTAAATCACTGAATTGTTGTTCTATAAAGAAAGCTGTATTAGATTCCAAATAATTAAGTATATAACTAGATGATGACATGACTTTGTGCTTTGTAGACATTTAATGAAAGAATTAAAGAAAAGAAGAAAAGCACAAATTTGAATTACGGAGCTAATAAACGCTCCGAATATTAAGAGATCTACATAACGACTACAGACGGAAAAATTACATGCACACAGAAGCAGGTGCAAACGGTTTAGTAGGCATGCGCAGATGGCTCATTTATTTGTTTTCACAGTTCGAATCGAAAGTAAAATGTTTTTGATAGTTTGTGAAATATATATATTGGGCAGATAATTGTTATATTGTACAACATTTTTGTCATTGGTGCGTACGACATCATTGATTCTGATTGCTGTAGTACAACTTCAAAATCATCATTCCATGGAACAGCGGTTTCTATTTTTCATGTTTCTGAGAAAAGAGAAGTTGGTGAGCCTCGTGAAATTGTTAAAAGTGATCTCTTGTATTGATCAAACCAATTATTCCAAAAGCAAACCAGACCACTTCTTTCGAAATATCAATTTCAGAATTTGGATCTAAGTGGAAAATGGCGCAGGATTAGTTAAACTATATTATCACTGATAGAAAAGATGGAAATTTAGATATTTCATGGGCAGCTTTTCATGCTTCAAGGAAAAAGTTTTCATCGTTTGAATTAACTCGTTGTTCTCTTTTGCTCATTTCAATGAATTTTTTTTTTTTTTTTTTTTTTTTTTTTTTGGCAATGCTGAAGCATGCAATAGAAGAAAAAGAAATAAAAAATACTACATTTTTAAATCCAGCGTAAACTCCTGTCATATATGCGGATCAACCTCTATTAGCTTTGACAAAATCTGTCCAGTGGAACTGGTCTGATTTTTACGTTGTTTCAAAATTTGTAGCCATACTTGGAGCTTTTTTGAAATATAGGTCTTTTTTGAAAGTGTCTGGCCAGATTCTGGAAGATAGTGGTTGGACTACTTTGTTTCAAATTCTGGAATCAAGACAGAAAAGAGCAAAAGCATCTCTTAAAGTTAAACATGTCACAAAAGCAAGAAACTATCATCGGAAGACTGCTGTGATTTTAAACATGCTACTTAAAGAAGTATTTATGTAACAAAATCCAAAGATTTCGTTTGAAAAATGGATTTATGAAAAACGTTCAAACTGTCCAACTTTTCGATTCTAGCTTCTAGTGTTAAACCTAAAGATACTTCTGTCTTTATTCAGTCAGGGATGATAACTACGAAATGTATAAACAAATGCTAAAAATAAATAGCACTTTTTTTTTTTTTTTTTTTTTTTATGGACCATACTAACTATGTTCGCTGGTTACCTGCATATATAAAAGACTTAGTAGAACGTACAGACACAGCACCTAGTGTATATGATTACTTTTACAGAGGTCAGTTTGTTATCCACAAAACAAACAATCCTTTTTCTGTGTTCGCTGTAGATAAAGCTCTCGAGCAAGATCATTCCCTTATAAAAGGAAATAGTGGTTCTTTGGTCTTTTGCAAGATACAGTCATGTTGAGAAGATGGATGCTCTCTGGGCCACAATTAGTTAATATTATTTACGAGTTTTAGTCTACAAGCATAACAGTACTGACAGGTCTGTTCATCGCGAACAGCATTCTGCTTATCAGAGAAAGTTTCAGGATGAAATAGATGATTTCGAAAGAAGCTTTCATAAGTAGTGTGAATGCCCCACTATAGAATATACATAGATAAATGTATTGGAATTAAAAAGTATCTTATTCACAAGATATTAAAAAAAATAAAATCGAAATCGGACCATTAGCAGTTCAGTTACAAAAACAATTAGTGCCTCTATATAGCAGTTGACAGCGGCCATCCTATCGGGGTGTTCAGCACAGATTATCAAGTCGCTCCCTATTTGGAAATTTATATTTTGGAATGAACTTTAACCACAAAAGGTGGAATATTCCAATCAAAAAGTGCAGCTTTTTGTCTTTTTTTGTCGTGTAACCAAGGTACTATAAGTAGTGTAAGTGTCATACCACATAATATGCATAGATAAATGTATAGAATTTAAAAAGTATTCTATTCACAAGGTATTAAATAAAGAAAATTGAAATCGGATCATTAGAAGTTCAGATACAAAACAATTAGCGCACCTATATGGCAGCTGACGGCGGCCATCTTTAATGGCCGCTATCGAGGTGTTCTACACGGATTTTTAAGTGGCTCCCTATCCAGAAAGTTGTCTTTTGCCATCTATTATGGCCGCAGAAAGTGGCATTTTCCAATCAAAAAGTGCAGTTTGTTTTAGTGTACCCAACGTACTATAAGTGGTTAACACAAAGTAAAAAAAAAAAAAAAAAAAAAAATCGGTGAAATAAATCATTTTAACTTGAAAGTAAATATGTAAATAATCTTAGCGATATAGACATTTGTTCATATAAAACTATGTACGAGATTAGATTAAATGAAGTTATGGGGTTGCAAAAAAGGCAATACATGAAGACTTTTTATAGTAAATATTACATAAAATTACTATATATTGTACTAGCAGGCAACGCCCGCTTCGCTGGTCCCTATTTTTAAATGAATCGCTATAATTACTGAATTCTCAAAATTGCATTAATTTTTATCACGTGAAAAAAAAAAACAGAAAAAAAATCTTATTAGGAAAAATGTCGCGCCGGGTTCTCACTGCCTTCGGAAAAAATTCCCAAAATGCTCTAACTCTTATTTCTATTATTTTCCCCCTTCGCCCCCCCTCCCGTCTATCCTAATAATTTTAAAAATTCGAAAATATCCGCAATCGATTTGTAGGTATCGAAAACCTCCATATACCAATTTTGAGTGCTCTAACTCTATTCTATTTAGTTTGCCCCTCCACCCCCCCCTTCCCGGCCCTCCTGATAACTATACACTTTCGAAAATATCCCCATTCGACTTGCTGGCCTCTAAAACCTATCTGTACCAATTTTGAACGGCCTAACTGTATTTCTATTTGTTTTTGCCCCCCCTTCCCACCCCTCCTAATAATTTTAAAAATTCGAAAATATCCGAAATCGATTTGTAAGTATCGAAAACCTCTATATACCAATTTTGAACGATCTAACTCTATTTTTAATTTTTTGCCCCCCCCCCTCTCCCCTCCCCCCTTCTCGCCCCTCCTAATAACTTTACACTTTCGAAAATATCCCCATTCGACTTGCAGGCCTTTAAAACCTATCTGTACCAATTTTGAACGGCCTAACTGTATTTCTATTTGTTTTTGCCCATAGCCCCCCCATACTGTCCCCCCTTCCCACCCCTTCTAATAATTTTACAAATTCGGAAATATCCGCAATCGATTTGTAAGTATCGAAAACCTCTATGTACCAATTTTGAACGATGTGACACTATTTTTATTTTTTTGCCCCCCCCCCTCCTCCCCCCCCCCCCAAAAAAAAATCGGAAAAAATCAAAAAATGAGTTTTTGGAAATATTTTCAAGAAGACGCTTGGCGGTTTTTTTTTTTTTTTTTTTTTTTTTTTTTTTTTTTACATCTTTGAGCTATTATTTTTACTCGAAAATCCGTATTTTTCTAAATCATTTATACCCCCTTCCCCCCTTAAAAATCCAAAATTCCGAAATCGCAGAAAATGATTTTTTTGTTTTCAAGTCTAGTCTCTCCGTCTGCAATTTCTTCACCGTGAAGCAATTTGGAGCCGAGTTGTGCTTATAAAGGTGGTTTTTGCCTTCTGCATCTTCGAAAATCATTTTCAGCCCCTCTCCCCCCTTAAAAATCCAAAATTCCAAAATCGCAGAAAACGATTTTTTTGTACTTAAGTCTAGTCTCCCCATCTGCAGTTTTTTCATCGTGAAGTAATTTGGAGCCGAGTTATGCTCATAAAGGTATTTTTGCCTCCTGCGCCTCCGAAAATCATTTTCACCACTTTTCCCCCTTAAAAATCCAAAATTCCAAAATCGCAGAAAATGATTTTTTTGTATTCAAGTCTAGTCTCCCCATCTGCAATATCTTCCTCGTGAAGCAATTTGGAGCCAAGTTATGCTTATAAAGGTGGTTTGTCTTCAGCAACTCCGAAAATCATTTTCACCCCCTTCCCCCTTAAAAATCAAAAATTACAAAATCGCAGAAAATGATTTTTTCGTATTCAAGCCTAGTCTCCCCATCTGCAATTTCTTCCCTGTGAAGTAATTTGGTGCCGAGTTGTACTTATAAATGTGTTTTTGCCTTATGTGCCCCCGAAAATCTCATTTTTACCCCCTAGCCCCCTTAAAAATCCAAAATTCCAAAATCGCAGAAAATGTTTTTTTTGTATTCAAGTCTAGTCTCTCTATCTGCAATTTCTTCACCGTGAAGCAATTTGGAGCCGAGATATGCTTATAAAGGTGATTTTTGCCTTGTGCCCCCCGGGGGGGGGAACGGGGGGGTATTTCGCAAAATCCCGTCTTAGTGAGCGTCAGGGTCCTAAAATCAACCTGCTCACCAAAAATTGCGACTCTATCTCCCATAGGATCGCCACAACCGTGTTGAGTCAGTGAGTGAATCAGTGAGTTTACTCTTTTATATATCATAAAAAACGGCAGTTTTTTGAGTGACGCAGCAAAGCTCAAACAAAGCTTAGCAGCGACACTCTATTATACAGCTAATTAAACATCAAAGGAATTTGGAAACGCCGACATTTAATATCTCAGTAAATTGGAGATATTCTGATCTAATATTTTCAGAATAAGCTTTTATCTTCTGCATGATGCTATCCTGAAAGTTTCACACTTCAACATTGTATATATTTTGAGATCTGGAGTTGCAATTTAAGACTTCAAAGGAAAAATGTGTTTTGTGTGAGTTTTTTTTCTCGAAAACGGCTCGGAGAAATTTTATGAAATTGATATATGATATTAATTTATTTTGTCTGTGAAGCGTGACGTCGCCCGTTTTTCCCAAAAAACTCTTGTTTCTTAAATAATTTAGCTTAAAAATCGAACTATTTTTTCCTCCGCCAATACATGTATTTGAACTGCATATTCTCAGAATTCAGAACAGGCGTCATTCGGTTTTTTGAGGCTGTGGTTGGTTGGTTTAATCTGAAGGCAGTCAATAAATTTTTGTTATGAAGAAAATATTTTTAATTTTAAGATTTCCCATTTCGTCAAAAAAGTATTTAGATAATATTTAAAATAAACGAAGTATTTTGTAATCATAGATATTCTATTTCATCATTATTCATAATGAATTAAAAAAATCTTTAAAGCGAAAGAGTTTAAATCCCTCATGCGCACGAATTTATACCATGGTCCATGGTCTTTGCAGCGCATGCGTACATCATACGGATGCGTACATCCTGTAGACGCTAAGCACTGTATCCTAATCCGTGCACTGTATAAATCCGCTGTGTTTGTTTAATAATTTGTTCATTGGATATAGAAATTCTTTCCATGATTTAGTAGTAAGTGTTTTATAATTTTATATTCTTAAAACTTGTTTTAACTTAATTTTACGTATATGTAATTATTGGTTTCGTCTGATGACCCCGAAAGTTGTTTTCATTTTTTACAGTCGCTTTTTTCGCAAAATGTTAACTCAGTTTTCTTGTTATTGGTAATATGTCACCTTTTAGCTCAGCTATTTTTGGAAAAATAAATTTAAATGTTTTGATTAGAGATCCTAACTAATCGATATACTAAGAGATACTTCGATTAGAGGCCAAAATATGTTTATTGGAATAAAATAGCTTTATTATTCTTTTCAAAAAACATAATCCGAAAAACTTTATTTTTGAATGATACAGCCTTGTAAAACGAAGCAACAAAAATCCTACATATGATAACATGGGAAGGGAGAAAAGGAGCTATGTACAGCCTTAATTAGATACATCACAAGTTTAATGTAATGGGATAGTTGGGGAATGTTGTGTGCACTGTATTTATACATTATAACTGAATATTGTTAAATTTTAAATGAATTTGAATGTCTTAGTTGTGTGTCATGATAATCATTTATAATGCTTTTGACGGATATAGCTAAGGTAGTATGAAAACTACTTTATATCAACAGGGTTGCCACATTACCTGGAGAACCTGGAATAGTCAGGGAATTTGAAAATCGACTATAAAAGTCAGGGAAAAGAAAAAAAAATACAAAAAAAAAATCTGTCAATGCACGGTTATTTCCCCCCCATTAGCTTCTGCTATTTTTTTTAACCACCACCACCCTTCTTTTTGCTCATATAAGGAATTTCTTATCTCGCTTATAAGCGACAAATGATATCATTATATGCAACTTTTGTCATATGTAAATTTTGTGTTTACAAGTGGGACCTTAATTATTTTGCCCTCAACACAGTCAATGCTCAATATACGGTTAGACTAGACCTGGAAAACCTGGCAACCCTGTATCAAGCTTATACTGTACTCTACTCTAAATATAATAATGCAGCACAAGCAGTATAAAGAAAATAAGGCTAAGCTTTACTATAGGGTACCCATTGGCGATTCATGATGTTTTGCCAACCTTTTGTATCGGAACTTTATTTAACTGTCTTGGAACTTTGTTTTTCTTTTTGCGCCAGCCGCGCGCATCTGTTTATCGTAATGCGGCCCAGCTGAATGATTTTTCTTTTTAATGCGTTTTTGAGATACAAAAATTAATTTTTTGAGTGTATTTTATTATTTTATTTTACTTTTTAATAAATGGAATTATTTAGGGGAAAAAAGTGTATTCTAGTAAATGATGCAGTCTAGTTTTTCATGCATTTTCTTATTCATGTACCATGAATTAGGAGTATCCAGTGATGTTTTTTTTGTTTTAATATCGGGATAGTGACCACTGTAATACAGATTTTTATGCATTTTCTGATTCATGTGCTACGACTTAGGGGTATTCAGTGATATTGTTTTAGTTTTAATATTTCGTGCACGACAAATTAGCTGCATCCAGTGATTTTATTTATTTTTTGTTTGTTTTGTGATTGCTTCTGTACAGATTTTCATGCATTTTCAGATTCGTGCTGCAAGGCTGTAATTTTGAAAATTTGGGGCAAATCTTCAAGTTATTTTATATTACACATCATTTATAATGCTGAATTTTATGTGTTAAAGCTTGAAAGCTCTCTGATTTTTTTTTTTTTTTTTGTGGTGAAGTAGCCTAAATTTCTATTACTGTTTTAAATATTTTATTAATCTTTAAAATAGTATGCTTAATTTATTTCAGTGAATTTCAAAACAAGCACCAGAGTGAAACAATTTATTTTCTTAAAATGTGTTTTTGATGTTTTGTAATGATTCAGTGTCGATTTGCAGTAATTGACTCATTCAGTGAGATGTACATCAGCAGCAGCGATGGGCGCCTTATAGTAAAGCTATTCCAAAAATAAGCTAAATGAAACTTATCAAAAGCTTTCTTACTTAGATTTCTTTTTCTTCTTTTTTTCCCATAGCAGTTAATTGTACAAAGGCATCTTAAAAATTAAACCCACTTTCAAGGCCTGCATTATTTATCAATAATAGATTGCTCACACTGTTTAGTGACAGTTTGTTTATAATTTCATTTCTTACCAAATTTATGCAACTAAAAAACTATTTTCACAATTTGTCCAAAATCACAATATTTTTTTAAAAAGTTCATCCTGAATGAGGAATTTGCACACATGGGGGATTTGAACAAAATCCTTCTTCTGGTAGTTTTAGGCCCATAAATTTCAAAAAGTTTATTAAAAATGCAAAAAAAGGTCTCATTAATTTAAAAAATAACTTTAAAATTAACCAAAAATCACGTGACTTCAAAATGCTGCCTGACGTCACACTTTATGATGCTTCAATGTTTACATTCTGTTAGCCTGGTTAGTAAGCAGCAATTCGTTTTAACTTTCATAATTATTAATCGTTTGTGTGATTTCTGAGCATTTCTTTTTCATCTTATGATCATTCAATATCATTATCACCATTTTCCATTATCATCATTTTCAAATGTTTTCTTTTCTTGGCGGTTGTCCAATGTTTTCGTTTCATAGGATCCTGTGGAACGCTAAAGGATAACTTTTGAGAAGCGTTAGCCGCTGTATTAGTGCAAAATGGTACAATGCAATATTTATACTACATTTTTTAAATATCCAGTCATTATTATAACATAGAAAACCTATTTCACTGATTCAAGAAGGAATGCAAAGCACGAAATCGAATGTAAACAACGATTACTTTTTCGTTTGTCATAAAGAGTGACGTCACGGTATATTATACAAAGTTTTCTCTATACAGTAAATAGTGCGATGTAAAAATTGTTATAAATCAGTCATTAGATTTCAAATAAAGAAAATGTATTTATTTTCTTACCTTTTCATTTTCTATTAGAATAAAGTCAGAAAACGTGCAAATTGTCTATTGTGACTTTTTTGTGAAAGATTTTTTTATTATTATTATAGGATTTAAAGTAATTCTTTAGTATAAATGTGTGATCTTGTTCTTTAATTATCGTATTTTGGATAACTGTCTAGCATTTTACATAAAAAGCGACTGTAATGAAAACACTGGTTTGTTTATATTTGACAACATTTTTGTTCTTCATAACAGACGAAGCATGTAATTACATTTTATGAAAAACTAATTGTAAGTTTTAAGAAAATAAAACTATAAAGATATATCTTACCGCTAAGTCATGGAAGGAAGTGGAATATCTGTAGACATTGATTAAATATAAACAACTCCTGCTGCCAGGGATCACTCTAGAGCGTTTTAGCGGTATGAGCTGCCACAGGGTTGGCATAATACTTACTGTGTAATGGTGTAACGGGTTTTATCAGTTTTTACCGCCTTCATTTATCTCAAACACTTTAAGGATATATTTATAGTTTTTAGTTCTCAATTTCCCAATGTATTATTTAATATTTACTATGAAACTCCTACTTCTGCAATTTCTAAACATTTCAAAATAAAATTTAAAGCAATGTTATAAATAGTTGGCCGAATACCGAGTAATTGTAAGGAAGAATAATTGATACATATGTGAAGAATTTTGCACATCTTGAAATTAAAAAAGTCTTTTAAACACAAAATTTAGTTAATTGACAAACAGCATATCGTAAAAGTGCCTTTACTCTATATTTAATTGCCCCCTCCCTTTCTGCTTTTCACATTAATTTTGTTTATGAAATTTTATTTTTCCGACTGAGTGAAAATAATGCCTGGACCGGGAGTCGAACCCCGGATCATTGACTTACAAGGTCAAGGCTCTACCATTTGAGCTATCCAGGCCGACAATCGGTCGGCATTACTCACTCAGACAACCTTTAGGCAGAGACATCTGGTCTATCATTTAGATAGCTCAACAGAAATAAGCCGCAGGTAATGGAAAGCACCATTAAATAATGGGAGAAAGAAATACAATTTTTTAATTAAAATCGCACAAACAACTGCTTGGAAGAAAATCATATTTATGAAATTTTATTATTCCGACTGAGTGAAAATACGATCTGGGGTTCGACTCCCGGTCCAGGCATTATTTTCACTCAGTCGAAAAAAATAAAATTTCATAAATATGATTTTCTTCCAATCAGTTGATTGTGTGATTTTAATAAATTTTTTTTTAATTTTGTTTGTTCTTAAAATACCAAATAACCACCTTTTTATTTTCAGCGGTAGACTGTATCCAAATAAGTGATAGTTTTTTAACATTATTTATTCATTTTTGTATATATAAACATTGATTTGTATTATATGAATACGGACACTGGTTAACTGATTTTTGAAATAAGTCAAATACCATGTAACTGACAATGTAAGATTTTTTTTTTAATAATAAAGAATTAGCATTTTTTGTCATAATAAACAATTTCTTTGTGATTTACAAAATGCTAGTTTTTTATCATTAAAAAAAAATTCTTACATTGTCAGTTACATGGTATTTAACTTATTTCAAAAATCAGTTTGCCGGCAGATCATGGGTGAAAGTTTTCAGTCTATTGACTGAATTCAGTCTTTTTTTTATGTGTTATAATACAGATAGGCCAATTTTATGGGATTAATCTTTATTAGGGGCAAATAAAGGTCTCAATTTTTTTTTCTGAATCAGCCCCTATTAATGTTAATTCAATTGTATTAATGAATAATTTTCCTAAGTTTTCATACTTATGCTTATTAATGTAACCTTTGGAAATGTATGTTTTTGAATATCTACATACGTTATGTATGAGTTAATCATATTTTACCCAATATTACAAAATATATATATATACTTCAGTCCAGCGAAAATTTTTTACTTTCACCCATGCAGCAGATAATTAAAAACTTTCTTCTACTGTTTGTTCTGTTTTAAGTAATTTTTTATTTTTTGATTAACTTATTATAATTATTATTATTTAAGTATTAAATGCATTCATAAGCTCAGAAAAAAAAAAAAAAAAAAGTATGTATAAAAATACATTTTTCAAAGGCTTGAGTTTTTTATACACGAAAGTTAAAAAATGAATATGCTTATACTTAAAAAATAAATTAATGAAAAATTAAAAACTTAAAACAAATGATAGAAGAACTTTTTTAATTATCTGCTGGTCAATTGATTTTTAAAATAAGTCAAATAAATACCATGTGTGAGATGCTAGGTGAAAATTTTTATATTGCTCATTGAGTATTCCATCAATTTTTTAGCTAGTATTCTATTAATTGCTTCGAAGCCTGTGGTTATCTTTTTTTTAACTTCTTTAGAATTTCTTGATAAAAGGGGAAAAAAAAATGGGGGGGGGGATGTAATTATTTCAAAATACTTCTTAATTGTAAATGTTTGTTAAGAGGATTTATGAATTATTTATTTTAACAAGAAATAACTACGAAGTGTAAAGGCTAAAAATTGCAATAATATTATTACAGGGTTGGTTTTTGACGAGACGTGTTAAAAACTGGTTTAAACAATCAAATGCATATTTTTAAGTTGCAATGTACTATACTATATGAACTAACATTCATTATATGTATATATACTATATATATAATTTTTTTTTTTTTTTTTTCCCAGAAAAAAGTTTTATGTTAGGAAACATATCAATGTATCGTCTTGTAGTGAGAGTGAAAATTATAATATTTCTGTAAATTGTCTTATAGCTATAAAAATTTGTATATATAGGTGGTAAATTATAGTAACACAATTAAATATATTAAAAATTCTTTAAAACTAAATTAAAAAAAAAAATAATAATAATAATAAAATAATCAAAATTTTATTTTTTGAAAATTTTAAAATTTTTCCTACTAATTATTTTTCTTCTTTGCTTTAAACATTATTATGGTTTAAAAATATATTAAATGTATTAGGTTATTACTTTGTGAATTAAATGATAGGTTAATTACCATGTTTTTATTAACTTCTGTTCTTGTTTGTTTGTGTGTGTTTCTTTGTCCGGAACAAATCTTGAAATCTATTTTTAACTAACTTCCCTACTAGCTAGACATTTGAAAATTTCTCAGTAGCTCAGAACCTGGTGACAACACAATACTTTGAAGTCAGATTTTCGAATAGTGTGCAACGATGTTAAAATTTATATTTCCAACGAATACACAATTTTGACTTCTAGATTCTGGAGAAAATTTTACAACCGGATACTAAATTTGAAGTAATTAAGTCAATATGCTTAGCAATTATACTTATTGGGACTTTTGAGTTTTTTAATGTCTTTTTTTTTCAATCTTAAATCTCTTGGTGATATTAGTTTTTTAAGTGTAGCTCAAAATCTACTTGACCAAAAGTACTGAAATTTCATAAAAGTATAATTAAAAAAATTAGGAGCCAGTGAAATATTTGTTGCAAAATACTTCTAATTTGCAATTTAAGAATTTTTACTTAAATAATTTCTAAATATTTATTTTTTACATAATTTTATTTAAAAATTCTTAAATTGTAATCTACAATATTTTTAAGTTATTGCAGGCTTTAAATATGTAGATTCCCTAAGCATTTTCCCCATAAATAATTAAATTACATATAATTCTATAAGGAATGGTAGGTATCTATTTTTCTCTCTCGATATTTGCTCGATCTGGTAGATAAGAGTATCATTTTTTTTTTTTTTTTTTTTAAGTCTATACATTATTATTAAAAAAAAAAAAAAAAAAAAAAAAAATTGCACAGCATGTGCAAAAATAAATGTGAAATTAACAATATTTATACATATAGTCACTCAGGGGTGCAGAATATGTCCGAACGCCTGAACGAGGTTCGGGGGAAATTTAAACTGACTGAGGAAATTTTGAATATTTTTTTAAGAGAAAATAAAAATGTAAATCAAAAATAACAATTTGCTACTTTGAAGTGCTTATACACTAGCAGCGATATTTTTATTTTACACTGTATACTTATTCTCTTAAAGATTTATTACATAGAACAAATGACTTTGTATAGCAAAGTAGATTTTTGCATTATTTAGGGAAATTTATATTGTGTTTTGAGGAAATTTCCGAGGTTTGAACATTTTCTGCACCTCTGGTCATAACCACTTGTTAAAATATGCTATAATTTCACCAGTTATTGATAAAATTCACATCTTTTTCAAGATTGATTTCCAAAATTTGCGATAATTTTACGATTGATCACCGAAATGCATAATTATTTCATCGTTAATTAATAAAATTTCTGTGTTTTTTAAGTTAAATTCCCAAATACTCAATTATTTCGTTGATAATAGACGTAATTTGCACTTTTTTCTCAAAGCTAAATGCTGAAATACACAATTTTGCAGCTGATTTCGAAAACACGGGATTATTTTCACCGCTAACTATGGTGTCAATTTTTATAGTTAAAATTTACATTTAATCACATTTAATTCCCAAATACCGCTATTATACTCTGCTAACCAATACTCTGCTAATTCCCAAATACTCTGCTAACCAATAAAATTCACAATTTTTTTCCCCCTATAGCTGTTCCTGAAATTCACGATATTTTTGTGGTCGATTGCTGAAACCTTGTATTATTATTTTGCACCTATTTCGCCGTTGCTTAATAAGGTTATTTTAATCTTAATTGTTTGCTGAAATAGGCTTTATCTCTATGTTAATCAATGAAATTCGTCCTTGTTTACAAAGACAATATCCGATGTATGCAATAAATTTGCTGAAATATGGAATCAATCATTTTATCGCTAATTTTTTAAAATTATGCATGAGCAACTAATTGCTAATATAGACTATTATTTCACCCCCAGTGGCAGAAACATGGTGACACAGTCGCGGACACAGAATAAATGCTTGCAGACAGTTTTTGTCTGTACTAATAAAACAATTCAGTCTGGAACAATAACAAACAGTCTGCAACTTTCAAACACTCTGTCTGTACTAATAAAAAAAATTGCCCACAGCTTTCAGACAGTCTTTGTCTGCAATTTACGGACATTTTTCGCCTGTGACAATGTGCTACCGATGTATAACGTCTTAGATGCTCTCTGGTAGGAACACACAAAACAGTACTTAACAACGACGACCTGGGGAGCCTATATCTCCCTTGATAGACAGTATATGCGTGTATTCTTTTCCCCTGTTACCTGTTACTGAGATTCTACGGGGATATAGAAAAGTGCTATTTTCTTTTAAAATTGCTCCAAAACTTCTACTCCACTTCAAAATTCACTTATAAAAGTTTCTGTATCAAAACTAAAACTAATACTTTTGTTATTTATATTGTGTTGTGTCAAACATTGCTATAAATATTTAATTGAATGAGTTCAACTTATTATTTTATAATTGTTTGTTACTATAATTATTGTATTTTGTGTATTGTTGCACGAGATCACCACTATTGTTAAGCTCCCCCCCAAATATTGCCGCTATCAGCTTCAGGCTTTTTGAGTGTAAGCCATTCTCATCCCTGATTACAAGCAAATTTCGCAGACAGATTTCGAAATTTTAAAAGCCTGTCGCAGACAGCTACAAAACTTTCTGCCACTGGGATTTGACCGCTAATTGTTAAATTTTGTATGTTTTTAAAAAATGAATGCCGAAATATGATATTATTTCACAAAAAAATAATAAAATTGCTTTTTTTATTATTTATACATTGCAGAAATACGCAACATGAAAGTCTACTTACAATACGAGATCGTTTCACCGATAACATTTACTTTTAATCGTTCAAAGTTCGTGCTGAAATAAGCTGTTAATTCATTACAAAACAGCATAATATTCTTGCAGTGAATTATCGAAATCCCCAGTGGCAGAAAGTTTTGTAGCTGTCTGTGAAAGGCTTTTAAAATTTCATAATCTGTCTGCAAAATTTGTGTTAATCAGTGGTGAAAATGGCTTACACTCAAAAAGCCTGAAAGCTGATTGGGGGCGGGGTTAACATCAGTGGTGATCTCGTACAACAGTACACGAATGCAATTTTACTGCAGAATAATATAGTATAAACAATTGTGTGTACTCATTTCAATATTTTATAGCAATGTTTGACACAACTCAATATAAATAATTATAAATAATAAAAGTATTAGTTTTAGTTTTGATACAGAAGTTTTTTTTAAGTGAATTGCTATTCGAAAGTTGCAGACAAAAACTGTCTGCAAGAAGCTTGTAATACGGAATCAGTTTAAATCGCATTTGCACAGTTGACATACCATTCAAATATCTTTGATAAGTTCAGTGGGCATCTCAGTCACTCTGTCCTTTGTTTCTAAATGGTGGCCACTTGAAAATTATCACAATAACTTTTGAACCGATTTGCTTAAAACTCCATATATAAATCCACCAAGTTCATTAATAAATTGTAGCTGCCATTTTGAAAAAAAAATGGTGGCAACTTCATAAGAAAAGATAAATCAATCTAACCTTCCTTTGAGCCGGAACAACTTGTTTTAATTTTTTGATCAATAACCTCTAAAAAGTAATGATATCAGTACAAAAACCCTTAACGGGTTAAAAGTTTGTGACGCAGCTACTTTATCACTATAAGAATTTGAATTATGGGTCTTAAAAATAATGATATCAAATTTTAAGTGACGCTTTTCTATTAGTTAAAATATACATAGATTTTCTTATTTGATCATTTGCTTTTTTCTTTATTTATATTTACAATGCAAACATAATATTTTTAACTTCAAGATAAGACAAATATATAAAATATACTCACTGATGCTTTTTCATTTGCATTTCAATTTCAAAATAACAGTTTTAAAAGGAATGATATAAAAATTCCAGTCACGCCTCGGTGTCATTTTAAAAGATTTGTTTTTAGATTCCATTAAAATTACCTTTGTTTTGTCTAATAAAGTATATTTACACATTGAAACAGTGCTTTTAATTTTCAAATATACTGTCAAATAATCACACTTTCACTGAGTTTGCATTATAAATTAAAATTATGTTTTTCAATAAATCGATTTGTCTTTTGCGTCACGCTATCCAAAACTGCAAGTAAAATTTGTGCAAATGTTTTCTTTGCATCACACTGTCTCTTTGCACAAATTCTCACTTAGTTGAATACTATGATACAAAATAACATTTGCATATATTTTACTCAGTTTTGGATAGCGTGACGCAAAAGACAAATCGATTTATTGAAATACATAATTTTAATTTATAATGCAAACTCAGTGAAAGTGTGATTATTTGACAGTATATTTGAAAATTAAAAGCACTGTTTCAATGTGTAAATATACTTTATTAGACAAAACAAAGGTAATTTTAATTTAATCTAAAAACAAATCTTTTAAAATGACACCGAGGCGTGACTGGAATTTTTATATCATTCCTTTTAAAACTGTTATTTTGAAATTGAAATGCAAATGAAAAAGCATCAGTGAGTATATTTTATATATTTGTCTTATCTTGAAGTTAAAAATATTATGTTTGCATTGTAAATATAAATAAAGAAAAAAGCAAATGATCAAATAAGAAAATCTATGTATATTTTAACTAATAGAAAAGCGTCACTTAAAATTTGATATCATTATTTTTAAGACCCATAATTCAAATTCTTATAGTGATAAAGTAGCTGCGTCACAAACTTTTAACCCGTTAAGGGTTTTTGTACTGATATAGATTACCGTTCTATAGTTACACGTACGGATACACAATTGACAACTTTTATAATTTATTCAGGAACATTTTTATTACCACCTTGTTCTTATACCACAATATTGAGGAGTAAAATTCTTTTTGTTTTATCATTATTACACATTCGAGAAAATTACTAAAAGCTACTAAAAAAAATAAAATAAAATAAAATAAAATTACTAAAATAAATAAATAAATAATCAATTAATCAATTAAACAATTAAATAAATAGAGAAGGGGGTTCTAACTATGTTAAGGAAAAAATTATAAATGTTCAAAACTCTGAGGATTGAGATAATTATTTTAATTTGTTTATAATTCATAGCTGCCAACATGTACGTTTTTTCCTACCGGAAAGATTTAATAATTTTTTTTGCAGTTTTCTGTGATTAACATGATGAAATTTTGCAATGAGATAGTGGAGTTTAAAAACCGTACGATTTTGCACTTTTGAAATTTTAATAAATAAATTCGTTGGATAAAGATAACAAAGATTTAAGAAAAAAGAAATCTAATAATAAAATTAATTGATATTTTAAGCATCTTTATCACATTTTAAAAACAAAAATTCTTTAGGAAAGTATACAATCAACATCAACACTAAACCTAGTATTTTAAATTATTCGAAATATTGTATAACGAAAATATATAAAACACTCATGCACATTCCAAACAGATTTAGGAGCAATTTGCTAACAAAGAAATATTATTGTAGAGGTTCTGATTAAATTTATATTCTACTACATTTCTTACGTGAAGCGCTAAAAATAATTATGTAGTTTTTGAACAAAGATAATTACAAAAAAAAAAAAATACATATTCATTTAAAGTTTCCGTTCTGTGTTTCAAGCTTCTTTTTTATCGCTAAAATATCTAAAACCAATAAGAATTTTCGAAAAACTCTCCTAAATAATGATAATAATAAATAATCGAAAATTAAAAGATATTAGTTAATTTTACATTTTAAGTTACAGTGAACTAAAAAAAAAAAAAAAAAAAACTACAATTGTAAGTGTATAACTGAAAAAGTTAAAGTTTCGTATAGTTTTATTTAGACGAATAAAGCCATGTTAAAATTAGCACTCACATTATAATTAAGTAAGATTTTAATTAAAATTATTGATTAATCGTTAAACTTTCAAAATGTTCCTTGCGCGTTAATTTTTTACTTAGACTTACAAATGTTTTATAAAGGCACCTTTCGATGACTGTAACAAATGTTTTTATTATTATTATTATTATTATTGTTATTTACGATTACAATTACGCAAAAAGAAAAAAGTTTTTTTCGATAAAATTTTTATTGTTATTATAAGTATCAGTATTTTAACAAAAGTTGAAATTTGTAACTAAGTTTTACACTAAGATATACATAAAAAAAAAAAAAAAAAAAAAAACGAAATAAAATATTATGGAGTTTCAACAAAATTAAGACACAGAACATTTTAAAAATGACATAACTACGTAAAAAATAGTTTCGAGAAAATTATGTTAAAAGTTTTTTTTTTTTTTTTTTTTTTTTTTTTTTTTTTTTTTTTTTTTTACAACAGTTTCAATATAACGTTTATGACTCTAAACAGTGAATTATAAAATCTATTTAATATTTTCACACAGCAAATAACTATTGCTATGCAGTTTAATATTGATGTAAAATTAAAGTATTGAATTTATAGCCACTTTAAAAGACCATTGTAACTGTAACCTGAAGGTGAACTTCATATCAAATAAAGCCGAATAAGAACTGAATGCGGAAAATATTCAGTAACAACGTAATCATGTAATTCAGTTTTAGCACATTGTAAATTAATAAAGTACAATTATAAAGCACAATTTTCATGTCACTATGTAACAATCCTTTTACTATTTTAACTCAATGACGTCAAGTTTACGTACCCCAGTGGTTTCTGTGACATTAGATTTAAATACCCTACCAGTCAACATTATTTATTTATTCCAGAAATAGAGACTCACCCTTTCTATACCTAACATCTTTTAAAAGATAATTTTCAACTGAAAGAACACCCGGTTCGTCTGCTGCTAGCTGAAAACAACCAAATTATTTGGCAGAAAATATTCTCTTTTGTCTTCAAACTAAATCTGAGAAGACCAAAAGCAACTACTAATAAAAATAGCTTCGACATACAAATACCATAATTAGTGCAGCGAACATTTCCGAGAAAAATTTGTCATCCAATTTAACCTTCTTATGGTGTTCCAATAATGTACACATAAGATGTTCAGGTCAAAAATGAAATTCAATATTAATTTTCAATATTAATAATTTGTAATCATATTTTATCAATGCTAGTAAGGTTGATATTTAGTTAGTTAATATTTTATCTACATTTTCACTCAAATAAATTCATTCGAAATAAATTTGATAAGGGCCAAAAAAAAAAAAAAAAAACGAACACCCTAGGAAGGTTAAATGACATAGCAACTTCATGAGACTACAGCTTGTTATTCGATTCGATTTGGTTAAATAAATTGCAATGTGGGTAAAGTAGTTTTTTGTTGTTAAGGTACACATGTTTCCATAAATCATTTCCTTCATTAACAGTAAAAGGACGGACCGTGTCATTTTCAATCGAAAGTCAATGAACAAAGCCAATCTTTTGACTACTATCGGTCTAGTGATAATTAAATTTGATACATTCTGCAAATTTTATTTTCTAAATATAAAAATAACGACATCTGTGACCACAAGTTCAACAGTGCACTAGTACAGGAAAATTCTTTTCATATGTTTTTAAGAATATTTCTTTTTCTAGTTTTCGGTTTATATGAAATAGATGGAAATGCCTATTAGAATCATATTTAAAGTCACGTAAATGTCTCAGTTCACTTGCTGCCTGCCGGGAACATTTCGTAATGCACAAGAACTGTGAAAATTACGCTCAATAAATTTAAAAACAGATAAACTTAAATATTTACTCGGCTCTTCAGAGGTCAACTTGAAAAAAGGGTAAATAAAAAATATTCTTCTTTAGATATCTTCTAACCAAATTTTATAAAAACAAATTCATTTTCATTTAATGCATTTGATTTTATTTAACAAATTCAGCATGTAATTACTAAAATATTTTAAACTACATTAACTCAAGGATAATATTGTCAAACCACATTGATTGATAATTCAGTTATTTCAAATTTGAAATATAAAAATGCATGTAATAAATAAATATAGTGTTTAGTCCCCTTTGATAATAAAATATTCTCTTTTTTTTTTTTTTTTTTTTTCTTTTACATATTGTTCAAAAATATGCGAAATCCATATTAACCCTACGCAAGTACGTAAGATTATAATGGCGAGGATATTTTGTCTTACGTAATGTCGACTTAAACTGTAATTGCAATTACTAGCAAATGAAATTGAAAGTAAAGATTATACGTTTAAAATATTTAATAATGTGTTTAGAAATAATTTCGAAAAAAAAATTAAATAAATAAAAATAAATAAATAAATTCGGTAGTATGTCTTTACAAGACTTTGCAATTCAGTAATAATTTTTTATATGATTAACTGAATAATTTTTAATACTTTTTTATCAATAGGAAAAAAAAAAAAAAATGTGGTTGTAAAACGCATTTAGTAAATTCATTAAATACGTATTTTTTTTTTAACTATTTTTTTCTTAACTTTATACGTATTTTTTACTTTTAACTTTACTTTTAACTTTTATTTGACTTTTATTTATTGCTATGATTAAAAAAGAAAAAAAAAGAAAAAAAAAATGTTTCAAAAGTATTAAAAAAACACACGGATAAAGTTAAAAATATACGTATTTCAGGAATTTACTAAATGCGTTTACTATCGCGAAGTTTTTTTTTCCCTTTATTAATAGACTTTTTTCTTTATTTAAGATCTTATTAAAAGTATTCGGATGAACAGAGCTATTCGTAAAAGTAAATTAATGAATGAAGTCATAAAGAATTTTCATTTAATAATATAAAAAAATATTTCTGAATCGAAATTCTTTCAAAAACAGGAAAAAATACATACTAGAGAATTTCATCATCTTTTTTTTTTTTTTTTTTTTTTTTTGATATAATTTCTTAAGACGTTATTAAAAATTTGAACAGTATAACATTTTTTTTTCAATTTTAATTGCTAGTGGTTGCAATTACAATTTGAGTCGATATTTTACATAAGACAGAATATCCTCGCCATTAAAATCTCACGCACAAGTGCATAGGGCTAATATGGATTTAACATAAATTTGAACAACATGTAAAAGAAAACTTTTTTTTTTTTTTTTTTATGTTATAAGTAATGCATTGAGAGTACTCGTTTATCAAAGAGAAATAAACACTTTATATATTTATTGCACGCGTTTGTCTTTTTAAGTTTCAAATAAAAAGTAATAATAAACTTTAATAATAATAATTTTTTATACTTTTATATACTTCTCTTTGTGATATAATTTAAAGAAATATAAAATTTAAAGGGCTTAAACGAAAAAAAAAAAAAAAAAAAAAAAACGAAAGAGATAGAGAGAGAGAGAGTTTTAGTGAATTATAAAAATTTGTCTCTTAAAAGCTGTCATTGAAGATTAAGTAATATTATTATAATTGAAATCTGAATGTAACACCGTAAAACATGGTGTTTTGAAAAATAGAAAAAGAAAAATTATGTTCTTTTTTCAGAGATTAGTGATATAATACATTTAAAAAATTAATACTCCTTAAAAATCTCTTTAACATATGATTTTCTAGCACACTCACTCTTTATCAAACCTTCTCATTCATACACGCATACAATTTTGCTTTAGAAATTACTTAAAGAAAATTTCAAATTTATGAAAGTAAAAGTAAAAATTAGAAAAGGAAGAGCAGCATCTTATTTCCTTTTATAAAACGATATATTTAGATTGAAATTCAATGCAAAATTAAATCTTATAATATTAATTAAAACTAAACATTTATTTTATTTATTTATTTATTTTATTTTTTATGAATTTTAAATAAATTCGAACCACGTTATGTTACTTTAATTTCTGTGTAAACTGTTCATCACAAGTAATAGTCATATTTCTTAGTGGAAAGATTTCTTATAAATACTTAAAGAAAAGTCAGAAATCAAAATTAAAAATTTAATCTTGTTTCTTAAATGTTGTCGTACAAATCATTTTATAAATGCGTTTTTACAAATGTTTATGCATTTTATGTATATATAGAATAATAGCATTAAACGAAGATATTTTTATTTTTCAAACGGGAAAAATAGAGTGTGAAATTACATTTCATTGATTACAAGTGTTAAAAGAAATGTTATTGTGAACGCCGCACCTCTGATTTCGAGAGTATTAAAAAACAAGAACTAAAAAGTTTGTTACGAAAATGTGGCAACAGGGTGTGTGCGTATGTGAATCAAGATGGACTAACGTTCCATTCTACATGTTTTTTAGAAAATACTTTACTTGATGTTAATTTCTGTATTCGTTATGTATTTTATGTTTGTGCCGTAAGTAAATATACGTTTAAAAGTAAACCAAGTGTGATCAGTGTCTTGATGTGTCTCGAAATGAATTTATCGAAAGAAAAGAACCAGGTGCGAAAAAGCAGGCACCACAATTAGCGCAGTCGACAGGATATGTGATATAGCTAGTACTCGTATGGATTATGTCATGATAGTGATGAAAAAAAAAAAAAGGGTATGTTTTTTTTTATGTTCCATCAAGAGTCATATTTTGTATAAGTTTTAAATTAAATAATTAGGATTAAGCATTTAGATATTTTGTTCCGATTTTGTATTCCAATAAGGTAAAGAGTATGTAAATGAAAATTGAATATTTCGTAATGTTGAAATAATAATAATTCTAGTGTTTGAAAAATGAAAAATAGAAATATATTTGTTTATTTGTATTTAAAAAGCCGGAAAATAGTAAAAAGAATGATGAAAAGAATATGTTTTTATGCTATTCAAGATAATTGTGATTAATTTCTGTGTGTTCTTTTTATTCATCACGTGATTTAGAATAAATAAGATTTCATTAAAGCAGATAAAAAAAAAAAAAAGAAAAAAAAAAGAGAGAGTTCTGTTTTGATTTATTTGTTCTGTTTTATTGAATGATTGTGTATTTGTTAGACCTTGATAATTATTTATATTTATTTATCTTTATTATTATTGGAATATTAATGAAATATCTCAGTAAAAAAAAAAAAAAAACTAGTGAATTATTCTTGTGAATGTCCGGTTTTGTTTATTTTTTTACTTTGAGGAATGAATCGGAAATTGTTTTTTTTTTTTCTGTTTAAAAGTAAGTTTGATTAAAGGTTGCTATGGCAACATTATTTCTAATTTATTGAAAGCTGGTTATGCAATAAAGTATATTCTGATTTATTTAATGAAAGAGTTGATTGTGTTGCTATGGCAACATTATTTCTAATTTATTGAAAGCTGGTTATGTAATAAAGTATATTCTGATTTATTTAATGAAAGAGTTGATTGTGTAAACATTTTTTTTTATTTGTTATTTCGATACATATTATTTTTTTTTCTCTCCTTTTATGTATGCATTCCGACTTAATGATTATTTTATTTAATTTGGGAGAAAATGTTGTTTAAGATAAAAAATAAGATGTCAAATCTGGCGTTCTTAAGGGGTTTGTGATTATAAATATAAGAAAATTTATTTTATTCACGGAAAATTTGAACTTGATTTGATTTCATCCATCCGAAGATGGCATTTTTGGGTAAAGGGAATAAAAAAGATTTGCAAGAAGTTGCTACGGAGCTTGGAGTGGAAGGAACTCAACATTTAAAGTTATATGAGTTAAGAGATGCTATTTTGGCTTCAAAGAATTACGATGAAGAATTTGTTAAAGAAACATTAGCGAACGTACTTGAAGCACGGAAGAGGAAAGAAGAGATGGAGGAACGCATAAGAAGGGAAGAAATAGAGGAACGTAAGAGAAAAGAAGAGATGGAGGAACGCCTAAGAAGAGAAGAAATAGAGGAACGTAAGAGAAAAGAAGAGATGGAGGAACGCCTAAGAAGAGAAGAAATAGAGGAACGTAAGAGAAAAGAAGAGATGGAGGAACGCCTAAGAAGAGAAGAAATAGAATTGGAAAAAATGCGGTTGGAAAATGCAAGAATAGAACTTGAGAAGAAAGGAATTATAAATGAAACTTCTGAGAAAACGCGCGTAAAATTACATAACATCTTACAAAAATTTGATCCTAAAACATGCGAAATTAGCCTGTATTTAGTTCTTTTTGAGCGGCAGGCAAAGCGTGCCGAAATTAAAAGAGATGATTGGGTTTCTCATCTCATTGGGCTACTGCCATACGAAATCGCGGAAGTTATAGCTCGGAAAGACGAAGAAATCACGAATGATTACGGAAAAGTAAAAGAGTTATTGTTAAAGAGATATAAACTTACTCCTGAAAGATTTCGACAACTTTTCAATAAGCATACTAAAAAAGCTGATATCACATGGAGAGATTTTGCTTACGAGTTGAAAAACTATTTTACTGAATGGATTCGGGGATTAGAAGTTAACACATTTGAAGAATTATATGATTTGATTATTACAGATCAAATTAAAAGGAAGGTACCTCGAGAAATTAAAGAACATTTCATCGATGAATGGTCATTGTTTAAGTCATCTGATATTATTTCCAGTAAATTAGATGATTATGAAAATGTCAAAATGACTTTCAATAAAAAACCGAGAGAAATTTCTCATAAAGAAAATTGGAATCTTCCATCCAAAGGGGCGAATTTCGGAAATAACAATAGAGATGAGAAAAGGGGTTTTACTAAGCCACAGCAAGAACAAAGAGACATTCGTCCGAAATTCTCCTGCTATTTGTGTGGAAAGGAAGGCCATATGAAAAAATCCTGCCCCAAATTGAATTCAGCAAGTACATCTTACGTGAAAACAAACAAAAAGAGTCAAGAAAGTAAGGACCTTAATAAGGTCAGTGTTAATCTAAATAGCGCTTGTTTCGAGTGGGAATTTCCAGTCAACGAGAAAGATGGCGAGCTTCTGAAAGTGGATTTAGGAATCGGAGGTCAAAAATTTCAAGGCATCGTGGACAGTGGTGCAGAAATCACCGTACTACGAAAATCAGTTGTACCTGAGGAACACTTACAGTCAAGTGGGAAAATTCTTTTGAGACCTGCTATAGGTAATCCAGTGGAAGCACAACTTGTGTCAGTTCCGCTAAGTCTTCATACAGATGAAGAAATCATTCCATATGTTCAAGTGCATGCGGCAGTAGTAGAAGGGCTGCATGAGGAAGCTTTAATCACTCCCAGGGTATATGAATGGTTGAAGGAACAAAAGCGTTCTTATTTGGGAGATGATACAGGAATCACTTCAGTAAAAGAAGCTAATGAACAATCCTTGTTCAGTGTGGAGGGAAGGTCTCCCGAAAACATTTCTTTAGGGGATAAAATGAATATCCCGAAGAAAGAAGTCGATGAACAATCCTTGTTCAGTGTGGAGGGAAGGTCTCCCGAAAACATTTCTTTAGGGGATAAAGTGAATATCCCGAAGAAAGAAGTCGATGAACAATCCTTGTTCCATGTGAAAGGAAGAAATCCTGGAAATTCAGGGGTTGAGGTTAATATCACCCCAGTGGAAGAAAACAATGAACCGTCCTTGTTCAAAGTGGAGGGAAGGTCTCCCGGAAACTATTCTTCAGAAGAAGAGGTTGAAGTAATCACAATAAATGAAGTCTGTGAACAATCCTTGTTCAGTGTACCTGAGAATAATTCAAACGACAATTATCTTGGGGATGAGGCAATTAGTACCCCACTCACAGAAGATAATGAAAAGTGTATGTTCTGTATGGAGGGAGAAAGTCACGAGACTATTCGAAAGGCAAAGCTAAACGACAGCGAGTCGCATCATCCAGAAACCAAAGTCTTTAATAACTCAGTAGTTAAACAGACATTGACCGAAACCGATAGTAAGGATGAAATAAATGAAAATATCCCTGTTCCACAAGCACAAGTGTTTAGGGATGAGCAGTTAGCCTGTCCTACATTGAAAAGGTGCTTCGAAGAAGCTAGGCAACATAAAAATGGTTACTGGATTGAAAGAGGTTTATTATATCATATGGGTAAAGTAGGCGGACAGAAATATATTCAATTGGTCGTACCGGCAAGCAGAAGAAAGGACATTTTGAAATTAGCTTATGAAACTGCTACTGGTGGACATCTGGCAGCTAAGAAGACCAGAGACAGAATTGCAATGTCTTTCTGGTGGGAAGGAATGCCAAAAGAAGTCAAACAATTATGTGCTTCTTGTCATGATTGTCAAATACGCAGGAAAGGAAAAGTAAACGATAGAACACCTATCGAAGCTGTTGGAAGACCAGAACTCCCATTTCAAGTGGTTAATGCCGATATTTTAGGCCCAATAGAGCCAAAGTCATCACGTGGCCATCAGTATGTACTGTGCGTTATGGACCAGCATAGTCGTTGGCCGGAAGCAATTCCTCTGAAGTCTTTAACAGCAAAGGCAGCCTGTGATGCATTTATAGAAATATTTGTACGAACTGCAATTCCTCGAGTAATTGCAATGGATAACGGAAGAAATTTTGCCGCACAGCTGACAAAAGAGTTTTTAAAACGATTAGGATGTGTTCTGATGGGAAAAATCAGCCATTTTGTTAAAAGCAAAATAATAAAGATACAAAAAGGCATTATTTAAAAGGAAAAAGAATATAAAAATACAAAAGCTGTTGTACTGAAGAATACAAGCTGTTTTATTACCTTTTAAAAGCCTAAGACAGAAATACAACGTCATATTTATGACCTGCACCTGCACGTGGAACTCTGAAAGGGGACCACCCGCATTTAAGCCCCACTGGCTACCGCCAAAAAAGCCCCGGCGAGGTCGTAAAAAAGGCACCGTAGTAATCTAGAAGCAAGCAGATTGGTCGAAGAAAGGTCCAATCAGAAGATAGACCCAATGAAAAAAATGCAAGGGGAAAATCTCCTCCAAAAATTATAATGAGGGACTTAAAAAATTAAAGGAGAGAAAAGATTCCTTTAAGAGTCTGCATTCTAAAAAATTGCCTTCGTGTGTGCAGACGTAATGTGAGGTCCTGCTATCATCAGTGTGGTGCTTCCTAGCCGAAATGATTCATCAAGGATACTTAATGATGTGCTCCCTGCTAGCCAAAATATTCCTCTTGTGCCTGGACTGTGACATAGCATCTGATAAGTCTGGTGAGAATTTATTACATTTCTCGGTCAGTAATTTTACCGTGCAATGCTGGTAAAGCGCATTTGTTTTCTAGTACTCATCTTTAGCATATTGAGGCAAAATCAAAGATCAGTGTTATATCATTTTTATTGTATTGTAAAAATATAGAATAATCAATTTAATTAATATTTAAAATTTGGATGTTTAATAAAGAAATTAATTAAAATTATATGAATCTGATATTATTTGAGAGTAAATTTATTTATTATTAAACATACTGTTTTCCAGATTAATGTTTGCTTTTAATTAGGACTAATTTTAGGGCATTTCACAACGCGTGCCCGAATATCGAATTGATATTCCAAAATGTACTACCACGAGGATGTCACCTTAGAGCCACGGAAAGGAGGGTAGTCTGATTTTGGTTAATATCCGCCCAACATCTACCCCCTTTGCGGATTTGGTGCCGTGTATTTGGTGACGAATTTGGCACAGTTAACTTTCAAAATTCTTACGCGTTATTTACTAAAATTTAATACCATTAAATTATTAACGTTAAAGGAAAAATAAATAAAGTAAAAATAAAAGATGAGTACAGAGAAAAAAGATTTAAGGAAATATAATTATTTGTACGTATACTAACACTCCACAAATATGTGTATTTTATAATTGGTGTTTTTTGTTATTTAGTTATACATGTGAAATGTGACATGAAAATCAAAGATTAATGTCAAAAATAATTAAATAACAGAATTAATATAGAAAGAAGATATATAGATTATATAGGCTGGTGTGGATATAACATAATAATAAATATGTATGTATATAAGCGTATAGTATAAAAAAAAAAAAAAAAAAAAAAAGAATAATAATAATAATAATATTTTAGTATCTTATTTATCTCATGGTGTTATATATATATAAAAATTTCTTAGGATGTGATAAAGAATAATCACTTCATAAATACAATTTCAAAGTGGTAGAATAATGTGTTTGCAAAAAATTTTAAGAGATTTATAGCAAAATTAACAGAGTTATTATTATAAATTAAAAAATTTTTTCAAGAAATTGCATCTTAAATAAAAGCCTTATATACAGGAGTAACAAATAAGGTGCAAATAAATAAATTGAGTAATTAAGAAACTTGTGAAAATAAATTAAAATAATATTTGCAAAAACAGAAAGTTATTCCTGTATATATGCTAATGGCATTTTGTGTACATGTATTTTGATTTTATATACATTGTATTTTATTGCATATTTTGGAGGGGTAATCAATTTAATTAAGCAAAAAAAAAAAAAATTTCGCGTATGAGATCCTCTATACCGAGATTGGCAAAAAAGAAAATAAATTACGCGGAAAATAAAGAAATAAAATTAAACGAAATTTCTAAAGAGAGGAATAAACCAAAAAAAAAAATGGCAGACAAAATTGTAATAAGTTATGATGCTATCCTGAATAGTCTACCCAACTTTGACGGAAAAAAAAATAATAATATCGTAAACTTTCTAAAAGAATTCGATACGCTAGCTGAGGAAATTAAGTTGCCAGAAAACTTAAGAGTAATATTGTTAAAAGCCAA
This sequence comes from Salticus scenicus, assembly GCA_963930645.1. NCBI lineage: Eukaryota > Metazoa > Arthropoda > Arachnida > Araneae > Salticidae > Salticus > Salticus scenicus. Next base: position 149,334,662 of record OZ005649.1, read on the forward strand.
AATAACGGGCCAGGCAAAAGAAAGCCTAATTAACGACGAAGACACAAATAATATTAACAACTATGCTGACATTAAACAAAGGTTACAAGAATTATTTAAAAGGGAAATCTCTTTTGACATCTCACAAAATGAATTCATGAATTTGAAACAAATACCGACACAATCAATAGAAGAATTCACAAAAATATTCAACAGGGCGGCAAACAACTATTTAAAAGATTCAGGCCATTCAGAAAAAACTGGGGCTAAGCAATTTCTAGACACAATTAAATTGACTAAATTTTTAGAAAGCATAAGGCAAGATATTGCATTAGAAGTTAGAAAAATGGCACCGGACTCGATAGATAAAGCAATTAAATTTGCTAAACAAATCGAAAGCGCTTTTAACGCTTCTAAAATAGAAGAAATTAACACTACTTCCAAAGAGGAAGATAAACTATATGAAATGCTCCTAAACATGACAGTCAGACATAATGAAGAATTAAAAGAAATACAAAAACAATTAAAAGAGAGCAAAGAAATTCAGTTTAAACAGACACAGGTACCAAACACAGAAAGTTGTCATATTTGTAAAAAAGGAAATCACACAACAGAAAACTGCTGGTTTAATGAGACAAATAAAAACGTAACACAAAATAAACGGAAATATCAAAATAAAGATTTAAGGGGAAATAACTCATATCAAAGTAGGTTCCCAATAACAAACCCTCAAAATTATCAAACTTATCCTCCTGTGAACTATTATTATAATTACCCACCGCCTAATAATTTTCCAAATTATGCTGCACAATCCCAAAACAGTCCCCACTTCGAAAATTTTGCCTATCCACAACATTACACAAATCAAAATGGATATAATCAAAACAATAGGGGTGCTAGACCCAAAACAACATACAAAAATCAAGGCTATAAAAACCAGGAAAACTACAAAGGAGGTTTATAAATAAAACAATATATAACAATAATTCAAGCCCATATAAACCTCCAAATTTCGGGCTTAAAACAAAAAATAATATCTACGGAAATTCATACACACAGAAAAAAAATTACAAAAAACATCACAGTAAACAGTATGACACAATAGCCAGTGTAAGCGACGGATCACAACTACCGCTAATTAACGTAAAAATTAAAGACTTAGAGGTAATAACTTTAATTGATTCCGGAGCTAGTTTATCAGTCCTATCACCAGACATTTTCCAAAAATTAAAAGAAGCAAATGTTAAAATAAAATATCTAGCCAGACAAGTAAGGATTCATACGTTAAACAATGAAAATATACCATTCAAAAAATGCGTAAAAATATCCTTTAAGATACAAAACATATTCGCAACTGGAACATTTTACGTTACAACAAGAAACCTAGATAAAAAATACAAGATCATACTTGGATATGATTTTCTAAAGAACAATCACGCAATATTAGATTGTGAACAAAAGGCCTTATACATAAAAAACAAAGAAATACCCTTAGAAGGCACGGACACAGTACGAAAAAGAAATGAAAATGAAATAAATGTCATTTCAGAAATTGTAAATACGCAGACACAGAACTCACAAAATAATAGTGAAAATACTATGAGCCAACAAAAACCCGCAAAAAATTCAAATAATGACGAAATTCAAAATGATTTCACAGAGAATATAGAGAACAAAAACAATAATACAAATACTCAAAAAATCAAAGAAAAAACAAATAAAAAAAATAAAAAGAGAATTTCGCATAAAAACATGATTATGCCAAAAACGGACAAAAAATATGGCTTAGAACCAGGTGAAACAAAAGTAATTACATTAAAATGTCCACCCAGTTTACAGCCAAACCAAGTAATTTTATTAGAACCCCTAAGGCATAACATTAGGATTAAATATGACCAATCCTTACATCAAATCAATGAGAAAAATACGATACACTTAATGGTTCAAAATGATAGTGAAAAAAAAATAATGATAAACAAAAAAATGAATATTGGAAAAATATGCACAGAATTTGACATAAAATTAAATGGATCAAAAACAGATAACACTCCCAAAGTATATGAAATGAACAATTTAACAATGAGTGAAATTCAAGAATTAAGAGAAAACGAATTCAATTTACAAGATTTTGATCTAGAACACTTAGATCAATCACAAAAAATTAAATTTCAAAATTTACTAAAAGATAATATACAAGCGTTCTCAAAATCATACAAAACCTTGGGACAGACTTCAATAGTGGAGCCCAATTTTAAATTACTCCACGATTATCCAATTTCTACTCGACCTTACAAAATTCCGCAAAGTGTAAGAAAATTTGCACAACAGGAGATAAACAAATTATTGGACGCAAACATAATAGAAAACACAACGTCAAGCTACGCATTTCCGGTCATATTTGTAAAAAAAAAGGCAAACTCAAAAACTAACGACCCTAATAAAACTTCGTACAGGTGTGCTATAGATTACAGATTGCTAAATAATATTTTACAGGGCGTACCATATCCCATTCCGGATATTAAGTCACTTTTACAAGATATAAGTGGCAAAAAATATTACACAGTGCTGGATTTTCATTCAGCCTTCTTCCAAATAAATTTAAAAAAAGAAGACAGACCAAAATTAGCCTTCATTACTGAATTTGGTAAATTCCAACCTACGCGACTAAATTTTGGTAATAAAATAAGCACATCAGTATTTGCGGAACTAATCGATAAAGTGCTAGGAAAATTTGATCAATATAAAGTACGTTATTTCATTGATGATGTTATAATAGCAGCTGATAGCATCAATGAAATGTTAAACTTATTACAACAAGTACTAAGCACATTAATTAAAGAAAACCTAACAATAGAACCTTCAAAAATGCAAATATGCAAACAAGAAATAGAATTTTTGGGATTTAAAATCAATAAAAATGGTTATGCACCGGCCAATAAAAACATTCAAAAAATTCAAAAATTAGAAAGACCCAAAAACAGAAAAGGCGTAAAATCTTTACTGGGTCTAACAAACTATTTCGCATCACTGATAGACAATTACGCTGAAATAGTAGCACCATTAAATGAATTAACAAGTCAGAAAAGGAAATTTGAATGGACGGAAGATGCCGAAAATGCATTAAAACATATCCAAAAAATTATTCTAAACAGTCCAACTCTCAAACCACCAAATTATGACAAAGAATTTTTTTTAATTACTGATTGCTCAAAAATAGCGACGTCCGCGATTTTATCGCAAGAAATAAATGGCATAATGTACCCTATAGAATTCTATGGAAGAAAATTAAAAGATACTGAACAGCGTTACCCAAGTATTAAGCTGGAATTGCTCGCCATATACGAGAGCATAATCCATTTTAAAAATATTTTAACAGGGAGAAAATTTACGGTAGTGACTGACTCAAAAGCCATCACATATCACTTAAATTTAGAAAAGAATTCAGACATTATAGCCAGATGGTTACTGGAATTGCAATCGTATGATTTCACTGTAGAACATATAGAGGGAAGAATTAACCCTGCCGATTACATATCGCGACATATCAATAACATCACGGAAACAAATTCAACCAACAACTTATTTGAAGTTAATAAAAATTTGACAGACGAAAACATAAAACTTGAACAAATGAAAGATAAAAAAATATCTAAAATAATATCAGACATAAAAAAAGGAAAATCAAATAGAACAACTCGAAAATTTGAATTAACAGAAAAGGAAATATTAATTTTAAAAAGAAGTACAAATGATAATCAAAAAGAATTATTAATTATTCCAGATTCGTTAAAAAACGAAATAATTAAAGAAGCACATAAAACCCATTTTGGAGTTAAAAAAACCTTGCATTTAATAGGAACGCGTACATACTGGTATGGAATGTACCAAGATGTGAAAAATCATATTGCAAATTGCGTTGAATGCATGAGACACAAACAACACACAATCCCCAAAATTGAAATACAAAAAATGAAAAAAAATTACAAGCCAGGGGAAGTATTACACATAGACCTCATAGGTAAGTTACCTATGACTTTTAAAAAAAACATATTTATAATGGTTATAATTGACTCCTTCTCGCGTTACATGGAGGCAGTGCCACTCAGAAATGCGGAGTCACAAACCATATTAAACGCATTAACAGAATATATAGCCAGATTCGGCATGCCAAGAGAAATACATTTAGACAATGCACAGTACTTTAGAGGCAAAACGTTCACAGAATACATGAAACAATTAAATATTAAATTACATTTTAGTTCTATTTATCACGCTTGCTCGAACGGAATTGTAGAAATTTCAAATAAAATAATAAAAAATTCACTAGCCGCCATGACAAAAACAACATTCCAATGGGATGAAAAATTAAATTTTGTGAAATTGCATTATAATGCAACAATACATAGAGCAACAGGCTTTTCTCCCGCGATGATTTTTTTTGCTAGAGAAATCAACACACCATTTAATGCATTCTCAGATGCAACAAAAATTACCACTGACAGCTATACAAATAAGCGTCTGCAACACATTCAGAGTGTAAAAGAAGCCGCACTAACAAATCAACTTCAAATTATGAATGAGTATAACAAAAATTTAAAATATAAGGACAGAGACCTAAAAATTGGACAGACGGTATATATGAAGAGCCTTAGAAGGCCAAATATATTTCAGCCTAAATTTCTTGGCCCTTTCTATGTATTGAAAATACTGCGCAACATGAATATTGTTTTGAAAAACGCTCACGACAATACAGCGAAACCCATTAAGGTGCACATATCTAAACTATATGCACCAAAATATGCAAAATAATACAAAAAAAAAAAAAAAAGTTTATATAGAGATACAAATTATACATATGAACTATATTACAAAATCAATTATTTTGCTATTTACAACCGAGAAAAATAATATGTGTAAAAAAAAAAAAAGAATATATATATGAAATGATTTTGTAAATAAACCAATAATTATTCATTAAATAATTAGATAGTCATAAATTTTCGAAAGAAAACATTTTTTTTTTTTGCAATACATACAAGGAAAATGTAAAGCAATGCTCAATGTAAATAAACAAATAAATAAATGATAAAATATCATCGGAACAAACTCACAGGTGACGCACACTTCTGCGAAACACGTTGATTGTAAATACATAAAATAAAATTATATATATAGATTTTTTTGCCATAGGGGCAATGTGAATAAGAAAACGTAAATATACGTGTACATAGAAACAAAAACAGAAAAGGTGTCTGTAGTCATAATGGCAAATTAATAAAATAAATATGTATAGATATAAAATAAATAAAAGTAAATGTGAACGTGACATAAAAAATACATATATGTATATATTTAGATACTTAAATATCTTTATTCATGCATCTCATAAAAGAAAATAAAACAAATAAAATAAAATAAAATAAAATAAATAAAAATAAAAAACAGACAAACAAAACTAGCACAGATGAGAAATAGTAAGGCAGGAAAGAAAACTCATGCAAAAGAGAAGGAGCGTGCAGATCAAAATGTAAACAGAGAGGTTACTCGTTTACAAGAGAGTTACCATGACAACGAAAAAAGAGCAGAATGAAAACGACAGGACAGGTTAGGAGAAGAAGGAAAATATCACGAGAGGGAAAAAAAATACTTACTAATCCTAGGACGGACTTCGAGGTAAAGGAGCATGGCAGAAGGGTGACGATAAAACGCTTGAGAATACAGGAAAGTAGTAGCCGCATTTCTGCAAAAGAAACGAATTATGACTCAAGATATCAAGTGAAACGTAAAATATGGAAATTAAAACATTCACAACCATTCACACTTTAGAAAGATTAAATAATATTTTACTTGCAGAACTATATAATGGTTGTAATATTAGTAAAAGGCGCATCATTTCACACTTAAACAAAGATGCATATATTTCCTCTAATAAGTTAACAAAAAAAAAAAAAAAGCAAAAGCGGAGGATTAAGATTCATATAGCTATACACTATATATATAAAAAAAAAAAAAAAAAAAGCAAAAAAAGCGGAGGATTAAGATTCATTATAGCTATACAGTATATATATAAATGTATTAAAAAAAAAAAAAAAAAAAAAAACCTTAAAAGCTTAGGATTACAATTCATTAGATTTATATACAAAAAAAAAAAAGAAAAAACCCGTCACTGTAAAAATATTAATCTCTAACACTCGCACACACATATGCACGTAAATAAAAAGTAATAAAATAATGCAAAATTACCATATTAATACAGAATGGTCTAAAAAAAAAAAAAAAAAAAAAAAAAAAAAAGAAGGTAAATTAAATGCAGATTAGGTACAGGTAAACGAATAATTAATAGATAACCTATATTTTATAATAAAAACACTTTTACATAGCCTACCTTAGATCAGGGTTCAGAACACAGCCAAGATAATGAGGTGGCCCTTTGGTCGGGCGCAGGCGTCTTCTGCCAAGGGGGGTCGACCCACACTCGATACTCTGGCGTACCCTGCCAAAACAAAAGTCAAGACTGGACAGAATTTTATCAAAGCAAAACAAAAATAAAATAAAATAAAATAAAATAAAACACAACATTCAATGGGTTAAAAAATCCACAATACAATGGAATCAATATACGCAAATTATGAGCAGATCTGCATTTATTATTCACACATAGTAAAAAAAAAAAAAAAAAAAAAAAAAAAAAGTAACATTAATAAATAAACACATGAATATACACAGAAATATACACAAACAATCTTCTACATTATTCTACGCTCACGATTCCTAATCAAATATGCGAGAATTACGCAGCGCTAGGAAGCAAAAAAACAAAAAAAAACGGAGTCCGAAAAATACAGAAAAATCATGCAAAAATCAAGCAGCAGCGGAAGGAACGTAAGATCATAGAAAATAAAGCAAGGCGAACGCAAGTTAGATAAAATAATACCAAATTATATAAAATAAACAAACAAGAAATAAACCTGCAATGAAAATACATTAATAAGAGCTGAAAGAAAAAGCAGATGCATATTAATAATAACGCTGCAAACAGAATACATAAAAAAAAAAAAAAAAAAAAAAAAATGCAATATAGCTCACGCTTATCCAAGTCAATGATGGCGTCAGTGTAGATCAGATATATATTGCGAGGGGCATTCAAAATTCCACGAAGCACACACATGAAACAAAAAAATAACAAAAGGGATTTATTAAAGGATAATGGATAGCACAATCACCTAACTCAAACATAGGTGAAGCAACAAAGCTTAAGCAAAGCAATAAAATATACATATAATAAAATTAAACTCACTTGTAAAAAAGTAAACAAATCTCTAATCCGATAAACGCGTGTGTCTCTGCGCTTCTCTCGAGTAAGTAACAGAAGAATCTTATCTCAGCTCTCCCCCCTAAAGAAAACGATTATAACAGGATGTACTAATCATTAGCGCTGGTTTATTCCCACGACATAGTGACGCAGGCGAAAGAGGGTTTGTCACCCCCCATTACAAAACTGCAAAACAGCTCTCGGAAGTTAAAATTAATATTTCAAATAAAGCGAGGGACTTTTCAAAAAAAAAAAAAAAAAAAAAAAAAAAAAAAAAAGAATACTGCCTTACTTAATGGTAATAAAGACATACTACCAAAACGATTAAATACATTCATGATATCATGTAATATACAAAATTTTTTTTATTATTGCTACTATACACTGAAAGTAATGAATGATATGTATATAGAAGGAATGCATACACTTGTAGAATTTTGCTAACAATTCAGAAAAAGTACTATTATATGTGAATTTATTGTATTGTATATATATTTATAAATGTTAAAAAAAAAAAAAAAAAAAAAAAAAAAAATGAGTGTTGGTATACGGTATAAATAATTATAAGTATTGAATTAAAATGCAAAGTAATAATAATAATCTTTAGCATATGATATACTGACCGAGTGAAGTAACACTATACAATATGTGTCACAAAAAAATTATAAACTGAATAAAATTTACAAACTGTTGGCACAAGCATCGGCTAAATGCAACGACAGACCATAAAACTGTCTATCACAAATTCATGATCACAAATTGAACTATCTCAAAAAGCAAATATTGAAACATTTACATATTTGGATCAACTATGCATGATAACCAATTAATAAACAGTATTGAACAGTATATTATGAACTATCATCAGTTACTATTGAACTAAACTTCATGAACAATTAATAATCCAGTGTCGAACTGTACGCTCATTAATCATTATGCATATATATACAAGGAGCTCATAGTGCTCAACTACATCACAAGGACTCTAATGTGCACTAAAAAACAGTTTAGCACAAATATGCATAAGAAATTTACTGGCCAAATACACCAGATTACTACGACAACTAAAGGACTCATAATGTATTGAGATAAAGAAACTGTCTCAAACTTATTCGACAGGGGGATAGGCTGATGGGAAAAATCAGCCATTTTGTTAAAAGCAAAATAATAAAGATACAAAAAGGCATTATTTAAAAGGAAAAAGAATATAAAAATACAAAAGCTGTTGTACTGAAGAATACAAGCTGTTTTATTACCTTTTAAAAGCCTAAGACAGAAATACAACGTCATATTTATGACCTGCACCTGCACGTGGAACTCTGAAAGGGGACCACCCGCATTTAAGCCCCACTGGCTACCGCCAAAAAAGCCCCGGCGAGGTCGTAAAAAAGGCACCGTAGTAATCTAGAAGCAAGCAGATTGGTCGAAGAAAGGTCCAATCAGAAGATAGACCCAATGAAAAAAATGCAAGGGGAAAATCTCCTCCAAAAATTATAATGAGGGACTTAAAAAATTAAAGGAGAGAAAAGATTCCTTTAAGAGTCTGCATTCTAAAAAATTGCCTTCGTGTGTGCAGACGTAATGTGAGGTCCTGCTATCATCAGTGTGGTGCTTCCTAGCCGAAATGATTCATCAAGGATACTTAATGATGTGCTCCCTGCTAGCCAAAATATTCCTCTTGTGCCTGGACTGTGACATAGCATCTGATAAGTCTGGTGAGAATTTATTACATTTCTCGGTCAGTAATTTTACCGTGCAATGCTGGTAAAGCGCATTTGTTTTCTAGTACTCATCTTTAGCATATTGAGGCAAAATCAAAGATCAGTGTTATATCATTTTTATTGTATTGTAAAAATATAGAATAATCAATTTAATTAATATTTAAAATTTGGATGTTTAATAAAGAAATTAATTAAAATTATATGAATCTGATATTATTTGAGAGTAAATTTATTTATTATTAAACATACTGTTTTCCAGATTAATGTTTGCTTTTAATTAGGACTAATTTTAGGGCATTTCACAACGCGTGCCCGAATATCGAATTGATATTCCAAAATGTACTACCACGAGGATGTCACCTTAGAGCCACGGAAAGGAGGGTAGTCTGATTTTGGTTAATATCCGCCCAACATGTTCCTAAATTTTCCACTCCAGGTTATCCACAATCGAATGGTTTGGTTGAAAGATGGATAGGAACTATGAAATCCATGCTACATCATGCAATTAATTCACAAGGTCGAGGCTGGGATAAACAGTTGCCATTCTTGTTATGGGCATACAGAGAAGTGCCTAACGCTACAACGGGTGTTGCCCCATTCCTACTAGTTCATGGGCGACCACCTGTAGGACCTCTAGCCATCCTCAAATCAAGTTGGGAAGATGAAGTCGTACTTCCTCAAGGGATTGGAGAATCTGTAGCTGACTACCTGTTGAAACTCCGGAACCGTTTAGAAGACGCGGCACAGTATGCGAATAGCATAGCTTAAGAACAGCAGCAGAAATATGTACATTATCATAATTTACGGTCAAAAGATACCGAATTTTCTGTTGGGGATGAAGTTGTAGTGTTAATCCCTGATTCAACAAATCGTCTTTGTTCAAAATGGAAAGGACCAGGAGAAATAGTAGAAAAGAAGTCTCCACATTCTTTTTATGTCAAACTACCTGATGGAAGTGTTCGACATCTTCATCAAAATAAATTGCGTAAATATATTCAACCTGTCAGAGCTGTAGGAATTATTTACGAAACCGATGAAGAGTTTGGAGATATACAACATGCGCCCGTAGAATCACGGCAAGTAACAGATGAAGAACTAAAAGCTGGTATAAAATCAAATTCGATATCAGCAAAGCAACATAAACAGCTGTTGAATCTGATTAAAGAATATCTAACAATATTTGATGGGGAATTAAGGAAAGCCAAAGTTCCGCCACATGTTATCCAGTTAAAGTCTGGAGTAGAGAGGAAACAACCTCATCTTTATAAAGTTCCAGAAACATTAAGATCTAATATAGAAAAACAGTTCCTAAGAACGCCAGATTACAAAGATGGGCATTGGCTCTATCTCGCTATCAAGTGACTATTGCTCATAAGCCAGGTAGCAGTAATACTATTGCAGATGCTTTATCACGCATTCATGAATAAAGTCATAAGTTAGTTTAATATTGTATTTGTTATTACATATATATATGTGTGTGTGTTTATTTTGTTTCTTATATTCAAGTATATTAATTCATTAAGATTATTTAAAGTGCATAAGAAAATCCATGTCAGGATAAATGTTTATTCATATATATTATATATATATATTTTATTTCTATTATGTGTTTAAATGTTACTTATTTTATACCATAGAAAATATTTAAATATTAAGTGAAATATAAATGTTATTGCTCTTGATGGAACATCGGATATTAGGTCAAAGATGAGACAATAATTAAGAATTTAAAAGGACAATTAAACTTTCATGAACATTTATTTAAAGATGAGACAATAATTAAGAATTTAAAAGGACAATTAAACTTTCATGAACAGTTATATAAATTATCCACAAATTTTGGTTAGTAGTTTCACTGTGAAGGCCATTGTCCCTCAAGTGAAACTGGAGGGAAGGTGTGAACGCCGCACCTCTGATTTCGAGAGTATTAAAAAACAAGAACTAAAAAGTTTGTTACGAAAATGTGGCAACAGGGTGTGTGCGTATGTGAATCAAGATGGACTAACGTTCCATTCTACATGTTTTTTAGAAAATACTTTACTTGATGTTAATTTCTGTATTCGTTATGTATTTTATGTTTGTGCCGTAAGTAAATATACGTTTAAAAGTAAACCAAGTGTGATCAGTGTCTTGATGTGTCTCGAAATGAATTTATCGAAAGAAAAGAACCAGGTGCGAAAAAGCAGGCACCACAGTTATTATATGATGTTTATTAAGACCTAAAGTACAGATCAACACAAATATTAATAATAATGCTTTTGCTACAATGAAACTTTAAAGAAATTATTTAGTTATAAAAAAAAGGTTCTAAACTTTCAAAAATTTTAAAGTGGCTTGAATAAATGTCTGTAGAAAACTTCACAATGAATTATAAGTACATATATATATGTACATATATACCTGACAATAAAAATTATTTAGTCTTGGATTATATTTGACAGCATTTTAAAAAAGTAAACTTTAATACTATATTAAATAATTAAAACAGCATTTTGCCCATTAAAAATGTAAAAATTGTTAAAACTTTTAACTATTATAAACCCATTGATGGAATGATATATAATTATAACAATTTTGAGAAAAATTTGAGAGGAGACACTAGAAAAGGAATTTGCTATTTGCCAGGAAACTAGTTATCTTAAATACATTATTGAAGATCATGGACATGTGCTTACTGGAGATTTAGATATAGTTTCGAATGCTTTTCTGCATAATAACATGAAATATGGTACAAAGTACAGATAAAAAAGAATTTTATCTAAAAGTATATTATATAAAAAAATTTCAAAATTTATAGACCTATTCAAATCAAAAATAGCTTATACTTATAGTTTACCTATTGAGGTGTTCAAAGAGTGGAGGTATCATATATTGAGAAAATTGAAGAACATTTATATAAAAGATTAATTTATTATTACATATATTGACAAAGCTAACACAAATTTTGCAATCATTTGCAAAAATCTTTATGCTCAAAAACTTTATGATAGCTTGTGAGGGTCAGCAAAGTGCTACGGTTAAAATTCGCACTTTGCGAGTAAAACATGAATGCGAAGAATTTAGGATTCAGTAGAGTAATAGAGTTAGTTCTCATCCTAAAATGAAATTGTAATCTGCGATATGTTAATTTTATAAAGTATTTTGGAAATTGATTGATATAAAAGGAGAAGGAAGATTGCTTTTGTGGGTTATTTGGAGAGAGAAAGGATGGTGGTTAGTTAGTTGGAAGGAGAGTAAGAGAGTTAGTTAGAGGGAGGTAGCCGATTAGAAGGTAGGGTGTTGAGTTAGCTGCTTAGAGTAGTGTATTAGATGATGGTTGTCGAGTAGTACCGTGGTATAGGGAATCCTCCCGAGTACGAAAGACTAGTAGCAGCAGTGAGAGCTAATGAATTTAAATAAATTAGTTGAGAGTAATTGTGGTTATCTATTGATAGTTAAAGTATTTGTGAAGGCTGCCCATTTAAACTTATAAAGATGTTAAATATAATTAAAGTCCAGCGCCCACCTTTTTCTATTAAGCTCAAATAAAAGCTCGTTTATTTTATAAATCTGACTCTGTAATTTTTCATAGATATATCAAGTAATTAAGTAAGTTTCAGCTTCAAGTTAAAGTAAATAAGTATGGCGACGACATTTAGGTCGTCACAAGCTATAATAGCGATAATTATATTCTCTTAAAACAGAAAAAAAAGTAATAAATTAAGACATTTTATAAGAAATTAAAACAATTAAAATTAAAACAAACCTTCCCGTATTTAGTTCTTGTCCCCAAATTTCACAAAACTCCCATTTATTTTAGAACAGTTACTTGTGGTTTTCGTTCTTACATAGTTAACGCCAATAAGTCAGTACCGGATAAACTAAATAAAATGTTTAATATGATTTTACAAAATAACAACACATTTATAATTAAAAATAGTTATGAATTTATTGAATAAATTTAATAAACAAAGTTAAGAGGTTTTTTTTTTTTTTTTTTTTTTTTTTTTGAGTAATGTACAATGAATTTTGGTAAGGATGAGTTTTTCATTTTTTTCCTTTTGTAATTCAAGAAAATTATATTTAGGATGGTGATAATATTTACAGGCATATTCGAGGCATCCCAATGGGGGAGTTGTAGTTCAGTTTTAGCTAACATTTATTTATATATGTATGGAAAGAACCTAATCTTAAAATACAATATAAAATCTTTCAGGTAAATTGACGATTTATTGCTTGTTTAACTTAATGCTATTCAGGAAACGATAATTTTGCCTTTTATCCAGACTCTTTAAAATTAAAACTTTCTTCCAGTAGTCCCATTAATGTCCACTGTATACATATTAATCTAAATATCAAAAATAATAAAATAATTTCTAGAATTTACGATGAAAGAGATCACTTTAATTTTGCTATTCTAAAGCTTTTACATTTTTTTCAAATTTACATTTATCAGTTTTCAGAAATATATTTTTTAAAGGAATTAGACGCGTACATAGACTAAGTTCTGAAACTTCCGATAAAATCAATGATATTTTACGTGTTTACAAGCAAGCTATTAATCAAAGTTATCCGGTGAAGTTTTTTTTTAAATTTGTGCTCAAATGTTTTATAAAAATTAAAAATAACCGAAGTGAAGTGATGTCAGTTATCGAGGTTGGTGGAGATTGAGTTCCAAAATGGCAACTGGTGTTTAAGTAGTTTCAGAGTAGTTTTTTGTTTCCTGATCTTGATAGGCTGGGGGAGTGTTGCCGGCATAAAACTAGTTTAACCCACTCGCAAGTCACAAGTCATGCCGCCTGCCTCCTTCTATTCTTAAATTACTTTTTCATAAATTTTGTTTCAGTTTTGATTTTTGTTGAGCTATTTTATCGTTTCGTTTGTTTTGCAAAATGTTAATGCATAAACTCTGGTTTCTTTAAATATATGTATTTCGATATATATGTGTATATATACATACCTGCCAACATCCTAATTATGAATCAGATTTTTTTAGTACACGCCAATTTTACCACACCACTTTATTTTTAGACTAAATTCCTTCAAATATAGTTACGATTAAATAAGTATAAAGTTACTCTGCAAAAAGACTGGTATATTAATTATACCAGTGATTAAGTTTGCAGTATATATATATATATATATATATATATTCTACAAAATTAAACGAATAAAAACTACAAAATATTCAGTATTTATGATTAGAAAACCTGTCAAAATAATTATGACTTTTATATAATCCAATTTTCCAATCTAAGGAATTATGAAATTTAGCATAAGATTGTAAAGAATAGCATTAGTTTATAAACTAATTACACTGTTAAAAATGGTTTCTTAAAAATGAGCTAAATTGTCTCAAAATAGCTCCAAAACAATATGTATTTAAATATGAAAACCCAAGTAGTCAATTTTGAGTATATGGACGCGTCAAACATGTGGATATTGGGATTCTTATTGGTCAACCCCATTTTTGAGCTTGTTAATATAATCATGAATAAGTACATGGGTTTTCATATTTAAGAATATATTGCTTCGGAGCTACACTAAGCGACAAGAAAAAAAAAAAAAAAAAAAAAAAAAGCCTCACTTAGATATTTTCCTTTTCACCTTCTACAACCACCAATTTCATCATTTAAAAAGCAAATTCTCGAACAGATTTTATTATATTGTCCTCCATATACACTTCAGCATTGAGTCCAGTGTTAAAAACAAAATGCAATTATCAGAAAAACTGTAATTTTAGAAATTATTTCAAAAATGATAAGAATAAGGCAGTTAACGATGCCACAAAAAGTATTAATTTTTGAATGAAAAGCAAAAAATATTTTAATGCGTGAGATGGCAAAATAATTAAATGTTAACGAAATATTGTTAAAATGGTTTTTAGCAAAATATAAAGTTTTTTGTCCGTTTAAACTGGAAATTTGGCTTTAGGCGGGCACGTTGCTCATCCAAGCAAGATAACCGCAAGTTAAAAAGCAAATGTTTAAAAAATCGACTTGTATCATGTTCAGAACTTTAAAAAGATTTTAAAAAATTGTATAGTAAATTACTTTCTTCAAAAGCAATGCGGAAACAATTAATCAAAGCATATTAAAGAACAGAAAACTTGCGAAAAAAGCCATTATTAAGGAAAAGAATTAGAAAACATAAGACTTTAGTTGACGAAAAATTTAAAAACATTATCAGTTAATTATTAGGCTGAACTGGTTTTCTTTGATAAATCAAGTTTACTTTATTTCGAGTAGACGAAAAAAGTTAGAAAAAGGACGAAAATGTGACCGACTTATTAAAAATTGCACTCTTAACACAGTAACATTTTCTCCGTACATTAGGGCACGGAGATGCACAGTTTTTCAAGGAATCGGGTAATTTTCATGCTCAAAGGATCAATTAACTCAAAATAAAACACGGTGATTATAAAAGTGGCGCCTGACCTACTATTTTAGAAGTATTTCAGACTTTTCTTCAAACAGCATTTCAAGATGGTAATGCACGTTGATGTACGGCGTCTGTGGTACGTCAGTTTGAATCAAATTGTTAAAATTGCCTATCCATTCCCATAAGCACCTATAATTCTGTAAGTAATAATACTTTTTTTTCACTCTAAGTTAGATCCCACAAAGAATATCGTAGAATTTCTTCATTATTAGACTTGGAAACAGTTCTAATCTCAATTCGCTCGAAAATGTTTAGTCATAAAAAGGCGCGGGGAGAGAGATGAGCATTCAAAATTTGCAGTCTCCAACTTTGCAAGAACTAGAAAAAATATTTACAATATTTAATACAGTGAAATTGTTTTAGATTTATATATATATATATATATATATATATATAAACGGTATAATACTATACCATTATGTGTTAAAGCAGTAATTTAATATAAAGGCGGAATTAACCCAATGCAGAATACATATTTTTATTGAAAAATTGCTTAGTTGTAACAAATAAATAGTTTTATTTCATATATTAAAATATAACTTGCTTATTTCATATAATAAATGATAATAGAATACAAAGTGTATGTTATTGCATTATGATTAAAAAGAAAGTTTTATGTAGATTTTTATAAAGTACTTCGTACAGTCGGTAACAAAAGTGTCCGAACACTAGCAAAAATTCCTATGTAAAAAAAGTACACTTCGTATGGTTTTATTAAATAAATCCTTGTCGAATCCTATTCTTAGTCAGTGTAAGAACACGATTCGATAAGGATTTATTTAACAAAACCGTATGAAGTGTACTTTTTTTGCATAGGAATTTTTGCTAGTGTTTGGACACTTTTGTTACCGACTGTAGTGTGTGACAAAGAAAATTATTAAATCGAAAATGTACATAGGTATCATTTCATCCATCTGGTATTATGCAAACATGACAGTTTTATTTGTTTCATCCATTAATTTTAAAGTTATTACAAATAAAAAAGGTATAAGTCATTTTTTTCTGCAGTGCGGCTTTTTTTTTTTTGTCGCTTCTTATGAGACAATTTAGCTAATTTTTAAGAAGCCATTTTTAACAGTGTATGTTGGTAAATTCAAGGAAAATGATCTCTCACTAGGGCGTTTGAAAAATGAATTTTAAATCATAAACTGCAATTTATAAGTATGGATTAGTTGCACCTAACAATAGTTATTTAGAAATTGAATAGTTAAGAAATTATATTATGAAACTGGACATCTGCTTTTGTTTACTCCAAATGGAAAATACATCAACAGTTTTATAACGTTTACTTCCTAATAAACTAACACATTAATAAAAACACAGCATGCAGAAAGAAGAATAAATATGATAAATGGCCCCAAATATATAATTTCAGAAACAAGGTATATATATAAAAAATAATCTGTACATTGAACAAATAAATATTGTTTGAGTTTTAGTTACAATATAAAAAAGTAACAAAAATTAAAAAAATAAGCGAAATATTTTATCACAAACTACAACAGACTTCTCAATTTTTTATACAAAATTCTCCTGAACATTTAATAAGTAATAAGATTTTATTTAGAAAACATTTTTGTTATTGTTTTTCAATTAATATATACTGTTGCGTATTCGAGGTTCTGGAATTGTCTGTGAATGAAATACAAATCTTGTAGAAGCTTTAAAGTCTATTTCGGAAGATTACAGTTCTGTTAGCCAAGTACCAACTTCAGTTTCACCAGAAAACACAGCTGAAAAAAATATCTGAGCTCTTCGTTTTGCAATTTCTTGGCAAAAACTGACTAAAATGGTCGGAACGGTATTCTTTTAATTGCCGCCTATAAATCGAGAAGTTTTCAGTAACTTCCAAATTGATCGAATTTTATCCTAGATAATCCATACATAGATAATAAGGATTTTCTTGCAAATGTCGCCAAAAAAGTCGCAAAGGAGAGATAATGTCTCAAAGATTTTTGCGATGCCATTACCTGTCCTGGCGAAGCTTTTTAAGGTATTTTTAAAGGGAAATGAGTTATTTACCGACAAAACAAATTAAAAAGGGAGAAAATTTTCATTTTGTAACCTTACTAAGCCACTTTGAAAGAAATTGCATAAAAACTACCTATTATTTACAAATTCGTAACAATACTTAGCTGCCCTAAAAGTGTATAATTGAAAAGGACAAATTTTCATATTGAATTTCGACTGAAATGATATTGGAGCGTTCTTAGAAATTTACATAACAATTTAAGGAAACATTATTTTTTAAAAATACAACTTTTAATTAGATGATAAGTCTAATAATTTAAAATAACAAAATTTCTGAATTAAAAAATAGTTGTAAGTACTATTTTTGTAATAAGTGGTTAAAGTTTTCCTTAAAAACTTTTTACCTCATAAGATATTTCTCTTCTCTTTTGTAGCCATTACAAATTTTAAAATATAATCAAAATATGTACTATGCAATATTGATAATAAATTGTCTCGTGCAATAATTACCAAGTTTTACAAAACAATTATTAGTTCACACATAAGATAAAGAAAAAATTCCCCAATATTCCAATATGTGGAAAATTTACTCTAGTGTTTCCAAAGATGAACTCATTTAAATATTCAGATATAAAAAAGTATCCTAATTGGAATAAACATTTTATTAAAAATAATTGCTTATAGTTTTTTTTTTTCTTTTAAACAAAGAGACCCTTTGTTTAACAAACTAGTATAAAAATGCGTTAATATCTATGTTTTTTCTGAAAAAGCAGTATGGAAATACATTTCCTTATATATGAGATAATAATATGCAAATTATAATAATGTAATAAGGAAAATGAAAGCAAAATATTATTACTGAATCTATGTATCTATGTATATACATTTTTTAACTATTATTATTATTATTTTATTTATTATTTATTTATTTATTTATTTATTTATTTATTTATTTATTTATTTTTTATTTTTATTATTATTTTTTTTTTTTTGCATTAACTTGAAAAAATTAATCGGCTGAAAGGTGTAAGAAAAATATTTTTTGCCTATATCTATAAATGCACTTTTCATGCAACTGAAGCTGTTGGCGCTACAACATCCATATTAATACCGTCTAAATTAAAACGAATGCAAGAGATTAACTTTTTCACTGAATGTAATTTCGCTTATACGAAAAGTTTAATGGATAAAAACCTTAAATAGACATCAGGAGATTGTTAAGGATGTTACTAAGCTGTTGTTGTAGAATGAAAATATAATTTAGAAGCAAAAGTAATTTGCATTTTAAAAAAGGAAATTACTTCTATAAAGTATGAAACAATGCTTCTTCACAGAATGGGTAATTTTTTTGTCTTTTAGAAATTATTATATTCGCCTAAGGTAAGTAAATTCAATCTGTTTCTTGTTTATTTTCCGAGTATCAATAAGGAAAGTGAAGCCGATCAATGTCGACAGAACAATAAATTATGAATTTATTTTTCAAGAAAGCAGACATAGAAAATCATAATTTTTTCTTCTGACATTATCAAATTACATCTTCTAATATTGCATTAAAAAGGCGTATTACATAACTGAATTTGTTTTTATGATAGCATATTCTTTTTTTTTTTTTTTTTTTGTGTGTGTGTGTGTGTGTGTGTGTTATAATGATAATTTATATATATAAAAAAAAAAATAAATAAATAAACATTAAGAAATGCCTTTAGATGCTAAATTGTTGTCTTTAAAGATGAAATGAAATTTTCGATATACTATAAGTAATTTTCTTATAGCAACATTATTATGTCTCTAATAGTTCTGTTTTTTTATTAAAAGATATACATTAATTTTTAAGCATTAATATATCTTCAGCTATATTAATGACATAGGAGCTACTTTGGAGGGCCTTTTTAGCAATTTCAGAGTTTTGGAGCAGCGCATGCGGAATTACATGACTTTTTAATGGGATACATTTTACACACGATTCTATATAATTTTCAGCATCACTATACATACCATATCAAAAATATTTTCTTAGAAATTAGTATGTCATTTTGATGTCAAAGTAGGAAAAGGAGAAATAGAAATCCCCTTTGCCTTTAAGGAATCAAGCATCACAATTACAAGTATATTTTCACCAAAATCCTGATTTACATACATTATTAACTTATTTTAACTATTAATAAAGTAATTTCTACTAGACCAATTAAATTGTTTATTTTTAAATTTTATAAAAAAATTTCTTATATTTTTGTCCTTTTCCTGATCATTCAAAAACGTTTGTTCAGAAATTTCTAAAAATGTGTCAGTATTGGGTTGTGGTAAACTATTATCATTTTGAAATTATGTATTTTAAATTATTATTTTAAATTGAATTAATAAAGTTTTAACTAACTTCATTATCATTTTCTGCAATAGGTAGAATTTCTTTACATTTATAAATTAATTCATGGTTAATTATTAGATTTTGCTGAGGTGGTTCTTTCTCAAGTCTTAAAAAAATATTTAGCAATTGCATTAGTTTTACAGGGTATATGTTTAAATGTCATATTATATTTGCTTATTTCACGTAACAGTAGTGATATCCATACAGGATGTAGATTTTTTTGTACTTTTTGAGTGGTTTGCTATCAGATAACACTGTAAAATATCTTCCATACAAATAATGTTTTAAAGCTACAATTGGTTTTACTAGAGCCATACGCTCAATTTTAATTGGAGGATATCTTATCTTTGCATGATTAAACGATCTGCTTAAGTAATAAATAGAACAGAGTTTACCTTCAAACTCTTGTAATGAGACACCAGATATAGCATACTGAGATCCATCGGTATTTAATATAAATTCTTCATCAAATTGTGGTAAAATCACAAATAGATGATTAAAGAATATGCTTTGTAATTGATCAAAAATTTTTGATGACACTTCTCCCATTTAAATTTCACTTTAGGTGTTGTTAAATTATTGAGAAATTTAATTTTACTCACATAAGATGGTAATAAAGATCTGTAATAATTGCATACACCAAAAAACTTTTCAATTGTCTTTTTGTTTTGGGAGTTGGAAAAGATGTGATCTTAATTATATTGGATTGTGTTGGTTTAATTTTATGTTCACATGTACTAAATCCTAAATAATTTATCCCTTCTAAGACAAATTTATATTTGTTAGGGGATAAAGTAATGTTATATGTGTATAATAAATAAAATAAAATTTTAAGTTTATCCAAAATTTCCTCAAATGATTGAGCTTCCACTGCGATATTATCTCGATACGTATCGAAACCATCGGTGTGAATTTCATCAAGAACAGAGTCAATCATTAACAGAAAGTCTGAGCTCGCCGTTTTTAAACCAAACGGCACTCTTTTACATGAAAATGTGCCACACGGACTGGTAAATACAACAATTTCCTGTAATTATTATAGAAGATCAATTTTCCAATATGCGCTAGGTAAATCTAAGGTATAAAAAAAATCTATATTTTGATAAATTTGCTAGAATTGTGGTATTTTAGGCAACGGATAATATGAATGTTTAATTATGCGATAAAGAGTCGCAAATCTAGGGCTAATCTATAAGAAGTTTCTTTACTTTGCTCAGATTTCTGTTTAACTAATAGCATGGGACACGCTCATTCCGTGACGGACTTCTCAATGAGACCAACTTCTTACATTTCACTATCCTTATTAAGTGTCTCAGATTCCAAATCCTGAGGAACCGAGAATGGCAAAGTCCGAATAGGATAGTTATGAATCAAATACAGCTTCGGTTGGATTTTGTCTGTGTGTCCTAACGCTTTTGGATTTTTAGAAAATACCTGACAAAACTGCATTAATAATTTAATATTTTCATTTTTCTTATCATCTAAATGTCTTAACCCTCTGCGTACGGTGAGATTATTTTGTATTTAATGTGTTTACATACACATGTTGCAAATAGTCTTATTTTTTAATATCACTATTTTTGAATAAAAACATGTTTCGTTAGTTTTCAGGATTTATAAATGTCAAACATTGCATTTACAATTAGTGGTGTAAATGCAATTTAGTGGGATAATAATTTTCAATAATTTTTCTGTTCAAAATAATATTTTAGAAATTGTGGTGCAAATGAAATCGTAAAAATTTATTTTACCCGTCGAAATCACGGACACCGTAAGCGAAGGGTTAATTCAAAGTCCGAAGGTTGAAGATCACTTTTTCTTAAGTTTTTTTATTTCTTCCGTGGGAGTAAACAGATTTACGTATTCTTCATCATTTTCTGAAATACAGTCATGCGAGTTTCAAGACTCAGTTTCTGATGTTGGAAACATTTTTTCCAATCCTTTGACCTTCATTTAAATGAACCGTTTCATTAGAATGTTTCTTTATAAAAATATATTGATAAATATCGTCTTTGTCTTTGTTGTTATTATTTCCATTTCCATTAAGAAGCTCATTATTTTGTTTAGTTTTATTAAACGAATGATAACATTTTATATGAAGTTTATTAACACTTTCGCGACCGCATGCTTTTGTCTTTTTGACAGTAAAGTCCGCCTTTGGGTGTTCTCTCCCAAGTTACAGTATTTCAGAACAAAATTTTCTGTATTTACCTTTATATTACACAAATGAATATACATTATAATTATACTCTTTCTAATAAAATTATTTATATCCATAGTACATTGATTGTACAAATATAAACATTAGGTATATTCTTAAGAAATAAATAACATGCAAATTGTGAAAGTAACACCCACTGACAGAGTTACAGATTTTCAAATGACGCGAATCTACAACAGCATTCGCGAAAATGTTAATACACAGTTCAAAACAAATTACACTCCTTCTCATATTTATAAGGACTCTTTATGTTTTGAAATAACTAATGTAAAAATCGATTATACTAAGTGCACCTAATATATCAAGTATTCTAAAACCGAAACTGCTATAATTTTTTTTAATATGGAACAAAATTATTAAAAAATAATGCAAAATATATTTTTCTCCACGTTTTTAGATGTTCATAATTATAGGGACAATGAAGATTTTTTCGTTTTATTTAACTTACTAGCGGATAAATTACAGTTGATATGCGAATTTGTTAACTACTGGATTAGATTAATTCATATATAAGCCTTCAATTTTTCTTTGACGGACATTACTGATAATTCCTCGAAAAAAAAGAACGTTCGTGTATTCATGTATGATAAATGTGTTTTTTAAGTGGAAGGATAATTTCAATCCGTCGAATTTCTAATGAAATTCGAAGATCTAAAATTGCTGAAGGGAATGTGATCAAACGTTGAACTGCTGGTTCGACAGGAAAGAGATCTGATGCAAAATCAGAGTTGTTTTACAGGGATCGAAGACTCATAATTCCTCTTACTGTTCTACTCATAATGACTGCTGCTGAATTTGCTAGTAATTTTTAACGAAAGGTTGGGGTCCACATATGTTTAAAATAATTAATAATATGTTAAAATGAATAAAAAAGCTGTAATGATCAATAAGCATTTAATGGAGGAAAGAACGTCTGTGTTAAAGTTGAATAAAGACAATATTAAATGGTAAAATGTTGCATTTTCAGTTGAAAAAATTTTATTCTTGATTAACCAAATAGTTTTAACAGTTACTGGCACGATCTGCAGATAGCGAAAGACAGAGCAGATTTTTTAAAGGCAGATATGAATCGTGCATTTTAAAAGTGGATCTATGGTGCTCTGGAGAGCTGTTTCTACTGAAGGCAGAATGAATTTAGTAATTTTTTTCCATTATTATGAACATCAAGAGAATATCCGCAAATTTTAAACGTGTAATTCTCAGATTTTTGTTAGATTTTGGGGGTTAATAATATTTTTTTCAACAAGACTTACATTTTTGCTCTACTTCTAGAGCAATAGGAAATAGTTGGAAGAAAGAAACTTCTATATTATGGCCTTTTCCGTTGCCTAAAAGTTGAAAAAACCTTATCATATTAGAAAAGCGCATGCAAGGGGAAAGCAATTTTAAATAGTTTAAATGTATTCAGAATATCATCTATGCTCTATGAAATGGTATTGAAACTGAAAATAAAAAATAAAAAATGTATATATATATATATATATATATATACCAGAGAGAATGTCTGACCGTTTCACCTTAAAAGGAGACCCCGTTAAATATTAATTTAAAGAATAACTGAAAAAAAAAAAAAAAAAAACCCTAAGATTTTAAATGTAGTCTATTAATGAAATTCAGATTAATAAAAAATATATTTGTTTAAATAATAGTGTTAAGTGTTTAGTTAATATAGAAAAATGGGTGTCCTTATAATTATTAGAACCAGTGTATATTATTAACTAACTAGCCACAGTTTTTTATTACTATCGGTGCAAAAACGTATTCAACTTTTTCTAGGATAATTTTATTTCTGAGTTTAGCATGACATTTTTTTTAACAGTTTTATTGTCGGTAATTAGGTTCCACCAATATTTCATCATGAATTTGATCATTTTGAGTACACCCTGTATTATTTAAGCAAAAATTGCAATTTATCTCATTATAAACAAGAAGCGGTATGCTTTTGTCCTTTATATTAGCCATTTTGCTAACAAGGGATAATTGAATATCATTAATTAACATAAAATCAAATCCCAAAATATCCTGGAATACCGAGTGAGAATTTAAATCGGTTACGATAAATAGATGTCTAAAGAACTTTTGATTAATTTTGAATATTATTTCTATACATACAGAATATGAGACAGTTGAGTTCGTAGTTTTAATTCATACTTTCCCGAAAATGTGTTAATTGTTATGTTTTGTTTTTTTGGAAATAATTCATTTAAAAAGACAGATAATGACGAGTCACTGAAGGTCAAGTATTAGTTTTAAATGGGAAATTAATTAGAGGAAGATTTGTATTTTGTGCCTATACATTAGCCATTATTTCAGAATTTATATGAGAAAATAAGTTTAAGTCTGTTTGTTGGAAAACTTGAATTCGGATATTAATTTGGGAAAATTTTGAAATTTTGTCTGTCGAAAAATTTTTACTAGGTTGATTTTGATAACCATTATGATGTACAAAGTAAGTTTGAGAATGTATAACATGTTGTAAAATCCGTGCCGATGTGTCAATATTTTCTCTCAGTTCAAATGCATCAGCATGATATGACCTGTTTACAAGTTTAAATTGTGATGGTCAAAAGGATGGGTATCAATATTAGTAAAGCTTTTATTGTATTTCTATCTCGATTATAATTGTTATTACGGAATTTTCTTTATCGTTTGGGATAATTTTGTAAATTTTGCTCATAACCTTTTTTTAGCGCTCGAAATTCGCGACAGGTTTTCATAATATGATTTCATCTGCCACAAAAGGAACAGTGTTGTTGTTCTGTTATAAATATGGAATTTGGAAGAAGCTCTATTTTTGTTGTAGTATTGATTCCGGAAAAAATATTTTTATGGTCTGTATCTTCATGCAATGGTGAGATTTTTTTTTTTTTTTTTTTTTTTTTTTTTTTAACATTGATGGGATGCTTGTTGCTCCACGGCATTTCTTTTGTGTTAAAGAGCTGATTTCCTTTTGAGAAAATAAATTTGCTCGTTTTGTGAGTTGGAAGTCATGGTTGAGGAAATTTTAATATCTTCTATTTGTTGGGCTCTCTTGATGGCATCATCAAAATTTCGAATATTTTCTTTAAGCAAACCTATTTTAATGGAATATGGCAACGACGCCGTGAAGTGTGTTATTTTTATTGCGTTTCGAGCCTCATTATCTCTTGAGTCGGGATATATTTGTGAAATGATTGTGCTGAGTCGGTGAGCCAAATTATTGACAGTTTCTGAGGGCAACTTAACCAAATATTACTTTAAGTACAAAATTTCGGAAATCATGTATCGATAGCCTAACTTTCGATAAATGATGGTTTTAGGACACTTAACTGCGGGCTCCCCTAATGTGGAGAAGTAACTCTCGGTATATAAAAAAAAAAAATCGATATCTGTATTTTTCAAAAATCAATCAATATTTTTGATACCAGTGTTTGAAGAGAATATCTTTGATACTTTTAAACAAGTTTGTTAACATATTTTTCTTTTTTTAACAAACAGAATAAAATCAGTAAAAAGGTATTTTATAAAATAATATGTTTATAAAATAATACATCAACGATTTGGCTTTTTTAGACAAATTGGGTTATACGTTTTATAAATGAAATGCATTTCCTCTCACCATGCAATAGCATGATTTTTTTTTTTTTAATCTAGATTATGTGCATGCTTCTAAAGAAAAAAATAATTATAAGATAAAAAAAAAATATATAAACCATGTTTTTAAATTTTCTTTCGAATCATATGAACGCTACTGAAGGCAGCCGGAACCCCAGCAATTGGATAAAGGTATAAAAAAAATTCCTTGCTATCGTCTTTTGAGCTATTATAAAAGTTTCAAATGGCTATCTAGCCAGGAAGTTAGTTAAAAGTTGATTGCAAGCTTTGTAATTGAAACGCTGCCGAAGGTAGCATTGTCCCGAAGCAATTGGATAAAAATATTTTTAAAAAGCATTTTCACCGTATTCTGAACTATTCCGAAAGTTTCAAATGTCTAGCTACTCGGGAAGTTAGTTAAATAAATTTTCTGTTGCATCATATGAACGCTGCCGAAGGCAGTAGGGACCTGAAACAGTTGACTAAAAGTATTTTAAAAAATGTATTGCCACCGTGTTCAGAGCTATCCTGAAAGTTTCAAATATCTAGCTAGTCGGGAAGTTAGTGAAAAATCGATTGCAATCTTTGTACTGGTAACGCTGCCGAAGGCAGCAGGAACCCGAAACAGTTGGCTAAAGGTATTTTAAAAAATGCATTTTCACCGTGTTCTGAACTATTCTGAAAGTTTCAAATGTCTAGCTAGTCGGGAAGTTAGTTAAATAAATTCTCTGTCGAGTAATATAAGCGCTGCCGAAGGCAGTGGGACCTGAAATAGTTGACTAAAATTATTAGAAAAATGTATTGTCACCGTGTTATGAGCTGTCCTAAAAGTTTCAAATGTCCAGATAGTCAGAAAGTTAGTGAAAAATCGATTGCAAGCTTAGTACTGATAACGCTGCCGAAGGCAGCAGGAAACCCGAAACAGTTGGCTAAAGGTATTAAAAAAATGCATTTTCACCGTGTTCTGAAATATTCTGAAAATTTCAAATGTCTAGCTAGTCGGGAAGTTAGTTAAATAAATGTTCTGTCGAATAATATAAGCGCTGCCGAAAGCATCGGGACCTGAAATGGTTGACTAAAATTATTAGAAAAATGTATTGTCACCGTGTTGTGAGCGGTCCTGAAAGTTTCAAATGTCTAGCTAGTCGGAAAGTTAGTGAAAAATCGATTGCAACCTTTGTACTGATAACGCTGCCGAAGGCTGCAGGAACCCAAAACAGTTGACTAAAGATATTAAGAAAATGCATTTTCACCGTGTTCTGAACTATTCTGAAAGTTTCAAATGTCTAGCTACTCGGGAAGTTAGTTAAATAAATTTTCTGTTGCATCATATGAACGCTGCCGAAGGCAGTAGGGACCTGAAACAGTTGACTAAAAGTATTTTAAAAAATGTATTGCCACCGTGTTCTGAGCTATCCTGAAAGTTTCAAATATCTAGCTAGTCGGGAAGTTAGTGAAAAATCGATTGCAAGCTTTGTACTGGTAACGCTGCCGAAGGCAGCAGGAACCCGAAACAGTTGACTAAAGGTATTTAAAAAAATGCATTTTCACCGTGTTCTGAACTATTCTGAAAGTTTCAAATGTCTAGCTAGTCGGGAAGTTAGATAAATGAATTTTCTGTTGAATCATATAAGCGCTGCCGAAGGCAGCGGGACTTGAAATAGTTGACTAAAAGTATTAAAAAAATGTATTGTCACCGTGTTCTGAGCTGTCCTGAAAATTTCAAATATCTAGCTAGTCGGGAAGTTAGTTAAAAATCGATTGCAAGATTTGTCCCTGACAAACAAACACACAAACAAACAAACAAACAAACAAACAGACAAGAATCGAAGTTAATAAAAACATGGTAATATTATTATGTTTCTGAAGAAAATTTTTTTAAAAATGATAGCCACAAACATCAATAATATACGAGATTTTTATTTATTTATTCTTTATTTTTTACACAAATATATGAGTTTGAAATAAAAAACTCGAAACTTCATTGCTTTATAAATGTGCCATTGTTAATACACTTAAAAATGCGTAAAGTAACAGTATAAATACGATGAACATTTGGTTTAAATTGTACACAAAATCAGTTGTATAAAACTTTTATTCTGTTATTCAACTTGATTTTTAGAAATTCATAAACATTATATTGTTTCTCTAAAGGATAGTAAAAACTATATATACATATTGTTTTTTTTTTAATCATTTGAGCAAACACAGAAGTTTCTTTAATTTGTAGTTTACCAAATTACTGTTGAATAGAATATGAAATACAGAATTCAAATGCGTAAGTTATTCAATGTAAAATTTGAAATATATATTTATGTAGGTTTAGTACAAAATTTATTACATTAGTTTTCAAATATGTGTTGCTCTAATAAAGCAAACCTGCTTATTAACTCTCCGTAAAAAAAATATTATTATTATTTTTATCTAGCCATTTTCAATTTCAAAACGAGAAAATTTTAACAGGTATAAACTATTTTTAACCTGTATTTCAATTAACAAAGTGCAACGCAGAATGAATGTTTAATGAAAACATTGAATACGCGGCTTTGAAAATGAATATTTATTATTAAACATGCAAATTACGTTATTATATTACGTTTGAGTTACAAAAACTAACTGAAACACGTTAAAACATGTGCGCATGTAAAACTTTTTTGTTCAATGCAGTTTGTTTTCTTTAAAATATTTCAATAGTTAAAGGAATATTTTATTAGACCATCTCTAATGTACATATAAAAGGATAAATATGCATAAATTAATTATGCTGGTATTTATTTGAAAAAGTTTGGTGAATTAATGTAACTATAATTAACCCTTATACCGGAACATCGGTCTCTGAGACCGCTAAAGGTTAGGCTTAGTGCAGGGAATTGCGGCTGCAGATTCCTAGAATACGGTACCGGCACGTTTGGCGATAAACGTCGAAGACGCCAACTGCAGCACTAGTTCGACGTAAAATACACTCAACCTGTAGAGGATGGCATATCTCAGAACAACCCTATAATGAGTCCCGGACCGTTGCCAATTATCCACAGCGTGGCACTAGTACAACGTAAAATCTGTTCAAACAAGGAAACTACCCTTTGGGATTGGAAGAGTAAGCAGGGCCCGGAGCCGCTTACTGTTGACGGTTGGTTGGTTGGTTGGATGAGTTTTACGTCGCACTAGTGTTGCGCAATGGGCAATCACCTTAATGTTGAAAAAAAAAAACATGTAAAATGTCATGAGGATATTAGGAATCTCAATTTTTGAGCGCTAACAGCACATTGCCAATAATTGCAACTTCTTTCTAAAAGTTTTGTTTTTTAAGTTTGCTTTTCTTAGTACAGTCGGTAACAAAAGCCTCCGAACACTAGCAAATTTCCTATGTAAAAAATGTACACTTAATACAGTTTTGTTAAATAAATCGTTGTCGAATCCTGTACTTAGTCAGTCTAAAAACAGGATTCATTTAACAAAACTGTTTTAAGTGTACTTTTTTTTTATATAGGAATTTTTGCTAGTGTTCGGAGACTTTTGTTGCCGACTGTATAATACCAAACTTCACCGACAGGTGATGTTATTCAGTGGGGAAATATGCTTCCACAATTGATGATTATTTAAATTCCATTTTCACATTTAGAAAATTTCACAACCGTTAAATTTGCACTCATTTTCTAAAATAGTTTAATTTTTTACATTTTATTTTTGAATAAAAAGTAATAATACAAATAAAAATAAAAAAATAAACTGCATTTTTTTTTTTTTTGGGGGGGGGGAAGGGGGCTAGAAAATAAAATGCAAAAAAACCAATTTTCGGAAAAAGAATATTAGGTAGTGGGTATTGTGGAAACAGATATCCTCACAGAATAACATTGCTTTTGACTACTGGCAAGAGTACAGTCGGTAACAAAAGTGTCCGAACACTAGCAAAAATTCCTATATAAAAAAAGTACACTTAATACAGTTTTGCTAAATATATCCTTGTCGAATCATGTTCTTAGCCAGTCTAAGAACAGGATTCGACAAGGATTTATTTAACAAAACTGTATTAAGCGTACTTTTTTTACATAAGAAATTTTGCTAGTGTTCGGATACTTTTGTTACCGACTGTACATTCGGCAGCAAAAGTATTCGAGCAGTAGCAAAAATTCCTATGTAAAAAAAAAAAGTACGCTTAATACAGTTTTGTTAAATAAATCCTTGTCGAATCCTGTTCATAGTGACAAACTGCCAAAAGTGGTGACTGTCCCCAATAAATTGACACATTCAGTCACTTTAGTTAACCCCTTAATTTCAGGACATTTGGTCACCCTAGTTTAAATATCACATGATAGCTACGTAATGAGCAATTTGTGGAAGTCTAGAGTCCACCCCAACAAGTGGTCCAGGACGAGGCATGTCATTACCATTGTGTGTACCAGCAAAAGTATCCGAGCACTAGCAATAATCCCTCTAAAAAAAAGTACACTTAATACTGCTTTGTTAAATAAACCCTGCCGAGGCATGTTCTTAGTCTAACAACATGATTCAACAAGGATTTATTTAACGAAACAGTGTTAAGTGTAATTGTTTGGCATCAGAATAATTTTCTAGTGCTCG
Source organism: Salticus scenicus (assembly GCA_963930645.1). Classification (NCBI taxonomy): domain Eukaryota; kingdom Metazoa; phylum Arthropoda; class Arachnida; order Araneae; family Salticidae; genus Salticus; species Salticus scenicus. The sequence goes on from OZ005649.1 coordinate 149,364,805, forward strand.
GATACTTTTGCTGCCGGTTGTACAAGAAAGCTCAGCAATCACTTAGACACACGAATGTACTCTTTGCACACATGAAAAAAAAAAAAATGACTGTGTAACCCTCATTGAGCAGATATACTAGTAGAGTACGGATTCCCTATATTGTCTATGGAGAAAAATTCCCGAAACATCACTACGGTTTTTGCGCCTTCTTTTGGTAATAATCGCTGTCTTGGCAACTGGTTCTTGGGATTTTGCATGTTTTAAATGGTTTGTTCCTCTTACTACCAAAACTCTAAACAAAAGTCCCTCTCGGGGTCACCGAAACGGGAGAGGATCCCTTCCGTGGAGGATCAAAATTGTGATGGCATGTCTCCGGACCACCTCTAGAGGTGTGTCCCAGACCGTCGCCAATTGCCCATCTGAGCAGCACTAGTGCGACGTAAAATCCAACCATTCATTCATCCAAACAAAATTGAAACGGAACAGCTTTTAAACAATAACAAGGATTAGGTTACTTGCTTTCCATTTCAGCTAGTGTAGGTTTTGGTATATGTTTAATTTACACCCAATCGAAATATAAAACAGCGATAACAAAGGTGGAGGAAGCTTGCCTTGGTGGAATTTTCATGTCGGTTTGGTGGATGATTTGACTAAATGGTGGAGATCTGATGTTGGATAGCAAAAAGGTTACTAGTCCGGGGTGTACTCTAATATCTTGTCGATGATACCGCTTGTGAATGCATCTCAAAGTGCACGAAATTCGATAACTCAATAGTCGAAACAGGGTGACAAAATTTCTTCCAATCCGAGCGCAGACTCATTTCCTGTAGTTCGAAAAATAATAAGAAATTGTTTATTTATAACTTTTTATTAGTGTGGTTATTTAGAATTCAAAAATCAACGCCGTAATTACATTCGTTTAATTATTTTAATGCTTCGTATTTATAAAAGTACTCTAAACTGGTCACTATAAACATATTAAAAAAGAATAATTTCAGAAACCAGATGATTCAATCATATAATATACCAAATTACAGTCGGCTGCAAAATTATTCGAGCACTAGCCGATAATTCCTATATTTAAAAAGTACACTTAAGACTGTTTTTATAAGTAAATCCTTGTCGAATCATGTTCTTAGACTGATTAAGCACATGACTCGACAAGGATTTATTTAACAAAGCTGTATTAAGTGTACTTTTTTTGGCAAGGATTATTGCTAGTGCTCGAATAATTTTGCAGCCGACTGTATAGCTCTGGGGGTCACCTAATCGGGCAGGATCAAAATTATGATGGCACGTCTCCGGACCATCCTTAGGGGTGCGTCCCAGACCGTCGCCAATTACCTGTTGCGCAGTACTAATGCGGCATTAAATCCAATCAACCATATGATATCCTATCGTCCCTATAATACGTCATGATTGAGAAAGTAAAGTTATGGCTGCAAGAATTCATAATTTATCGCCACGAAATTTCGCTAAATACATTCAGTACCTTTTTCTAAAAATCGCGGTCTGTGAGACCGGTGTTCCCGGTAAGCATGATGAAAACATGTTCCGGGCAAAGGGTTAAGAAATTTAATAAAGCTTATTTAGCACATTTAATAAAAATATATGAAGGCATTATAATCTTTTATATCGTTTTAAATACATGTTTATTTACGCGATATATTAGAGCAAGGGATTTTAAGAGCATAAATTTTAACTATTTCAATATGCATGTATAAAATTTGTACAGTAAGAGAATTCCTTTTAAAACCTTTTATTCTTAAAAAGATGCAAATTTTTATTTGGTTTCTGTTAATCTTTCGCCTAAATAAGCTTAGAATAAGTGACAACAATGGTAACTAACTACCTGATTTAATTATAAGTTTAGTGCAGTAAGCTAACTAAATTTTAATCTTCAAAGCATCTCGAAATTCTTATGAATTAGAAAACCCAGTTTTAACAACTCATATAAAATAAGACAGCACATGAATGCAATATCATAAATATAATTAACATTTTAATTGTCACTGCTTTCACAAAATTGTATTAAAAAAGGAAAGTTATAAATGTTAAGGAAATAATGAAAACAAATTACTCCTACATTGCGTTAAAACACGTTTATCTTGAAACATATTGTAAAGGTTTTTGGCAAATTACGTTTTCCTTATGAAATAGCTATTACGAATTTAGTATCTATCAAGTGTAATAGAAATGAAATACACAAAAGTTTTGAACATGACATTTAGTGTTTTAGCAGTTTATATATATAGGGGAGCGTGGGGCAAGATGCAGCAGGGGTAGGAAGTAACACGCACTTTACGCTAAAGTTTGTAACATTTTTGATTAGATATTTAAATAAACATGATTTTTATAACAAGTCTTATTACATAAGCACCATAAGGGAAGAAGCAGTTAATAAAAGATTGTGTGCATGTGCTACGTCTTAGTGGAAAAAAACATATTCCGTAAATTTTCATTAAAGGTATGTTAAATTACATTTTTCAGACACGTTTGTAGTTATTTAATATTTCTATGTAGTAAGTTCTTAAATGCATGCTTAATTTTATGTCTGAATTGTATTATTTTTTATAAATGAACAAAAATGTCCAAAATCATACGATGGGGCAAGTTGAAACAAAATTTTGGGTGCCCCTTGTGAGGTTTGCGTTGATGCAAACTCCATCTTAATTAAATACTTAGGTAACTAAATAGATAAGTAAAGAGAGCACAAGACTTGAATTAAACAATAAATAAGAGTTTTATTTGAACAGATTAATGGGAGGGCGGTCTGGCAATCAAACTAGCTCAGTCAGCGTATTTAATTACTTTATCAAAATATATGTATAAAAACTTAAATTGGATAATTCTAAATATCTCACCCCAGCAACAGTCGAAGGTGTAGCGGCGGATGCACTCTTTAACTCCGCTACTAAGACTCCACTGTGGATCAGAGGATTCCCTGCTGAACCAACTTTACTTTTACGAATGCTAGTAGATACGCGTACCAACACTCATCTCTACTACACAATTAGATCTCCACTACTTCCCTCCTCAATACTCGCTAACTAAGATCCTTCACAATCTACTATAATATACACCACCATCCACTATATAATATACACCACCATCCAATCCAATCTACTAAAACCATCTCCATCTTATACTTCTTCCTACTAACATCCTTTCTCTTCATTTCAATCAATACTTTTAAAATCACTCCACATTCATCTAACTCTCAGAATCTAATTCTTTCGTTGCAGCACCATGCCGACACGAAACTAATCCGACCTCAACTTTCGCCGAGTCACTAGCGACGAAGTGATTTAACCGTCCCAATTTTATACTTTTCTGGATCCAGATTAAATTTCAAAAAACTGTGGAGACGTTCTGTAGTCTCAACCTCACACCCTTGTGTCTTGACTTATTTAATTTAAACTTTCTACTTTAAATGTTAACAACCAAAATATTTTTAAAATATTTTATTCTATAAAATTGTTTTTAATGTTTTAGAATGAGGAACTATAAAAGGAAGTCTGAAAGAGCTGCAAAGAGTCAACATATATAGCCTCTTTCTGTTGGATATGCTAAACCGAATTTAGTATTTACACCAGGCGGAGAAGAGAAAATAGCTTCATATTTGGTGAAATGGGCTTTTGAATTCCTTCAACAAGAAGTAAGGAAGCTGGCTTATCAGAGAGCTGTACGTATTGACATTCAAAATATACCTTCTTCTTGGAACAAAAATAAAATAGCCGGATCGGATTGGTTTGGAAAATTCGTGGAAAGAAATCCAAGGCTGTGCCTAAGGACACCAGAAGTGACTTCTTGCAACCGAGCAGAAGCATTCGACAGAACAAACGTGCATGATTTTTTTTTCTAAAATATCAAGAGCTTTTGCAAAAGTCTAACTTTTCGGCTTCTCGTATTTGGAGCATCGATGAGAATGGAATTACAACCGTGCAAAAACCGAAAATAATAATCGTTGCGGTACGTGGTAAAAAGCAAGTTGGCGATATTACTTCTGCCAAAAGAGGAGCGATTATAACTCTAACTTGTGCTGTAAATACACTGGGTAACAGTATTCAACCGATGTTTGTGATTCCTAGGATCCGGTACACAGATATATCTGTCCGAAATGGTCCAAATGAATCAATTGGAGTTAGAAGTTCTTCAGATTGGATGACGGAAAAATAATTTTTTAATTCATAAACCACTTCATAAAACACCCTGTACATCCTGTCCTTTTCTATTTGATAATCACAGCTCATATATGAAACTTTCATTTGTAAACAAGGCCAAGGCCAATCATGTAATCATATTATCATTTCCTTCTCACTGCTCCCACTGCTTGCAGCCCTTGGATGTGGGGGGTTTACGGTCCATTCAAAAAGTAACTTAACAGGTCACAAACAACCTGGATAAACTAAAACCAAAATAAAACCACGACCATTAATGATATTCCAGGAATAATGAAAGAATGTTTGCCACTGGTAACATACCCTATATATATCAGGAATAGATTCAAAGCACGTGATTTGTGGCCTATAAATATTGCTATTTTTGAGGACACTAGCTTTAAGCCTTTGCATCTCACCGACTTCCCAAACTCTGATATAGAGGAAACAGAAAAAGAGAATTCAGCTGAGATTGATTATGAGAGACCATTTGAACTTTAGAAGCCAGAAATTCTAAAATTACAACCGAAATTCAATATAAGCAATATTGAAGTTATAAACCAGATGAACAGTGAAATATCTGATGATCCGAATCCAGGACATCAGACACTCAAAATAGAAAAACTGATTTTTCACCACCAAAGATTAGACCTCTTTCTAAGGCTTTATCTCTGAAACAGTCTAAGAGTGGCCGACACAAAAGGAAATCGACCATCTTAACTGTTACACCCGACAAAAAGGCATTGAAAAATGATGTTGAAGCGAAAATTAACAATAAACAAACACATGAAAATAAAAGAAAAATGGAAGGAAAATATTATTAAAGGAAGAAGGTCAAAAAGAAAACAAAAGTATAAATATATAAAGAAAATTACTTTGGTTCCAGATAAAGATTGTGAATAAGAAGAGTATTTATGCCTAGCTTGTGGAGATGCGTACATCCTCTCTGAGGTAGAAGAATGATACAATGTCTAATCTGCAAAATGTGCGCACACGTTAAATGTATGAGAGGGAACAAAATATAATTTGTTTGTATTAACTGCAGTTCTGAGTAAGACTTAATTTTATGTAGATTAGTTATTTAATTTTCTCTTTATTTTACTGTAGACTACTTGATGTAATTTACTTTTACTATACCAAGAGGGTATAATTTAACATGTTGAGCGCCACGCGATTTCTTAAAGAAATCCCATTCAGTTCACGCGGGCTGCTTAGAGGCGCGTTATGTTTACCGTGTTTCAATAAAGTTCATAAAAATGCCTTAATGATATAATCCTATAATAAATAAAAATTAAGTAAATTTTAAATAATTGTTCGGTAATTACTTAAAGCAATGTATTTTGTTTTAGTTTTATATCACATTTCACAATGTCAGCCACCGGTAGCTGACGTTGTATAAACGGAAATTTCAGTTTCAGCTACCGATGGCTGACATGGCGCTGAACGTGTTAATAGTAGATATTATTTGCCTTTTCTTTATTAATTTAGTAAAATTAATAAATGTTTGATAGCAAAAGCATTTTGAAATATTGTCGTTTTTTATTCTTAGTATTTCCCTCATAACTGTTATAATTTGGCCCACGTGTGTTTCAATTTGTCCCAAATCCGTGGCAAACTGCATAACAGGCAAATAAATTTGAAAAAAAAAATATTTATTGTGCTAAATTAGCAAAATTAACCAAAGTTTTTTTTTATGAATATCATAGATAAATATGTATGCTATGGAAAACAGTAATTATAAACAGTAAAACATAAATACATTTCAAAGTATGTTTAATTTTCTAAAGACCATTACAACCAGACCCACTATTTCCTCTATATATACTCCCTTATTTCTCTACAGAAGGTCGCTGTTCATAGGGATGAATTATAAACGGTATGTAATTATGCTTACCTTGGACAAGTCATTACAATGAACTAGAATATCATGAAAGACATTAACAGCTGGGTTAAACTCGCATGGAGAGAATTCGGAAGAATGTCGCTATTTTCAAAAGTAACCTCCAAATTTGTTTGAAAAAAAAAAAAAAAGTTATCAATGTATGGTGCCTGTATTAACTTATGCTTCAGATTACACTGCTCGGCATGAAAATTGCCTCAGACACCATTTCAGCATATTCTTATGTAAAATGACCTCCTGAATCAGTTTGATTTGGAGAGGAACGATGATTATTTTAACCGTTAAATGTCTACTGACCTGAGGAGCTACAGAGGTAGAAAGTTCTAAAACACGAAAATTTGTAGAAAGGAGGAAATTTGAGGGGATTTGCGCCCTGAAAACAAAATTAAATATTTTTGCTTTTGATTCTTAAATGCTTTGGTATAAATAATTTTATAAAACCGTTATTACAAGTATTTACATATTTTACGTATGTATGGTGTAATAAAACTAAACAAAGACAGTATTACTTTAAAACGTAAAACATTTAAGTGTGAAATTGCATTTTATTGATTAGTATAGTTAAAAGAAAGATTATTATGCAATATTTATTAAGACCTAATATAAACTTCGAAAAATTTGTTTAGTTAAAAAAAGATTCTTCGAACATTTTAAAATGGCTTGAATAAATGATTGTAGAAAATTTCAAAATGAATTATATCTATACATATAAAAGAGTACTTCCACTCACTCACTCACTGACTCATCAACGCACAGCAAAATCTACTGGAGCCATTGACTCGAAACTGAGTTAGATTATAGAATATATAGTGTAAGCACCCCCTAAGATGCGATTTTACGAAATTCGTCCCCCAAGAGGGAGTAGGGGGCAAAATGTGATTTCCCAAAAAACTCCATATCTCAAAGAAAAAAACAGATATCGGTAAAATTTTTGCTTTAAAATATAGCTAACACAAATATCTAAAAACTAATTTCTGGAATTTTAGAAATTCGGTCCCCAAGGGGGGAAAGGGGGCAAAACTTGATTTCACATTCTCAAAATGTGGTTTCACATACTCCTATATATCTCAAACAAAAAAACAGATATACGTGAAACTTTTGCTCTAATATATAGCTAATACAAATACCTAAAAACCAATTTCTGGAATTTTAGAGATTCAGCCCCCAAGAGGGGGAGAGAGAGGGGGCAAAACGTGATTTGAAATAATCCTTTATATCGCAAACAGAAAAAAAGATATATCTAAGATTTTTGCTCTAAAATATAGCTCTCACAAATACATAAAAATTAATTTCTTTAATTTTAGAAATTCATCCCAGGTGGGGAGGGAAAGGGGGCTATAGGGGGAAAAATAGAAATACAGTTAGATTGTTCAAAATTGGCACAGATAGGTTTTACAGGGATGGAAGTCGAAGGAGGATATTTTCGAAAGTATAAAGTTATTAGGAGGGTCAGAAAGGGGGAGGGGGCGAAGGCAAAAAAAATAAAAATAGAGTTAGACCGTTCAAAATTGGTACATAGAGGTTTTTGATACTTACAAATCGATTGCGGATATTTTCGAATTTGTAAAGTTATTAGAAGTGGGTGGGAGAGTGAGGGTGGAGGGACAAAAAATAAAAATAGAGTTAGGTTGCTCAAAATTGGTACATGGAGGTTTTTGATACCTACAAATCGATTGCGAATATTTTCGAATTTGTAAAGTTATTAGGATAGACGGGAAGGGGTGTAAGGAGCAAAAATATATAAATAACGGTTAAAGCGCTGAAAATTAGTGTTGTTAGGTTTTGATTCCGGATATTTTCGAAAGTACAGAATTATTATCAAGGGCAGGAAGGGGGACGGACGCAGTGGTAAAAAGAAAGAAATTCAGATAGAATGTTAGAAATTAGTATTATTAGGTTTAAAAGACCGAGAGAACGATTGCGAGTATTTTTAAAGTCTAAAATAATTTGGAGGGGCGGGAACGGTAGGTGAAGGACTATGCGCGGCGCGCAGAGGAAGTTGGGGCCAGGACTGATTATTCAACAGTGGGAGAAGATTTTTTTATTTTATATATATATATATATATATATTTATTTATGCTTTTCCCTTACGATAATATAGTCATGCATTAAGAATGTCGAACATAAATGCACGCGCGCAGCACACAAAGCCCTGCGTTGCCGAAAGCGGTGGGAACCATGTGTGACATTTTTTCCAATCAGATTTTTTTTTCTCCTTTTTTTTTTTTCGCATGATAAAAATTAATGCAATTTTGAGAATTCATTAACTACAGTGATTCATTTTAAAATAGTGACCAGCGAAGCGGGCGCAGCCTGCTAGTACATATATAAATATATATACTGCAAAATTAATTAAATAAATACTGCATAATATTCAGTATTCAAACGTAGAAAATCTGTCAGCGAGAATTTTGACTATTGTATAATCAAATTTTCCAATCTAAGGAATTTTGATATTTTAGGCAAGATTATAAAGAGTAGCATTACTTTATGAAATAATCATGTTGATAAATTCAAGTAAAATGATCTATCCCTAAGATGTTTGAATTTTAAATCAAATGAATTTTAAATCATAAAATGAAAGCTATAAATACGGATTAGTTCCACCTAACAATAGTTATTAAGAATCTGGATAATTAAGAAATTATATTATGACATTTGATACCCGCTTTTGTTTAGTCCAAACGAAAAATAAATGAACAGTTTTATAATGTTTACTTCATAATAAACTAAAACGTTAATAAAAGCACAGCATGCAGAAGGAAGAATAAATAAGATAAATGACCACAAATATAAAATTTCAGAAACAAGTTTTATATATACAAAAATTAAAAGAATAAGCGAAATATTTTACCATTAGACTAAAGACTTCCCAAATTTTCTATACAAAATTCTTCTGCACTTTTAATGTAATAAGACAGCTTATTAAAAAAATATAAGTATACTTGCTTATCATTAATTATGCACTGTTCCATACTCGAGGTTCGTTAATTGTCTGTGTATGAAAGTCAAATCTTGTAGAAGCTTAAAAGTTCATTTGCAGGATATTCCAGAAAGTTACAGTTCTATTCCAGTATCAACTTCAGTTTCACCTGAAAACACAGTTTAAATAATATCTGACGACGTAAAAATCACGCCAAAAACTGTACTATAGCATTAACATTCATCAGTAGGAGCTGTAATGAATAGCAGTGGCTTAGTCAGACAGAGTTCTTTATTTCGCAAATCTTTGGCGAAAACTGGTTAAAATTGTCGGAACGGGATCTTCTTTATAGTCCCCTATAAATCGAAAAATTTCCAGTAATTTTGCGAAATAATTGCGATAAATCTTAAATAATCTATACAATAAGTGTTTTTTCTTCAAAATCGCCAAGAAAGCCAAGGCTTCTTCCTGACTTGATGAAACTTTTTAAATGGCTTTTAAAAGAAAATGGACTATTTTAACGACTAAAAAAGCTCGAATTGCAGAAAATTAACCCTTTATAGCTTGACTAAGCCTCTTTCAATATAATTGCTAAAAGTCAGTGCTATTATTCACAATCTCTTTACAATACTTAGCTGTATTAAATGTTTATAAATTAAAATGCCAAATTTTCATATACAATTTTGGCTCAAATGATGTAAAATAATTTTTGTGTTGTCGTAGAAAATTACACAACACTTTAATGAAACATTATAAAAAAAAAATATATATATATATATATATATATATATATATATATATTAGATTATATATCTAATAATTTAAAATAACATAATTTCTGAATTCAAAATTATTTAAAAATAGAAATTTATAATAAATAGTAAGTACAATTTCTGTAATAGATGGTTAATTTTTTTCTTAGAAAAACCTCTTAAGATATTTCTCTTCTTCTTTATAACCACAACAAATATTAAAATATAATCGAAACAAGTGCTATACAATATTAATAATAAAATGTCTCAAGAAATAATTACCAAGTTTTACAACGGCAATTTATAGTTCACACATAAGATAAAAAATTTCTTTAATATTTCAATATCTGGAAAATTTACTATAGTGTTTCAAAAGATAAATTGATTTAAATATTCAGATATAAAAAAAAGTACCCTAATTGGAAATAATTGCTTATACATTTTTTTTTTTTTTTTTAACAAAGGAAATCTTTGTTTAACAAAAGATACAAAATGCATTAATATCTATGTTTTTCCGAAAAAAGCATTATGGAAATACAATTCTCTATATATGAGATAATGATATGCAAATTATAATAATGTAATAAGCGAAACGAAAACAAAATCTAATTACGGAATCTATGTATATACATTTTCTTTTCCCCTTATTTGCGTTCTCTGGAGAATTAATCGTCTGAAAGGTGTCAGAAAAATAATTTTTGCCTGTTTCTATAAAAAACTACTTTTTATGCACCTGAAGCTATTGGAGCTTCAATATCCATATTAATACCTTCTAAATTAACACGAACGCAAGAGATTAACTTTTTCACTGAATATAACTTCCGTTATAAGAAGAGCTTAATGGATAAAAACCTTAAACAAACATTGGAAAATTGTTAGGGATGTTGTTAAGCCGTTGTTGTAGAATGGAAATGCAATTTAAAAACAAAAGCAATTTGCATTTTGAAAAAGAAATTACATCTATAAAGTGTGAAACAATGCTTCTACACAGAATGTACATTTTTTTTTTTTTTTTTTGAGATTATTATATTCGCCTAAGGTAAGTAAATTCAATCTGTTTATATATTATTTTCCGCGTATCAATAAGAAAAATGAGGCCGACCAATGTTGACTTAATTTTAAAGAAAACTGACATATCTACTAACATTGCTTTTAAAATGCATATTGCATAACAGAATTTGATCTTTACGATAACACATCCCTTTTGTCTGCTGTATAATTTATTTTCAAATTTCTAAGCATTTAAAAAAAGTAAAAAATAAAAATCAAATACTAAATTGATGTGTTTAAAGGTGAAAAGAAATTTTCAATGCGTTATTAATAATGCTTTAATAGCAATTTTATAATTATATTTCGAATGAATTTTATACTATTATATTTATTCATAGTAAAATAACTTATTTAGAAAAGAATAACGTTGGATACGTTATTCTTTTACGTTGAACGTTGAATACGTTGTTCGTTACGATTAACGTTGAATACGTTGTTTCAATGTTACTGCCTAACTTGAAATGATATTTCATATGATTTCTATAAAGCATATGATGAGTGTTATAGTTTAGAAAATTAATTCGCTATGCAAATTGAGTTTCATACGATAATCATATCAATTTATGTAAAAGCTATTGAATATTTTACTATATTGTTTTCAATGTTTTGACTGTTAAAAGAAACTAAAATAACTAGGGAAACTAACTAGGGAACACACGACTAAAATAGGTATTTTAGTCGGTTTCAATTGTATTTTTAATGTATTTTCAATGAAAAATATTTAGTCTACATGGATACCTACATGGTTAAATTTGAAAGTTAACATTTGTTTTGGCAAACAATCCAAATCTATCTCATTAAATATTATCAGTAAATAAATCTATTTAAATAATATATCGTTAAACATTATCTGCATTCATGTTTTGTAAAAAAGGTCGTACAATTTAGAATATTCAATTACCTAACACATAAAATAATTAACAAAAGTACGTTAATCTTTACGTTGACGTTTCCTATTCGAATTTAGTATCTTTACATCTGAGTTGAGAAAATTACATCTTCTTGTATGGACGCGAAAGCAGAAGGAGAAGCAGCAGCAGCAACAACAGCAGCAATAATAATAACAGCAGTAATATTAAAGAAAGAAAGAAAAATAATAAAGTAAAATTAATTTTAGAAGAAGAAAAAATATAAAATTTTGCTTTAAAATCCTTGTTTGGTTCGAAATACCTAGTTAATGATATAATAAAAAATTATGTGATTTTAGCAGTTATTAACAAGTGAAATTGGCATAAAAATTGCTTAAACATAAATGAAAAAGTCTAGCTTAAATTTAGAGACATTGCATAAAAGTGTGAAAATATTTATATGCAGCTAATGAAGACTGACTAATCCGCTAACTATTTTTCCTACGCCATTACACGCATTTACTTCATTCCTATTTAAGAGTAATTTACTATCGCGAAATTGATTTTGGGATTACACAGTAATTGTCTTTCTTATTTTGTGAGTTGTTTGTTTCAATCTGTCTATGATGTAATATGCTATTTTGAAGAATTGTTTATATAATAGGAGGGAAGATGAAAAACTAATCGTGTGTTTGAAATGACCTTCCCTTATTTTAAACTTTGCTAATATAAATACATTGACCTTAAAAATATATCCTACACTGTAAAAAAAGAAAATCCCGTAAGATTACGGGGAAAGCTCGGCAGCAGAGATTCCAGACAAAGCCCGTAAAAAGAAACGCTTAGACCATAAATTAAGTATATAATAACCTTAAATTACATTATATGCCTGTAAAAAACATTTCGCCAGTAAAACCAATGTTTTTTATTTACGGGCTTTGTATGGAATCTCTGCTGCCGAGCTTTTTCCTTTAATCTTACGGGATTTTTTTTTTTTTTTTTTTTTTACAGTGTACTTAAAAATATTTTTGGCAGATTTACCTTTATTTACTCATTTCTAGTAAAAAAGAGATTCATAAAATTCATAAAATTCAGAAGTATATCACAGGCCTGACATAGTTGACTGGAATTCAACAAGACCAGCTTGCAGTCTACACAGAGAGGAAGGAATTCTACGCAGTTACGGAACACACGCTCCCGCATCTAGGCTGTGATTATTTTCATAACAGCATTTATCCATTTTTTACTGTCTCAGAAAAGGTAATTTTAACTTGATACAGAAGAAATTTAATGTAGTCGGAATCGAAAAATCTAATACTGTTAGGGAATTTGGTTGACCAAATACGTATTGTACCGCGCCCAATCGAACAATTTTTTTTTTTTGGCTAGTCAGAAAAAGCTGTTCGTATGAACAACTTATCCTAGTGGGATAAGCCAATGAGAAGAAAGCTCCTTACGCGCCGATAAAAAACAGTGTTGGCAGGAAATCATTCACCGTTGTTCCCTTCGCTCTCCTTTTGCTCCACGTTAAAAGAACGATAAGTAGGTGTGCCTTGACATGTACTGTACACCGTGCAAACCAGCTTTTCGAGCAATTTTTGATTCATCTATTGCAACCCTCTTTCTTATTTTGGCTTCCAAAAATTGGCTCAAATGAAAGATGCGTAAAACATCATTATGTGTATTAGGAGCATAATAAATAAACCACTGACAAGTGCGGTGTAGATATGCTATTTACTATGAAATATAGATTTTGAAAACGATACATGTACTAATGTTGTATTTTTATCAGTAATGATTTCGGAATAGTACGCGATAATATGGCGAATAAATGAGAATACAAAATTATAAGATTAAAAGTTCATTATAATCACTTTTAAATAAGTTTTAATCAAAACACAGTTTAACTTTCGGTGTATTTCTTCTTCAAGATCACAACTTTAAAATACAAGTTTAAAAAGTACCCGACCTTAATTTTTCCCGAGCATAGTCGAGTTTCTAAAGTGGCGCCACTGTGCACAGTGGGAGATGGCAGATTAATGCGCATGCTTGAATTTTTTCCCCGCGTTCCAGTGTACTAGTCGTTTCCTGCAGGCAGTTGATTGAGATGCTGTTATACGAGTTTGTCTAATTTTTATTTCTCTAAAGATGACTGAACTACTTGAGCAGAAATACAGCATGAAATTTTGTCAAAAGCTTGGCGATTCTCAAATTGAAACAATTCGCAAGATTCAGCAAGTGTTTGAAGACGATGTTATGGGGGGTCACAGAAATTATGGAGTGGTTTAACCGATTCAAAAGTGGCTGCACGTCGGTAGAGAGTGACCAACATTCTGGTAGGCCACAAACCGTTCGAAATACAGCTGTTGTTGAAAAGGTGGAAAATCTATTGATTAAATATCATCGTTTGAACGTACGACATATTGCTGAACAAGTTGGGAGCAGTACAGATTCTGCACATGCAATTTTGTATGATGATTTGAACATGCGCAAAGTAGCTGCAAAATTTGATCCCCCCAATCTTCGGTTGGTGGAACAGAGAGGACTCCGTCTTGGAGTTTCACAGGACCTACTGAACACTATCAACGCTGAACCTGGCTGCTCCCAAAATTGAAAATACCATTGAAAGGATCCCGTTTTCAGAGTAGAGATGAGATAATGCCGAACGCAACGGCGGAGTCGAACATCATTCCAAAAGAAGCCTTCCAGAAGTGTTTTCGGAGGTGGAAGGTACGCTGGGCTAAGAGTTTGGAGGCGCAAGGGGCCTACTTTGAAGGGAACTGTGATCCCAATCACGCAAAGTAACTAAGATTTTTTTTTTCTGGCCTAAGGTCGGATACTTTTTTAACAGTTTTTGTACATTCACAAAAGTTATCGTCATTAAGTATTTATTGCGTGATACTCACTTTAATTTGATAAACAGCTATTATTTTATAATAACTAAAAACGATTTTTTTTTTTTTTTTTGAAAATAAAACATAATGGTAATCTTTTAAAATTAAAACAAATGTTTTTTTTTTTTTTTTTTTTTTTTTTTTTTGATTAAAAAAATTGCATCTGATAATTAGTAAATTTTGGAAAACTCGAGAATTTTTTGCTGATTAAGATGTTAGTAAAAACTTTCTTTATGATATTAAGTATAAATATTTTATAAGAAAATAAATATTTTTTTAAATAAGGTTTAAATAATTAATTTAAAAAAAATCATTGCATTAAGCTGAGGAATTGTATAAATAACAACAATATCTTAATAAAAACTCTAATTATTCTAAACATTCATTTGTGGTACATATCGCCATGTTATGTAGTATATGTTATAAGTTATATAGTACTATTACCATATTCATAACTGGTAACAAAATATAATAATACCTGTATTATTATGTTGTTTTACAGATATGTTAGATCATTTGCTGTAATAGGATTTGTTTAGTCACAATTAAAGTATTTTCCAGATTAGTAAAATTTAGCCTTTAGATGATAAGATATAAGCAACCATTTTCATAAAACGACCACATAAAGACTAGCAGTAACTATTAATTTTTATTACTGCTGTAGAATTATTATTATACAAAAATTAAACTATACAGCAGAATCATTAAAAGATTTATTACGTTATTGACAATAATTTTTCGAAGATAAAATATTGAATGCGTCTTTCAGTTTAAATAACAAAAATAATAATTTTGTCTACTTATAAGAATAACTAAATCTTATAGACTCATAAAGATTTTTTTTTCTCAAAATATTAGCCGTTTCAAAAGTTTTTTAGTACTTAGATTAAGAACAAAGTCATGTAGAATGTTTTACTTCAGTTTAAGAAATTTGCTAAAGTTTGTTTTACACTGAAAACTAGCAGGTTTTTCAAAATTCGTTGGTCGGCACATTTAAATAAAATCGAAAACTTCCACATCACATATTAAAATAAAAATCTCCAAATATCAGTTATAAAAAAGAAATCATTAGAATGTCGGGTCAAAACGTCGGGTAAAATTTCCACTGACTTCGTCATCGGCTTTCTCGCACGTAACATGCTGAGTATAGGTCCGCACTGCATACGGAACAGCATTACCCGATCGTGCGCCCAGAGACAAACGTAATCATACCCGACCCTCAGTTGTATCCAGAATGTCTATGGTATTGTCTTTTCCGTCTGCATGCGTGAGTGCCACTGCGTGCGTTAGTGTCATACTCACGTTCGCTGTGCGCGACTTCTTCTATCTAAACCTTTTAAATTTTACAGTACGAAAGTTGGCGAAATTAATTGCCAAATCCGAAAACTAATCGGCAGTCCAAAATTTGCCTTCCAAAGGTAATTTGGAAAAATGGAGGCTTTAAAATGTGCTTTTGTGCATTAAATTGAGTTTTTGTGTTTCAGATTTTTTTTTTTTTACACTTAATAAATACCGCACGTAAAAACTCGGAATCATGTGGTAACTATACCAGAGCTAAACTTATAAATGTGTTTCACTCAAAGAGGGAAGAGGTCAAAATCTCGCCACAGTAGATGCTGGACGCACATAACTAACCCACACAACAAAATCCGTGATTTCAGGTCCCATAGATTAATCTGAACAAATTTCACGCAGAAAGGGTGAAAGGCCTTTTTCAACTTTATGTACCATTTTTAGTAGAGTTTTCGAAAAATCTAGATTTTGCAAAATTTCCTTGTGCGAAATTGATTTTCACTCCCCCCCACCCCACCCTGCGCTTTAAATTCAAAAACTACAAATAAATGTTTTTTTTTTTTTTTTTTTTTTTTTTTTTTTTCTGAAAAACTGTATTGAGCTTTAGCCATGCAACATTTAATATTTTAGTGTTAGTTTATTATTATAGGCTTGATATCTCGTAAATATAATCGCATAAATATTTATATAATACACTTTATACAAAACAATTTAAAACACGTATACAAACAAGTATTTTACTTTTGGTGTATATTCTTCGATACGTGTCTCGCTGTTACTTTCTTTCCACTGTGTTTCAGATACGTGTATCACAGCTTCAAGCAATTAGTATTGTGAAAAATTTTATATTGAAAATAAATTTATTGAGCGGTATATCGATTAATTCCCTGCAATTTAACTGGCAATTGGTATAGTTATATATGATTATAAAGAAGAAAGTTTAGTTATAATCACAGAATAAATATATATTTAATGTATCTTAAGAAAAATTTACATTTACATTATAACGACATTATATATATATAAAGAAAAAAAAAAACACGCAGGTATATATTGCTTTTACGATCTGTATCACGAATATATCTATATATCGTATTTAGATATATTTAATAGATCGAACGCCAGTTAGGATTTTCAGTCGACGGAAAAATATCTTGATTTATTATAGTAATTTAATTATGTTGTTAAATTAATACTTTAAAACATTTTTAATTTTTTAAAAATCAATTTGCATTAAAATTAATAAATAATAGTTTATATTTATATAAATAATGATAATAACGATAGCAAAAATAATGTAATATAATACAATATATATAATTACACAACGGTAAAATGTTTTTTTTTTCTCATATATTTTAAATTGATACTCAAAAAAGGCTATGCTTTCGAACTTGTATATTATTTAATGAAATTTTAAATATTTTTTATATTATACTTTTACAAAAACTTTATTTTATTTTTTTTACTCAAAATATTAATAATATATGTGTAATTAGGAATAAAATGTTGCATTTTAGCCCAATATTAAAATCTAGAAATATTATAGAAATTTTCGTAAAAGTACGTATATTTCTTAGAAATATCTCAATAAATATTTATATAAATGATTTAGTTTCTTGTATGCCGAAGAAGGAAGAAGGAATCATGCTCTAGACGCTACTCATCAATATTTATAATATACATCTTGACATAAATATTTCAATCAAATATGCCTCAACGAGTAATCTATATATCTGCGATATTTATAAAACCTACAAAAAAAAAAAATACTTTCATAGAATTGATGGACTGTTTTAAAAGGAATAATTAATGTACTAAATATCCAATTTGTTTGAAAACTTACAATAAAACAAATCTAATATTGAATCGGGTAAAAAGTGCTCGATATCACAAATAGTTAAATTCGTTATTTATATTTTTATAAAATATCGCATTTTATAAATGTATAATAATTATCTGAGAAAAATGAAACATCCATTAACAGTTATTATTTTTAAATATTGGAAAAATATTAATTTTATAGTAAATTAAATTTGAATTTTTGCTTTTTAAAGGGGTGGAGCATATAAAATGTATTTTGGCGTATAAGACTGATTTCCTGACATTCAGTTTTCTGATGCTACATTCCTGTAACTTTCCCAACAGGTATGATTTCCCGATGCTATTTTCCCGACAGGTACGGTTTCACAGTATCTCAATTTCCCGACAGGTTCGATTTCCCGGCATTTCACTTTCCAGATAGGTACGATTAACCGACAGCTTACTTTCCCAACAGGTACGATTTCCCGATAGCTCACTTTCCTGACAAGTACAATTTCCCGATAGCTCACTTTCCTATAAGTATGATTTCTCGACAGATCACTTTACCACCAGGTATGATTGGATGGCCACTTGTTTGCAGGATAACTCTTTTTTTTTTTTTTTTTTTTTTTTTTAATATTTAGTTAATTTTAGAGACAAGATACACATAGAAAAATTTAGTAGCAACTAACCATATATGTAACTTAAGAAGTATCCATTACACTGAAAATGAATAAAGGTTTTTTAAATTATCGTTTACGTTAAAAATTATATAAAATTCGACATTTTTTTTTTTAATAACAAGTTCTAGTAACTAAGTCTTTAACAGTTCTTCTATTTTTATATTCATACGTTTAATGATTTATTTTATTTCTTTCTAAAGTATTCGCAACAGAAGAAAATTATAAAAAAAGCTGCGTCTTAATTCATGAAAGACAATATATTCTTATAAACGATAAAAGTTTTTTGCTGCAACGTCATATATATTATAAAATAAACAAATTTCAGTTTTTCTCAAAATTGAAGCTACCTATTAAAATAAATATTAGTTATCAATAAATCTAATCAGTTTTCTTTAAAGTATATTTTATATAAAACATACGTTATTCTATAATTTATTAAATGAATTTTTTTAATATATATATATATATATATATATATGTGTATATATATGTTGTATATCAGATGGTGTATTCTTTCAATCAAATGAAAATCTCTTATTAATAGTAGTTTATTATCATATTAAAATTGTTTATTGAATTTATTATAAGGTGATTTTAATTTTATATTAATCTGATTTATTATAAGTAGTATTTATTGTACATTTACGTAATTTTTAATTTAAGAATAAGTTATATTAGATTAATTTATGGACAATGTAATTAATGAATTCCATTGTAATGAGTAAAACTATGCAGGTTTCATGAATTAGAATTAATTCACCAGGCATCTAATTATATATATATATATTTATACCACGAAATAACATAAAGATACATTTATGACATATTATCGCATGCTATAGGTTCCAAGGTTCTTATGTTGTATAATAAAGTCATATCACATATTAAGTATAACATAAACAAACGTTTGTGTTTGTTCTAGAAGATATAACCAGTTAATGAAAACATATATATATATATATATGTGTGTGTGTGTGTGTGTGTGTAGGATAAATTTTTCTAATGAAATCATTGTCAATAAATTTTTCTAAACTCAAGAAACTATTTAAGACAATATATTATCACGATCTCGAGATACTAACGGTCGCACGAGTAATTTCAAAAGTAAATGTATTATCAGTTCTAAGATATTTGATATGTAAGAAGGTAGCAATGTAAAATATAAAGTGTTTTCTGTTAAATTCTACGTGAATAAAATTGATATATGAGCAAAGTGCTGAGTAGGATTTCTTAAGATAAGTAAATCCTACATATATATATGCAAAACAGTTTAATGAAATACACAAATGATAAGTAGTAATAGCAGTACACATTTTTTACCGTTTTTACTATTGTATATATATATTACGTAACTTTTATTAAGTAATAATATAAAAAATATTCTTTTTTCAATATTTTATATTTGTAGTTTTCACGTTTGAATGAGTGAACGTGAATTTCTTTCCACAAGTATATTAGTTTTAATAAATGGTACAGTAAATAAATGCAAAACTATTAAAGAAAAATAATAACATTTAATGTAAAAATAGCAATAAGGATGTAATAAATAAATCCATTTTAAAGGCAAGAATTATATAATAGTACAGATTTTTTTTTAATATCAATACACTTATATGCATATTTAACGCACATGTATAATACATTTGTAATACAGTATTTATATTAGTATGTTAACTGGTTTAGCATGGCACTAGAACTACAGAATGGATTATTGATAAGGATATGTAATTCTTTCCTGGGGGTGGTCTAGAGACAAGACGTCACAATTATTATCCTCTACGGAGGGGATAGCTCCCCAGCTATCGTTAATTACAAAGGTATTATTTTTTATGAAACATTAACTTTGAATGCATGATTTTCCCTTAGAATTAACTTTTTCACAGTAGCAAAAAACAGTTACAAAATATTCGAGGCATACCAGCAAAAGCTAGTTTGAAATATTTTCCTGATACACAATTTAATTTTCATTAAAGATATATTAATATTTCTTTACCTTTAAAAAAAAAAATTCTTTCAAGATAAAAAAATTATGATTATTATTTTTTTCATCATGTATAATTATCTTCCACTTCCTTTATTCAAGAATAATCCACCATATCGATATGAGCTTTGTATCCCCTAGAGGTTGTATTTACCGATGCATTTTCCCTGGTAGATTGAAGCTGTTATCAATATTTATTGCACTACGTGCGTTGCGCATCTTGATTCATGCGTTTTCTCTATAGAAGATGAAATCATGCATAAAGTATTCCGGGAAATAATCCTTTACTAAAAATAACATTTTGTAACAAATACATAATAAATAGGAGACATAACATTTTTTTTTTCTTATTTGCATCTATGAATTAGCTAAAGAAACAGTTCACGTTTAATGATAGTTTTTAATTGAAATAATAGGAAAATAAATTATCTACATTTAAAGAATTCTCATATTAAAACACAATTTAGAGTCTTCCTTTGTCGTACTTATTATATTATAAAAACTAGTATGTTGTGGCCACCACAAGACTTTCTTCTATATTTTCCTATATACATATTCAATCAGTAACAATATTAAAAAAAAAAAAAAAAAAAAAAATTACGATTTTTTTTTTTTTTTTTTTTTTTTTCGTTAAAAGTAATACATATTCAACCAGTAACAATATTTAAAAAAAAAAAAAAAAAAAAAATACGATTTTTTTTCTAAGTTTTTTTTTGTTAAAAGTAAAAAAAATCGATAACTTTGTTTTAAATTATCACATATTTATAGTTCAACCATTCGTTTTAAAGGTATTGATGAGACCTTTCGAAAGATACCCATCTTGAAAATTTACTCCCCTCGAGCGGGGCCTTCCCCCCCAGGGGGTGTGGCGAGGCTCCTACGCATACAAAATTTTTTTCCCAGTTGACTATCTCTATTATAAATAATTCTTGTAAATTTCATAATGATTACTAAAAAAAAATTCTCTTTATGCACATTTATACAAAATTTTGTCCTATATCACCATGTTAAAAATTTAGAAAAAGCGGGATGGCAACGCAACCTGTAAGACAATTTTTACCAAAAGTTGATAGGCACTAATTTATGTCAAGGTGCAACTACATACCAATTTGTATGAAATTCTGTGCAGCAGTTCTTGAGATACAGTTGCCACAAAATTTTGTCACACACACACACACACACACAGACAGACAGACAGACAGACAGACAGACAGACAGACATTTTCTAAAAATGGTCAAATCGTGTTCTACAGCTCTCAAAACGTGTAAATCCATCAAAAACCCGAGGTCGAAAATTTTTACGAATCCAATACTTTCTCTATATTACATATAGAAGAAAGTAATAATCATTTAAATCGTGTTGAATCGAGAGTTTACACCTAGTGCTAGAAACATTTTTTATTCTTAAGAAAATCAAATAAAAGTGATGTTCGTTTAAGCAGATGATAAAATTAAAGAAATCTGTTCAAATATAAAACAAAACATTTTTTTTTTTTTTTTTTTGGGGGGGGGGGGGGATAAGAAATTTTTTATATCCATTATTTATGTTGTGTATCTATGCCTATATTAAATTCTATGTAACAGTTAGAAACAAAGAAATAAGTGTTATAAAGTTATTATTTTTTTCTTTTTTTTTTTTTGTTCAAACAACATATTTTTGTTGAAACAAAAAGAAAAAAAAAATAAGTTGAGTGTATTTAAAGATAAATATTTGGATGACCCAAATTGTGCAACAAAAGCTTTTTGTAATTATTATTATTATTATATTTTTATTGTTGTTTTTTCTTATTAATCATTTTTAAAGTTTTAATGGTCAATTAAAGTTTTTACTTATACATTTTTCCAAATAAAATTAGTCAATAAATAATGTTGAAACATTTATTATCTGAATTTCTCTTCTTATTAATATATATATGAATTTATCCATTATTTATTTTAATTCATTCTATTCGAAAATTCAGTTAAGATCCTAAATTTATTATCTACAAATCCTAAATTTATTGCATTAGACATTTTAAAATACATTTACATACATTGCATACTTTTCTTAAATAATTGTAAATATGTTACTTTTTTCTGATTATATAGAACGCCATTCATTTAAATTGATCTTTGAAAATATGAAAGTCATGTTACTATTGAATAAAAGAGACAACTTTCAAATTTATAAAAAACGAAGATGTAAATGTGAAGGATTTACAGTCTCTTGAAATTACATCTTAATTGAAACTTAGAAATAGTATAATTTAAAAGCATTTAATTAATGAAAAACTAGCAATGTGCACATTACAAATATTCCCAATAAAATGTGGTGTTTAAAAAATGTATTATTATTATTATTATTATTTCGAGATGATCTCTATTTCATAATTCTATTTCATTTTTAAAAGCAGTTTTCATATCTGGTTTACGCCATCTCTCATGCCAATATATAATATAAATACAGTAAGACCCCGCTTAACGCGGGGAATACCTTCCATCAAAGTAGAGCGTAATGCGAAACAGCGCTAAACGAGGGTATCTACAGTTTCGGGGAATCCCCGTACTGCTGCGAGCAATTTCGGGGATTCCCCGGGTTGAAATAAAAGAGCGCTAACCGAAACAGCGCTAAATGAAACAGCGTTAAGCGGGGTCTTACTGTATATTGGCATGATATACTGGTATGATATATATAGTATAAATATATTGCCATTCATATTGAAATAGAGGTAAATGATGAATTACCCCTATTTCAATATGATACATTGCTAAAAACTTCTTTAAATATTCATCGTGTTATTTATTTATTTTTTATTTTTATTGTTAAATTGCAGATGACAAAATCGCTAAAAACAGCTAAAAATGATTTTATGACACCAATATATTTTTATTTCGATTTCAAAATATAAATAATATAATATATGTATACATATGGTATCCAACGGGCTTGATTTCTGTGTTTAATTCCTTAAGCATTTCTTGTAAATACTCAACTGAGGAATCTAGTGGTACAACATACCATATACACACATATATATATATATATATATATATATTATTTTAACATTCTGTGTGAATTTTGTTTGTTTCTCTAACGAAAATCACTGTCCATATGGATGAATTAGAAACGGTATGCAGTTATACTTCCCTGGGATAAGTCCTTGCGATGAACTGGAACATTAGAAGAACATTAGAAAAATATTGGAAAATCATTGGAAAAAAATAACAACCGAGATAAACTTGTATGAAGAGCATTCCCAAGAAAGAGTGCTATATTCAAAAGTGACCGCCCAATTTGTTTGAAAAGAAAAGTGTCTGATCTGTGTATTTTGCCTGTATGCTTGAGACATTAACGTGTAAAACTATACAAAAACTTCAAACAACTAAGAGAAGTATGTTGTTAAAGTTCACCCGAAGAAAGAAAAAAACGAAGGGCGTAAATCACATGTTTCGTTTAGTTAACAAGTTAGGAAGGAGCTGAGATGGGCACCTTACCAGAAACATGATGATAAATGGACCATCAAAGGCTTACTTTGGATACTGAGAGATGTAAAAAGAACAAGGAAGATCATTGATTCATAATGTTTAAACAGTTATAATTTGAATTTCTCTTCTTATTAATATATATAAGAATTTATTCGTCATTCATTTTATTTCATTCTATTTGAAAATTCATTTTTTTTTAAATTGAAAAATGACGTATTTTCACAACCTAAATAATACAAATCCTAAATTTATTGTATTAAACATTTTAAAATACATTTACATACACCACATACTTTTCTTAAATAATTGTAAATATGTTACTTTGTCTGATTATTGCCGAAACGTCAGTGGAGGCCCTCTGTTGAGACTCAAAACGGTTTTGGGCTGTGTCTGTGTGTCTGTCTGTCTGTCTGTCGCGCGATAGCAGCCACAAAAATAGAGCTATTGACTTGAAATTTAGTACACATGTTCATGAGCACCACGAAATGAGCTGTATAGTTTTTGGTATGTATTCCATTTGTAGTTCGTATACAGGGACACGCCAAAGTTTTTCTTATCATTACGGCCTATGGGAGGAATTTGTATGTATCGCGATAGCGGCCACAAAAATAGAGCTATTGATTTGAAATTTGGTACACATGTTCATGAGCACCACGAAATGAGCTGTATAGTTTTTGGTATGCATTCCATTTGTAGTTCGTATACAGGGACACGTCAGAGTTTTTCTTATCATTACAGCATATGGGAGGAATTTGTATGTATCGCGGTAGCGGCCGCAAAAATAGTGCTATTGACTTGAAATTTGGTACACATGTTCATGAGCCCCATGAAATCAGCTGTATTGGTTTTCGTATGTATTCCATTTGTAGTTCGTATACCTGTCCGTCTGTCTGTCTCTCGTGCGATAGCGGCCGCAAATATCACTCTCTTAACTTAAAATTTGGTATACATTTTCATGATCCCCACGAAATTAGCTGTATAGTTTTGGGTGCGCATTCCATTTGTAGTTCGTGTACAGGGACACGCCAAAGTTTTTTGAAATGAAAACTTCTTTAGGCGCGTTGAGCACTTTTGGGTGAACAAAAATCTTTAAACTCCCGTCATCGTCAGCTAACGCTTTCCATTTGAAGTGAAAACTTTTGGGTGAAAAAAAATCATTGAATTCGCGTCATCGTCAGTAAACGCTTTCCATCCTTGTATGATACAAATAATGTACCATACAATTAACTTGCTAATGTGAAGTGTTAGTTATTTTATAGTATATATTGTTTTAAAATCTGGTGCGGCTCTACACGACTTCTCTCATCTCCGAGCACAGTTAGACCTCACAAAACCGTGAGAAAGCCCAAAGCTGCCATTTTTCTCACGTTTTTACAATCTGGTGCGGCTCTACACGACTTATTTTATCTCCGGACACAGTCTCTTAAAGATTGCAGCCGGAAACGTTGCAGTTAGACCTCACGAAACCGTGAGAAAGGCCAAAGCCGCAATTTTTCTCACGTTTTTACAATCTGGTGCGGCTCTACACGACTTCTCTCATCTCCGGACACTGTCTCTATTGCAGTTAGACCACACAAAACAGTGAGAAAGGCCAAAGCCACCATTTTTCTCACGTTTTTACAATCGGGTGCGGCTCTACACGACTTCACTCATCACCGGACACAGTCTGTTAAAGATTTCAGCCGGAAACGTTGCAGTTAGACTTCACAGAACCATGAGAAAGACCAAAGCCGCCATTTTACTCACGTTTTTAAAATCTGGTGCGGCTCTACACGACTTCTGTCATTTCTGGACACTGCCTCTTAAAGATTGCAGCCGAAAACGTTCCAGTTAGACCTCACAAAACCGTGATAAAGGCCAAAGCCGCCATTTCTCTCACGTTTTTACAATCTGGTGCGGCTCTACACGACTTCTCTCATTTCCGGACACTGTCTCTATTCCAGTTAGACCTCATAAAACCGTGAGAAATGCCAAAGCCGCCATTTTTCTCACGTTTTTACAATCGGGTGCGGCTCTACACGACTTCACTCATCTCCGCACACAGTCTCTTAAAGATTGCAGCCAGAAACGTTGGAGTTAGACTTCACAGAACCATGGGAAATACAAAAGCCGCCATTTCTCTCACGTTTTTAAAATCTGGTGCGGCTTTACACGACTTCTCTCATCTCCGGCCTCTGTCTCTTAAAGATTTCAGCCGGAAACGTTGCAGTTAGACCTCACAAAACAGTGAGAAAGACCAAAGCCGCCATTTCTCTCACGTTTTTACAATCGGGTGCGGCTCTACACGACTTCACTCATCTCCGGACACAGTCTCTTAAAGATTGCAGCCGGAAACGTTGCAGTTAGACTTCACAGAACCATGAGAAAGGCCAAAGCCGCCATTTTTCTCACGTTTTTAAAATCTGGTTCGGCTCTACACGACTTCTCTCATTTCCGGACACTGTCTCTTAAAGATTGCAGCCGGAAACGTTCCAGTTAGACCTCACAAAACCGTGATAAAGGCCAAAGCCGCCATTTCTCTAACGTTTTTACAATCTGGTGCGGCTCTACACGACTTCTCTCATTTCCGGACACTGTCTCTATTCCAGTTAGACCTCACAAAACAGTCAGAAAGGCCTAAGCCGCCATTTTTCTCACGTTTTTACAATCTGGTGCGGCTTTACACGACTTCTCTCATCTCCGGCAACTGTCTCTTAAAGATTTCAGCCGGAAACGTTGCAGTTAGACCTCACAAAACCGTGAGAAAGGCCAAAGCCGCCATTTTTCTCACGTTTTAACAATCTGGTGCGGCTCTACACGAATTCTCTAATCTCCGGACACTGTCTCTATTCCAGTTAGACCTCACAAAACAGTGCGAAAGGCCAAAGCCGCCATTTTTCTCACGTTTTTCCAATCTGGTGCGGCTCTACACGACTTCTCTCATCTCCGGACACTGTCTCTATTGCAGTTAGCGCATTAAATAAAATTGTAATATAATTTTTGTAGTAGTAGTTTATATTAATGAATAAAAAAACACTTCATTTAAAAGTATTTACTACACAATATAATATTTCCTGACGATTCAAGAAATACACACGTAATTGTTCACGTTTTCACTTCTGTCGGCACTCCCGAATACAACTTTTTTTTTTTTTTATCATTACGGTCTATGGGAAGAATTTGTATGTACCGCAATAGCAGCCGCACAAGTCCTTCGATTGACTTGCAAATTGGCGCACACGTTCCAGCTTTGCATAAACGTAAGTAGCTGTATAATTTTTATTGCTATATTGGTTAAAAAATGTGTATAGGGACACGCCAAAATTCTTAACATTACGGCATAAGGGGGGAATTTCTTTTAAACGCATTTTAATATCATTACTTTGCAATGAAGAAAATGAAACTAGCGTACGTGAGTAATATGCTTAAACTCATGTTGTTTGAAAAAAATATGTGCTCTTAAGCTTAATGTACAGGACCTTACAAAAGTGTACTGATAATGTCACGTAGTCATGCGAACTATGTTAAATTTGGAACAATTATTAATTTTAAACGCAAAATAAGCTGAATAGTTTTTACTGGTGTATACAATGTTTATGGTTTGTTTACAGAGCCACAAGAAAGAATTTCGTAACATTAGAGCCTATGGACAAACTTTTATTTAAGCGCGCTCTTTAATGCGTTTATGCTGAATTGAACTTAATAAAATTAACATACATTATAAAGATGCTTAAAATCATGTTTACTCTTGAAAACAGTTATGTATAGTCTAAATAATTTATGAGACCACATAAAATAATTCCGAGTATATACTTTAATCATCCAAATGATGTCAAAATAGTTTGAAAAATTAATGAGTTATAATTAATTAAATTTATTCTTATTATTGGCGTTTATAATGACTGTGGCTACTTTTCCGGGATACATAAAATAATTTCGTACTATTACGGTCTATAGTCAATATTTCTTAAAAGTTTATTTTAACATGGTTACACTCCATCAAATATAATGCAATTTTATTAGAATATTAAAAGCATTTTTTCTGTTGATAATTGTGGGCATAGACTTAGAAATTAGTTTAAAGGTTACGCAAAATATTTCCGATATGCTATGTAATTTTTTTTTTTTGTATGAAAAATGATAGTTATGAAATTTGGTATTTATGAATTTCAGGGAAATAATACAAGGCCGTCGTTTATTAAGAGTACATATTGTTGCGTACTTGGGGTTCCGTAAGTTGTCCGAGAATGAAAGGCGAAACTTGCAAAAATTCAGTGATGTATTCACAGAAAGTTCCAGAAAAATACAGGTCTATAAACCAAGTATCAGCTTCAAATCAACCAGTAAACACAGCTTAAACAACAGCCGTTAACAGCAAAACAACAGTACAAACTGTTTAGCAATAACACATAAAGAAAGTCTCATCCAAAGAGACTCAAAGCAAAGTAAGCATTTGACGAAACTGACACAGATCTGACACTGACCGCCTTGGTGAAGAAATGCTCCTTTTATACTTTTCTATCGAACACAGACTGTTCTGGAAAATTCTCGTATCTCATAATGAGATTAGAGCTTCCATATTTGGTATATCCCTAATAAGGATTTTTCTTGCCAAGGTCGCCAAAAAATAGCCAAGGAGGGAAATAGTCGCCAAATTTGGAGCCAAATCAATTTCTTCCCTTATAGTAGCTTTTTTAAGTGTTTTTAAGGGAAAATTAGGCGATTTTACGCTAAAACGACTAGAAATGCACTAAGTTAGCATTTTATTAACTATACTAAACCTTTTGAAAGAATTTATACAAAAATAAATGCGATTATTTACAATTCTGTAACACTTTATATGGTATACAAATAGAGATACAGCGGGGGGTTGAGGGGGGCGGCAGCCCCTCTCAAGAATGTATCTGATTATGGTAACAAGTCGATAGAATCAATATATACGATTATATAATAAGGAATAAATAAAAATGACCTATTGAATAATGTCTGATGTAAATAGGACGTTGAGGCTCCTGATCTGCAGATCCACTAGTATAGAACGTCATTCATTTAAATTTATCTTTGGAAATATGAAAGTCAAGTTGCTATTGAATAAAAGAGACAACTTAAAAACCTTTAAATAACATTCGAAGATGTAAATGTGAAGAATTTTCAGTCTCTTTAAATCACATCTTAATTGTAACTTAAAAATAGTATAATTTAAAAGCATTTAATTAATGAAAAACTAGCAATGTGTACATTACAAAATTTCCCCATAAAATGTAGTGTTTAACAAATGCATTGTAATTATTATAATTATTATTATTATTATTATTATTATTATTTCGAGATGACTCTTCATTTCATAATATATTTTATTTTTATTTTTAACAATTTTATTTCTCAACTCTGTCGTTGGAGAAATATATTTGTAAAGTTTGGAAGAGCAGAATGGAGAAGAATTGCAGAAAACAGAGCATATTGGAATCACCCAGGAAATGCCTTCATCCTACAATGGATTGATAAAGGCTGAAATTGATAATTATTATGAGAATGATGATGATATACAGCATAAGAAATGAATGCATATATTTAATATAAGAATGAATATGAAAACTAAGAAACATGTATGTACCGCATCAATACGACGGCAGAAAAATAACCACTTATTCTCGAGAATGTGCATGCAATTTCCTAGCACGATATAAAAAGAATATATGCGTTAAATCAAAATACTTACAAACTTTAAAAACAGTAAATTTTATACTACACTGTTCAAAATAAAGCTAAAGATTTCACAAAAAGTAGTTATAATTTTAAACAGTTTCGACTCAACCAATTTTTTTTAGAATTTAATGCTAAATTTCATCATTTTAGCAATGTTATTTTAGTGTTAAACACAAGAAAAATCATCAAACTCAGCACTAAATAAAATATATATATATGTTACAATTAAATTATTCTAAGCTAGCAGAATTTTTTTGTGAAACGTTGAAATTTATTTTAAGGCTGTATTTTATTAAAAAAGAAATTCTGTAAATTCTTATGACATATTAAATTAGTTCTATAAAGTTTTAAAAATATCAGATTACTCGATTTCAATTTGGACTAATTAAAGAAATTGAATATATATTTATATATATATATCTAGTATATAATACAGTAGGCAAATATTTTATTACAAATTTACATGTGTATAAAATATGTAAATGTTATTATATTTTATTTTAAATGAAATGTGTATTCAATTGGAACTTTAGTGAGTAAGGACCATTTTTAAAATCTTTCATATTTCTAATGAACAATTTAAAAGCAATGTTAATGATTATTCAGTCAACGTATGGTACCGAATATTTGTGCAGTTTTTGATATAAAAAGAATTTATGGTGTTTTATAGTTTTATTTTTTCTATTTGTTTTTTAAACAACCAATGAAAATTTTAAGTTTTTAAAATTTCACCGAATTTTTTATGCCCCTTTTTATGTCCTACTTCTATTTTATAACATATGATGATATTTTGCATTATTTAAATGGATGGAAAAACAATACATAATGGTTTATTTTAAAAGGTGTAGTTAGAGTTTAGGCTCATCATTAAGATTTAAAAGGATGCATTATAATACACTGTAAAAATCTTAGAATGAAAACAACATTAAAACAGTGTCTTTTTGCGAACTCCTCAATCTAGTGATTAAAAAAGATTTTTTTTTTTTCAACTGTTTTTTATACAATCATATTTGTATGGGATATTAAACCTGCATTTAATTTAAATAATATTTAATGAATCAAATATATTTAAAAATGTATTTTATATTTTACAAATTGCAGAAAATGCTTTAAAAAGGTTATGTTAAACAATTATACCGTAAATAAATAACTTTTTTCGTATATGTATTTAATTTCTTTACCAAATAAAAAAGTATATTAACAATTAAAATAATTTATGGTCCTTCCTTTTTATAAAATCTAAAGAATTAATTTGTTCTTAATTAATGAGTACACATGATTTTTTTTTTTTTTGAAAGTAGCTTCTATTTATAATAGATATGTTTCTTCTTATCATAACCACAAATGTGAATATATATTTAAAATAAACTAAAGGCGAAATGAAAAATACAACAACTTTAAATTTAGATAAAATGTACCCTGATGAAAAAAAAAAAAAAAAAAATGTCAGATAAGGGAAATTAACGGCTTTCGGATAACACTAAATATTTATTAATTTTTATAATAGCTGTAGTAGAAATATATATATACTTTCCAGCTACGAATTTTAACAACATTTATGAAATAAAAGACGCATTTTATTAAGGCATTGATATTCTATCATACAATAAATTTTCATTTATATATTAGTAGTGTAAAAAGGAGAGTTCACCGACACGGTGAAGGCGCGGAGGCGCGCTGTGGCGCGCGTGCCACCACCCTGTTAGAGCGCGCCTCTACGCCTCCACCGTGTCGGTCAACGTCTCCTTTTTACACTACTTAGTCATCATCTTGGACGAGGGGGTGTTGCCACCGGAAGAATATAAACTTTTAGAGCGTTGCCACCGGAAGAATAGAAACTTTGACTATCATCTTGGATGAGGTTTGGTGGTGCCATCTATCGGGAATTTTGAGGAGTTAGATTTATTTTCCTAAATTTCGGGACTTACAAGGAAACATTCAAAAGGTGTCATCTTCAAAAAGTATTGAAAAAAATACATGTGATTCTACTCTTCATAAAACACCAGAAAATGAAATAATTATCGGCTGAAATTAATTACAGCGGCCACAAAAAATGATCAAAATTAAGCATATTCGGCGATTTAGCGCCGTTAGGCGATACGTTTGCTAGTACCGAGATTGCCGTGTACGAACAGAACCGTGTTTTTCTTTTCCGCCAAGTACTCAAAATCAATCGCCCAGCAGTGTGAAATCGCCAAATACACTAAGCGACAAAAAAAAAGCCGCACTTGGATGTTTTCCTTTTCGCCTTCTACAACCGCCAATTTTATCGTTTAAAAAGCAAATTATCGAAATAATTTTACTATGTTGTCCTCCACATACACTTTAGCTTTGAGTCTAGTGTTAAAAACAAAATGCAATTGTCAGGAAAATTGTAATTTTAGAATTTATTTCAAAAATGGTAAGAATAAGGCAGTTAACGATGCCACAAAAAGTATTAATTTTTAAATGAAAATCAAAAAATATTTTAATACGTGATATGGCAAAATAATTAAATGCTAACGAAATATTGGTAAAATGAATTTTAGCAAAATCTAAATTTTTTCGGCCATTTAAACTGGGAATTTGGCTTTAGGCGGTCATGTTGCTCATCCAAGCAAGATAACCGCAAGTTAAAATGCGAATGTTTAAAAAATCGATTTGTATCGTGTTCAGAACTTAAAAAAGATTTTTAAAAAGTGTATAGTAAATTACTTTCTTCAAAAACAATGCGGAAACAATTAAAGAAAGCGGGTTAAAAAACGGAAGATCTGCGAAAAAAGCCATTATTAAGGAAAAGAATTAGGAAAATCAATACTTTAGTTGACCAAAATTTAAAAACATTATCAGTTAATTATTAGGCTGAACTGGTTTTCTCTGATGAATCAAGTTTTCTTTATTTCGTGCTGTTGAAAAAAGCTAGAATGAAGACGAAAATGTGACCGACTTAATGAAAATCGCACTTTTAAAACAGTGACACATTCTCCGTGCATTATGGTACGGAAGTGCATAACTTTTGAAACACCCGGGGAAATTTTTATGCTCAAGGAATCAATTAACTCGAAATAAAACACAATCTGCATAAAAGTGGTGCCTGACCGACTATTTTGGAGGTATCTTAGACATTTCCGTAAACAGCATTTGAAGATAATAAGGCACCTTACTACACGGCGTCTGTGGTAAGTTTATTCACTTCAAATTGTCAAAATTTCTTATACATTCCCATGAGAACCTATAATTCTGTAAGTAATCATACTTTTTTTTACTTTAAGTTAAATACCACAAAGGATATAGTAGAATTTCTTCTTTACCAGACATGGAAATGGTCGAAATTGCGATCCACTCGAAAATGTTTCGTCTATAAAAAGGCGGGGGAGAGGGGAGAGGATTCGAAATTTGCAGCCTATAACTCTGCCAGAACTAGAAAATTTTATTTGTGATATTTGTCACATTGAAATTTCTGAGATTTATATTAAAACACTGTATAAAACTATGCCATTGCGCATTAATGCAGTAATTCCATATAAAGGTGGAATTAACCCAATGCAGAATACATATTTTTAACAAAAAATTGCTCAGATCTAACAAATAAATAGTTTTATTTCATATATTAAAATATAACTTGTTTATTTCATATAATAAATCATAATAGAATGCAAAGTGTATAGTTATTGCATTATGTTCAAAAAGAAAGTTTTATGCAGATTTTTAAAAAGTATTTCGTAAAGTGCAATAAAGCGAATTATTAAATCGAAAATATACATAGGTATCATTTCATACCTTTGGTATTATGCAAACAAGACAGTTTTATTTGTTTCAAGCATTGATTTTAAAGTTATTACAAATAAAAAAGGTATAAGTCATTTTTTCTGCAGTGCGGCTTTTTTTTTGTCGCTTAGTGTATGCTTAATTTTGATAATTTTTTGTGGTCGCTGTAATTAATTTCAGCCTATAATTTTTTCATTTTCTGGTGTTTTATGAAGAGTAGAATCACATATATTTTTTTCAATACTTTTTGAAGATGTCACCTTTTGAATGTTTCCTTGTTAGTATTTTTTTCACAATTTCGGGGACTTCAAAATTTTTTCGACTTTTTGCAGGGGATTAGATGACGTCACGATCTTTTGGGACTTAGCCTGAAAAGAGATACAGTTTATGAAATAAGAGTTAGAAAAATGTATAGAAAAAAGTTAGAAAGAGAATACAAAATTTAAGAAATGAGAGTTAGAATGAATAAAGTTAGAAAAAAGAGAGAGAAAGAAAGAGTTCACCTTGAGCGCCTGGGAGACTGCCCTCCCGAGGCCCTGCGGTGCCCCTTTTCACTCCGTAGAGCAAGGCGGGAGTTAGTTCCTTTAAAAAAAAAAAAAAATAATAATAATAAATAAAAAATGTCAACCTGAAGAACTCATCACATAGTTTTCTGAGGTTGTCTTCAAAGCATGGGTTCAGACAAATTTCATAGATGCGAAACAATCTGTACAATCTTCATGGATGCAGAAACAATTTAAAAATATACAGGATGCAGGAACAATCTTCATAGGTGCGAAACAATCTGTACAATTTAAATAGATGCAGAAACAATTGATATATACAGGGTGCAGGAACAATCTTCATAGGTGCGAAACAATTTAAAATATATACAGGGTGCAGGAACAATCTTCATAGGTGCGAAACAATCTGTACAATTTAAATAGATGCAGAAACAATTGATATATACAGGGTGCAGGAACAATCTTCATAGGTGCGAAACAATTTAAAATATATACAGGGTGCAGGAACAATCTTCATAGGTGCGAAACAATCTGTACAATTTAAATAGATGCAGAAACAATTGATATATACAGGGTGCAGGAACAATCTTCATAGGTGCGAAACAATTTAAAATATATACAGGGTGCAGGAACAATCTTCATAGGTGCGAAACAATTTAAAATATATACAGGGTGCAGGAACAATCTTCATAGGTGCGAAACAATTTAAAATATATACAGGGTGCAGGAACAATCTTCATAGGTGCGAAACAATTTAAAAATATACAGGGTGCAGGAACAATCTTCATGGTTGCAGAAACAATTTAAAATATATACAGGGTGCAGGAACAATCTTCATAGGTGCGAAACAATTGATATATACAGGGTGCAGGAACAATCTTCATGGTTGCAGAAAAAATTGATATATACAGGGTGCAGGAACAATCTTCATAGGTGCGAAACAATTGATATATACAGGGTGCAGGAACAATCTTCATAGGTGCGAAACAATCTGTACAATTTTCATAGATGCGAAACAATCTGTACAATCTTCATGGATGCAGAAACAATTGATATATATACAAGGTGCAGGAACAATCTACATAGGTGCGAAACAATTTAAAATATATACAGGATGCAGGAACAATCTTCATAGGTGCGAAACAATTTAAAATATATACAGGGTGCAGGAACAATCTTCATAGGTGCGAAACAATTGATATATACAGGGTGCAGGAACAATCTTCATAGGTGCGAAACAATTTAAAATATATACAGGATGCAGGAACAATCTTCATAGGTGCGAAACAATTTAAAATATATACAGGATGCAGGAACAATATATACAAAAATTTTCACTATGGATGCTGCGGTATTCTGTAATGGCCATAAGCCAGACTGGTGATTCCATCATCTAGCAGATACCTCTTGTCATCAAAAGGAGATAAACACTTTTTGTTTTGATTAACTGTATAGAGTTGATGACGTTCTTGTAGGATTCTGGTTTGTTGCTCATACGTGGCTATCTCCTTTTGCAGGCATTCTTGGTAGTCTTGAACACTTAATTTTTTCCTTACGATGCAGGTTGATATGCCTTTTGCTGTCTTCTTTTCACCACCAGCTGACTGTATGGCATACATTTTTGGCTTTAATCCAATGAATTTGTAGGCAGCTTGACTGTGGAGTTCGTCTTTAAACTTTCCAAGGACCTTTTTATTTACATTAGAATGCAGCGGGTGATTTTCTGGATACTCTGAGAAGTCAAAGTGATGCTGATCTTCCTTCATATCTTGATACATGTCTGCTGTCTGGATACAGTACGTCAAGGAGTCTGTATCCGTGAACAACAAAGTTGCACGACTTTCATACTTTTTCATAACGAAATTGTAGTGAAAGTCGTACATGAGCAACTTTGCTAATTCAAGGATACAGAAACCCACGTATATCGGTCTATTCATCAGGATGGTAGGTTTTGATCTCTCCACAGCTACGAGGTTGTTACAAAATTCTTCAAAAGTTGTAAAATTCGGTGATGCAACTAATTTTTGGGCTCTGACTTCATTGTTGCATAGTTCGATGTTTCGACGCTTTCTCAAATTTTCGATGGTCTTTCCATAGACGCTATTGTTCAACAGTTTAAAGAAATCTTTCTCAAAACTGTTCTTTGCAGATTTTCGTTTATCTGTTTTGAAGTCCACATACTTTTTAAGCCAGGGTGCTTGGTGAAATTTCAAAACCTTGTTCACTTTTAATAGCTTCATTCCGAGTTTTAGATATAACTGTAGATTTCTGTAATGTACAACATATTCATATTTATTGCAGAAGTTTGGAATGAGTTTGGGTGTTCCTGCATATTTTTGGTTCTGTAACAAGGACTTGGCATAGGAGGAGAGCATTTCTTCTGTCACGGTCATTCTTTCAGGTGCAAGTGGGTAGCTATTGTGGAGGTCATGCAGATTTGTCGGGTACTCCAAATTCACTTCAAAAATGAAGCCTTCCGCTGCATCTTCGGGTATGTTCATGATGAAATCTTCAGTAATGTTAGAGGGGTCCATCCATTGAAACTTGCCGTAAGGCATGTACTGGGACATAGCCCAACCGTAAAGGTTGTTCGCATCCCAGTACATGATATAACTAGAAGGTTTACGTGAGTCGTAGTGAGGAGTGTGCGGGTTGTTTGCAACAGCGAAACGGTGTGAAATCTGCGACACACCCCCGCGCACCCCTTTTTCAATAAACAGCAGCATGTTGATATCCGTAAGCAGCTCTAACTTCACGTCGGTCATCTTCAGACAGGCTTGCCAGGACAGTCCAGGAGAGGTGTATAAATGGGCAGCATCGATGTTATAATAGTGTAAGCAAAGACTTCTAAAATTTTGGAACACATCGGCAAGTAGCAAAACATCTGTCTTCACATACAGGTCATGATATTCGCCGAGGTTTCTTATCTGGAAGACTTCCCATATGTTTTTTGCATGTTGATAATCAGATTCTTCGACGGCTTCGTTCGTGAGAGAGTTGAAAAACGCTGAAGGAGGCGGCAACACTGTTTCTTGGAATTTATCAAATCCAGTAATGTAGTCATAGGGGTATACTCCTTTTCTGGTGAGGAGACTTAGATCGGTACTTGAATTAAAGTGGTCTTTTAGAATGTTAAACTGACTAATATCCAAATTCTTCACCAACTTTTCTAACGAAGCAGGCAAAAATTGGAAGGAGTCAAGAAAGACGAGTTGTACAGGACTGTCAGGTTTCTTCAAAGTGAATGATATATATTTTTCTAACGTTGTTGCGATAACTTGTATCTGATGGTCTTGAAAATGGCCTAATTCTGTCATAATATGGTGGGCATCATAATTCTTCAAGTTGTGGAAAACCACGGGAATCTTCATAGGCTGCTTAAAATTAAGGTTGCAGCTAGCATGGGCGGCACCTCTAAAAACTCCAGTTTCGTGATAGTTATCCCGAACTTTAATGCATCCGGGTAACAGGGGTTGACGACATATGCTGCACCTTGTAGCATTTTGGAACGCCTCCTCTTCTTGGGCAGAGAGCTTCATAGGCTTAATTTCTCGTAGTTTGTCTTCAAGGATATCTTTTTCCATGATGATATTTTCCAGAAAATGTTTGACTGCATTTTCTCCTCGATAGCTAAAGATAGGCTTCACGGCTTTGCCATCAGACCCTACGATTACATAAGCGTAACCGCAGGCTGTATGGCGGGCTGTATGTTGCAAGTAAGAGTTGGATGAGGATGGAGCAGCTGATGCAATAGGTTCTAACAAACTTTCAAAGTCTGCATAGATGATATAGCTGATAGGGTGTTGAAGATGGGTTCCCGTGAACTCTAGTATATTTTTCTCCTTGCTGGGCATCTCAATGGCTTGGGCAGTGTGTTTTTTGCAGTTTGTTTCATGATCTTTTAACAAAAGTTCTGTCGAAAAACCATGCAGTC
The DNA here is from genome assembly GCA_963930645.1 of Salticus scenicus. Lineage (NCBI taxonomy): Eukaryota > Metazoa > Arthropoda > Arachnida > Araneae > Salticidae > Salticus > Salticus scenicus. Next base: position 149,402,408 of record OZ005649.1, read on the forward strand.
ATCTATAACAATAATACTGTTTGCCATAGTGTTTTGTGCGGTCTCCCATTAATCTGGAAAAGTTCCGTATTAGACAATAGTGGTGGGCACCTTCCTCGTTCGCCAGGAGTAATAAGTTGATAGCTTCAACATCTTCTACTTCGGAAATTCTTAAAATGGTCACTTTAGAGTTTTCGTAGCCGAAGACGTTGATTCTAAGATTGTTCAGGTTTTCTATGAGGCCTATTTTTGAGATGGGAACAGGGTACTGAACATTACCCATCTTGATTTCATTTTCATGAGGTAAATAGTGGGAGACTCGTTCGGGTTTTCTTGTGTAGTCTAAATTCAGTTTGTGTGCTAGCAGGCACCATAGGAAGCACTTGTTATCGCTGTTCTGTATATTTAAGATGGCTTTCTTGGCAAGCAGTTTCGCTGGCAATTCTTGATAGCTGCTCGCTCTCAAGGGGTTATATTTAGCAGACTTGAATTCTAGGTAGTAGATGTTTCTCAGCACCCAGCCGGAACCTCTCTCTAAGAACTCTTCGTAGTTTTGAATAATCTTCATAAATCCTACACTTATTTGATCATCAATTAAATCAGGAGTGTGTTGCTGGTAGCAGGGTGTTCTGAAGTACGCATCCATAATTTCCAGCTCTCCTTCGGCTGTCTCTCTTTCAAAGCAGACTTTTATTACCAGGTACCATTTGATGGAATCTTTCTCATACAATTCCTGTAGGATGTTTTCATGTATCACGGCACGAATAGACTCTAAAAAGATTTTCACATCGTACCGACTGGCTTCAGTAGGTTCAATGAGCACCGTCTTAAACGTGTTCAAAGCTTGTGTATAGGGTCGTCTTCGAGAGAGTGGTGGAGGAGTCGTTTTCGGTTTCTTCCGGCTCTCACTTAGGCTATTTGAATGCTGAAGTCGCATATGGTTCATTAATGATGATGACAGAGGAAAAGGTGGACTGGCATTCTTTGCAGGGGTAGTTATGACTCTTTAGATGAGCGTTGTACTCGTCCAGGCGACTAAACTTTCTTTGGCATGTAGCACATTGATGGGTGGAAGTGTCAGCATCATGCAACTTCTTATGTCGGTTTAAGGCATCCTTTCTGGAGAACTCCTTCAAACACACAGAACAGGAGAAACCCTATAAAAGAATAGAAAAACGATTTTTAATCAAAGTGTTACAATTTTTAATCAAAGTGTTACAATTTTTCGAAATATCACAAAAACTTTAAGAAATAATACACACCTTAGAAGGACCGGGCTGAGGATCTACAGATTCTTGTAATTCACTCGTGGACTGATGCGATTTTCGGTGTCTATTTAGGTTGTCCTTTCTGGAAAATTCCTTATGGCAAATGAGACACACGAACATTTTTTCTGTGTTGTGTGTTTTCTTGTGTCTAGTCAAATCCCGACTTCTAGAAAAAGATTTCCCACAAGTAGGGCAAACAGGTTGAACCTATAATAAGAAAGACAATTTTTTAACTTTTGTAAAAGGGACAATTTTTCAAACTTTTCTAAAAGGAAACACTCATTTTTAATGCAAAACAATACATACCTTAGAAGGCTCAGGTTGGGCTTCAGGTTGAACCTCAGGTTGGGGTTCAGGTTGGGGGGCGTCGTCCCATTGGGGGTTTCGCCACTCCTTGTCATTCATCTCGGCAACATCACACAGCATATGAAATTCGTCATCGGGTATACCGAAGGAAATACCCAACTGAAAATAAACGAATAGGATGCAACTTTAAAAAATTTTAGAAAAATAAATTCTTCTAGTTAAAGATTTGATATACAAAAGGTTATACAAATCTAACTTTTATACAACATAAATAAATAAATTTAATCTATTCGATGAGTCATTAAATAAACGAATCATTTTATAAACATAGGATGCAACTTTAAAAAATTTTAGAAAAATAAATTCTTCTAGTTAAAGATTTCATATACAAAAGGTTATACAAATCTAACTTTTATACACCATAAATTTAATAAGTATAAGCTATTCGATGACTCAGCAACCGATGAGTCATCAAGCGATGAGTCATCCTAAACATGTCTGAACATGAATCTACTTCATTGAAAGAGGAGTTTTCTACACGCTAGCATTTTAATAAACCAATACACTATTTTATCTAAACATAGGATTAGGTATGTAACTTTAAAAAATTTTAGAAAAATAAATTCTCCTAGTTAAAGATTGAATGAACAAAAGGTTATGCAAATCTAACTTTTATACAACATAAATTTAATAAGTATAATCTATTCAATGACTCATCAACCGATGAGTCATCCTAAACATGTTTGAACATGATTCTACTTCATTGAAATACACGCTAGCATTTTAATAAACCAATACACTATTTTATCTAAACATAGGATTAGGTATGTAACTTTAAAAATTTTTAGAAAAATAAATTCTCCTAGTTAAAGATTTAATATGCAAATCTAACTTTTATACAACATAAATTTAATAAGTATAAGCTATTCAATGACTCGTTTTAAACATGAATCTACTTCATTGAAAGAGGAATTTTATATGCGTTAGCATTTTAATAAACCAATACACTATTTTATCTAAACATAGGATTAGGAATGCAACTTTAAAAATTTTTAGAAAAATAAATTCTTCTAGTTAAAGATTTAATTAATCTAACTTTTATACATACACGCTACCATTTTAATAAACCAATACACTATTTTAACTAAACATAGGATTAGGTATGCGACTTTAAAAAATTTTAGAAAAATAAATTCTCCTAGTTAAAGATTTAATAAATCTAACTTTTATACATACACGCTACTATTTTAATAAACCAATACACTATTTTAACTAAACATAGGATTAGGTATGCAAATTTAAAAAATTTTTTAGAAAAATAAATTCTCCTAGTTAAAGATTTAATAAACAAAAGGTTATGCAATTCTAACTTTTATACAACATAAATAAATTGATTAAGTATAATCTAATTGATAGCTTATCAAACGATGAGTCATCCTAAACATGTCTGAGCACTAACATTTTATTGTATAAGCTATGCGATGACTCATCAAACGATGAGTCATCCTAAACATGAATGAACATGAATCTACTTGAACACTAACATTTTATTGTATAAGCGATAATTACTATATAAATCACAAAGTATAGGATGTTGGAAATTAAATAAACAACACTAGTTGATGAAAATTATAAGTAAACTGATTTTCTAGTTAATAATTAATTTTTTTATTTATAATGAATGCAAATTAAGTTTCTCATAAGTAAACAATAATAATAATAACTTTTTGATTTGAATAATATAAAAAGCACCTTTAAACGAAGTATGAGTCATAAATTTTGTAAGGAAATAAATTTTTAGAATAATAAATTTTTAGTTTGAACTTATGAGAATAAGTTTTAATTAAATCTTCTAATTAAAAAGTTTTTCACTTATAAAATAATTTCTATGTCATATGATTGTAAAAAAATAAATAAACTTATTAAAATTTCTATACAAAGTTTTTCACTTATAAAATAAATAATTTCTCAGCATAAACAGATTTTACACATACTTAAATTTCACTTTATATAGTTTATCAAAATAAAGATTCGAAATTCAATTTATTTTAAACACATATTATAAATAGATTTTCACTTATAGAATAAATAATTTCTAAGCATAAACAAGTTTTACACATACTTAAATTTCGCTTTATGTAGTTTATTGAATGAAATAAAATAGATTTCTCATTTATCAAATTAAAGATTCGAAATTAAATTTATGTTTACCACATTATAAATAAAATAGATTTCGCATTTGTCAAAATAAAGATTTGAAATTAAATTTATTTTTAACACATATTATAAATAGATTTTCACTTATAGAATAAATAATTTCTAAGCATAAACAGATTTTTCACATACTTAAATTTCATTTTATATAGTTTATCAAAATAAAGATTCGAAATTCGATTTATTTTAAACACATATTATAAATAGATTTTCACTTATAGAATAAATAATTTCTAAGCATAAACAGATTTTACACATACTTAAATTTCACTTTATGTAGTTTATTGAATGAAATAAAATAGATTTCGCATTTATCAAATTAAAGATTCGAAATTAAATTTATGTTTAACACATAATAAATAAAATAGATTTTCACTTTGTTAAAATAAAGATTTGAAATTAAATTTATTTTTAACACACATATTATAAATAGATTTTCACTTATAGAATAAATAATTTCTATGCATAAACAGATTTTACACATACTTAAATTTCACTTTATATAGTTTATTGAATGAAATAAAATAGATTTCTCATTTATCAAAATAAAGATTCGAAATTCAATTTATTTTAAACACATTTTAAATAAAAATAGATTTTAGCATAGGGTAAATCAAATTTATTTTTAACACACATTATAAATAGATTTGAAACTCATTCTATTTTGCATAGTGTCAATCAAATTTATTTTTTAACATATCGTAAAAAGTAATAATAAATTAAAGAATTCTTATTACAATTTATAATCTCATATTTCACTAAAAATGATTAAACACAGTTAGAAAATCAATGATTACTAGATAAATATACTTACTGCATTTTCAACATCCATAGTTTGATTGTCGTTGTTGAATCCTTCCATTATCCAAGTACGGGAAAAGCACACTAAACGATGCGGTAAAAACACAAGATATTTCCGGAAGAAAACTTCGCGAACGTCGGTAAAGGAGAGAACACAAAGTACGTCTTGCCTAGGCAGTAGATAATCTACGAATGACCCGAGAATTGAGTTGCAGCGGCTTATCTAGATAAGGGGGTTTCCCCCATGCGTCACCCTGACTCACCTCTGTAGATCTTACGAGAAACTTCTCGAATTCTGTTTCACCATAGAGGTTGATTCATTTGCATATTTCCCCTCGTGGATTTTCCAAGGTGAGTCACCCCCTCCGTGTTCGTACAGGTATAATATCTTACGAGAGATATGAAACATACTCATTTGCATATTTCTAATGAAGAGATAATGTCTACACTTTTAATTAATGGAAAATAACAATTATTATTTCAATTTGATTATTAAAAAATATTTTTTCAAGTGGATTGTTTCATGAATAAATGGTTTTATTATATGTTTTACGAAATAAAATATATCTTTTCGAAACAATATTTTTTCCGAATATAAGTTATTAAATGCATAGGAAATGGTTTTATTATATGATTTAATAAATATATCTTTAAAATAAATTATTGAATCCCTAGAAAGTGAATCTTTTAAAAATATGTTGTTTTATGAAATAAAATAGTCATTTCAAACTTATAAATTCATTGAATCTTTTATGAAATAAAATATTTCTAATTAAATCTTTTAAGAAATAAAATCAATAAAATATTTCAAAGACAGACAGACACAGATATTCAGTTTCAATCTATTTATTGAAATTCCATAAAAATATATACACACACATTACTTATTGGATACAATTGTTTAAAGAAGTCGTTTTCATAAACACACATTACTTTTTGGATAAAGAATCTTCAATATATTTTTCATACAAGGTCATATTTAATTGTTTAAAGAAACCGTTATTGTAATGACAGGAACAATTAATTTTTTTAACAATAGCATGCATATTTAATTTTAAAAGTATTTCTTGACGATATAATTGATATTTTTCAAACATAGATTTCATTAAACACTCGTGTGAATTTTGATCGTTTGAATTAAAAACACATCCGTCACATTGAAATAAATTTTCAATTCCTAACTGAATTTCATACACGATAAAATCGAGTAAGATTTCCTTAGCACTTTGCTCATTTTCATGAGAAATACACACAAGGGGTTTATTTAGAATTAACATAGGAAGTTGAACGGTGAATATTGCATCAATAATAAAATGAGTTATTCTCATTTTGAGTTCTCTAAGCCTAAAAATTTGATCCTTGGACAATTTAATGACATTCGGTTTTAAATAAAATCCAGAAGGATTTAAAGAAAACATTTGCTGTAAAGTACAATAATCCTCATCAATGTAAGCCATTATTAATTGATTGTTAGAAATAAAACTATCATTTACTGATTCAAAATTAAAATTTTCAATCTTACTTTGAAAATAATACCATGTCTGAGCTGTCATTACAACACCTTCTTTAGTAGGTATCCATTGACCTGTATGTAATTCTTTAAAATTACGAATGTGGATTCTCACATTAAAATTCTTTTCTATTACAATTTGTAAAAAACTGCTAAAGTTTAAATTAAATTCACCTCGTATAGGATCCCAAGATTGTTCACGTACCCATTGGTTTAACCAATCATTCACATTCAATTCTTCACACATGTCTTGAGAACAGTTTTTAACAGAAGTATCACAATGAGAGTTTTTCGAAGTATCACAATCAGAGTTTTTCAAAGTATCGCATGCACTGGATGAAGCATCACTTATATCAAGTCTTGGTTTCTTTAAAGGTGGCATGATAGGGTTGGGTATTAAGTGACGAAAAGTCAGGCTGATTCTCATATCTTTGATGATAGGATTCGGTGCAATGCCGTGGGTAAACAGTTCGTTCGTAGGCTTTAACATACTGTAGAGAGAACCATGTTCTAATGAAATCAAAGTAGAAGGTGTTTTAGGCTTCTTGAATTCAATTGTTCGTTCGGCACCAAAGCTGAGGACTACGATGGGGAAAGTTGCATCTAATCCACTTTCGTTGTCTTTATGTTGAGGTATGTAGCTGTATCCATTGCTGTAGAGGTTTAGCAGAACATAGTTGAAGGTAGAAGCCGTCCATTTTTCCACTCGATCCCGCAGCTCCAATACCAGACGTGTCCAAGGGTTAGCAGGCACATGAGTTCCGTTGAAGGCATAACTCAAAGTTGAATCGCCGTATCCCAGAACTTGTCTTTTAGGCTTAAAACTTTTTCCATGAATTCTAAAGGTTGGCGTGTAGAAAGGTAAAGTTTTTAACTCGGCAAAATACCGATCTGCTTGTTCCTTTTCGATGAAGTTTGAAACATACTGGACATTCAGTCCGTTTTCCGTGAAACTCACTGCAGACATGACGAGACAACCAACACGCACGAAATCAAATGGTAGACTGAGCCGTGATCGCTGATAAGCAATCTCTGATAAGATAAGACTCTCATCACGTGACCAGAGGTAGCCAATCAGATAACTCGTGACGTCACTCACCACGTGACTAAGCATAGCCAATCACATCACTCGTGACGTCACCCTAATCACGTGACTTCGCGTCGCTGACAAGAAGTCTCCTTATCATTCATTTCTCTCAAGGCAGCCGTTGGAGTAGGACGTGTTTTCAGGTAAGTGTATTTTATTCTATAAATAATCACACGTATGGATAGATACAAATTCATTTTATTTAGTATGTTTCCCAGGTTACAGGGTTGAGTTTAACAACAGGTTTTTTTTACAATAAGTTTCTTTTTCGGTTTGACAATGTTTTTTCTTGAAGACAAATATCGATTCTTAATAATACTTTGGGGTACTCCCATATCTTTCAAGGCTTGCAAAAATTCACTTTGTCCTGTAATAGGTGGTTTTTTATTCACAGAAAAGATGAAATGAAAGAGTTCCGCTAAATTAGAATGTTCCATGGTCCTTCCGTTGTAAGTAATCTCTCCTTTCGGGTTCCACTTAAACTTGTTTGAATGAGACTTGAGAAAATTTAATAAGGCTTCGGCTTGTTTCTTCATGGGTTTAGCTACAGATGATAACACAAAGGTTTCATAGTCTTCTTGGGGTTCTTGTTTTATAGACTCCACTTGTTTAGGTTCCACTTTTTCAGGTTCTTCTTCGAGTTGTTTAGACATCCAAGGCAAATTATATTCTTGCAAATCCATTTTTCTTTTTAAGAGTTCGTAGTAGTGCTGAATTTTTTCGTGATCCGGTAGAGAACTATTTAATATTTTAGCCATAGCTAAATCAAATTCCGTCATTTGCTTTTTAGAAGGCGTATGCTTAGAAAATTCTTCTTCCGGTACCAACGCATACTTAGCTGCGAATTCCATTGATGATGCCGGTTAAAACAGACAATGCAGCCGGGATTAAAATATTTAAAAATCCACCGTGTTGAACAATCAATTTTTTCTTGTTGAATAAACTTCCTTTCTTGGTACCAATTTTTCGAAGAGTCGTCTTATATTTCCTTAAAGACCTTTTCTGATGAGAGGAGAGAGGCACGTTTCCTTTTAATACGTTCAGGGTACATTCGCAAATAGCCTTCACAGATCGAGTCGGTAATTTTTTTAACAAATGCTTGCGTAAGGTTTGAGGACAAGACTTTATAAGCTCCAAGTCTCGAAGTTGTTTCCTCGTTAACGTCATGATCCCAAATGAATTAAAATCGGTAGGGCTTTCCTTTTAAACCTTTTTTGGGCTCGTACACAAATTGGGTTTCCCCCGGTAATATACGCGTTCTGAGTCGCATTCCTTCGGGGGTTTCATTCCTTAAATCCACCAACAAATAAGAGAAGGGCTGTTTGGTAGCATCCTCGAACACTTCTTGAAAAAACTGAGTTGATCTCGGGTATAATTGTCTGCCCAAGTGCGTAATTTGACTCATGTCCCGACGATTTTTAAAAAGTACTAAGTATTGACTGTTTAAGGAAATACCTCTCATTTCTTTACCTTTATGAAAAAGGTTTTGAGTAATAAAAATAATACTTAAATTTAAATGGTGACTTCCTTTGGTAAAGAGGTGGGTTAATCGTTCATCACCCCCACATTCCACCATTAAATCATCTAAAATCATTAAAGAATGGGTACCTAAATATTCCCGATAATTAGAAGGAAACCCTTCCACGAATGTCACGTCGGGAATTTCCTCGTAAAGCTTTTGAGAGATGCCGTAAAACCAAACGACTTTATCGGGAGGAGGGTTAAACATACGCCGTCGTTCTGCCAGTAAATCCCGCAGAAACCAACTCTTACCGACCCCCGTGGGGCCTGCTAAGAGCATTGTAAAAGGGTGTTGAAAGCGTGGAAACTCCATTCTAAATAAACACAGACACATAGGTTTACATTATAAATAGTTTTTTATTGATAAAAAGGAGCACGTGTGCGAAATCGTTTGGATACAAAATTATAGACTCTATGGTCGTTACATATATTTTCAGTTACAAACTGCTTTAAAAAATCTTTCAAAGTTTTGCCACGACATCGGCAATAAATATAATGCACACAAAATTGACCACAAACAGCTGTCACATGACTTTGCAGCGGAAGTGGATTAAACACCACTCGTGAAAATTGAGATACATAGTTCGATATAGGTCCTTTAAAAAAGTTTGGCTTGTTTCCATAGGAATCAAAGAATTCCGCTTCTGTAGGGGAGGATAGGTAGAATGCCACCCAGTGGCTTCCGGCTTCTGTAGACTTGTCCACGTTGCATACAAAACATGCAGGATAACGCTCGATCTTCTTGGGTAATTGATCACTGGGGAAAACACCGGAAAAGTATTTCTTGGTCACTGGATCGTGTGATAAAATAGTCTCGATTTCTATAGAATTCATTTTCAGTTGGGGAAGTCACACAACACATGTCGTGTTTTACTAATTTCTATAATGTTTTCAAATTCCGCATACACCAATACAGTCGTGGTTCTTTCTAAGGAGTCTGCAAACTTGATTTCAATTCGTAAATTTCCTTGTTGCTGTAGATTCAAATGGGGTCCGTCACACATGTCAGGACTCAAGTCGAAAGCATACAAAGTATGCCCGTTCGCAAAGTCCTCTCGGGTTAGATAAATGCCGCTATCTCGATTAAATCCCGAAAACAAACGATGATACGCTCTTATATAGTTATTTTCTTCGAAATCCAATTCCAAGGGTTTGCTGGGTACGGGTTGTCCATCCACGTAAACACTTAAAAAGTTTACCTTGTGATGATAGAAATAAAAGGGATTTAAATCATATTGACCAGTGTAGGCACTATTTTCTAAAAGTCCAATAATAATTCTTTTCGGCATGGCTCCTAAAAACACATTGTCTTGCATAAAGGATTTACTTCCGGTTGAGATCGAATAGGTCTTGCATAACACTCGATCGATGGGATACTTTGCTGTACTTTTCTCTAAGGCCTTGGCATGACCCAGTAATACACCTGGGCTCACTTTCACTTTACGTATGAAAATAGAAGCATGTTCCAAAATCACTTTGTAGTTGGGAATGGGTTTCGCCGCATCGATTTTACACATTAAGGAAAATTCGGGCTTGCTTCGGGTCATCTTAATTTTCAAGTTAACCATATTCAATAGCAATCGATTTTGTTGAAAAATATCACAATGCAAAGGTCCAATCATATCTAACGTTTTGATTTTATTCGTGAGTGCGTAACGTATCTTCAATCCGGGGTTGTCTCCAGCAGGATCTGTAGCAGCCAAATTCTCATCTTTGTAAAAACATTCGCAGGTCAATAAACTTTTCTTGGCATCTTCTCCATAATTCAACAGCGTTTCAATATAGGCGCGGTAGGGGTAGGTGTTACTCGACGAGGAGATCACTCTTTCGTTCAGGCTAATATCCACTTGAGAAAACAAAGCGTGTAAAAATAAATTCACGGGGGCAACTGCATCTGTTTCCGCTAAGGGTGATCCATCAAACTTGGTAATTTTCACTTTCACATACAGGTAGGAAGCCGATAAATCAATATAGTCTTCACCATTTCCGGAAATATTAAATTCCACAGGTCCTCCGTCTCGAATATTCGCAAGAGGGTGGTATTCAACAAAGTATCCTTTTTCAATAGCCGTTTGCGTGGGTGGTATCAAAAATAAATCCAATTCGGATTTCGCACAGGCAGCAGAATCTTTATGGATGAGTCCAGACATCTTTAAGCGAAAATATCTTGTACCTTCACTTTCTTGGCTTTACGTCGAATGACTGCTTTGGTAGAACGCTTCCTCTTTTTATACCGACGGCCCGATCCAATCATCGTCTTCACTTTAGTAGCGGCTTTGTCGGTTAACGTCTGTCCAGCTTCTTTTAATCTTCGCTTGGCGGCCATTTTAATGTCTTCTCCGCGAGACAGGTCACTTAACACGTTCACACCTGAATGAAACAACTGCTTGCCGACCGCTTTCGCTCCCGATTTGAAGAGGGGTACTGCTGCACGAAAAAGGGATCGAAACAGTCCACCGAATCCATATCCCTTTTGTAAAGTAGTGCCTTGATAATAATTTAGACCACTACCCGACTGACGGGAATAGTAATCTTCAAAAGATTTCGCACAACACTGGTAAGGAACAAACATCACGAGAGGTATTTTTGACGAAAGTGAAGCTTCACGTACGAGCGCCCACGTTCAAATGGCGTGAGTTCGCCGAGGTGGTTCCTTATAACAATTTCCAAACAGTCGAACGATTTTCGGCTGACAGGTAAATAGTGCGGTCGGTCGAATGTCTCACAAATCATTTCTCCATCTTTTCCTCTCACATTAACAATTCGTAAAAGGGGTGCTAACACATCTCCGATAATTTGGGGTTCGACAATATCCGAATAAACCAGCAACACTCTATAATGCGCACAGGGATCTGCGACATAGGTACTAAAAATAGTTTGCTCGATATTTATATCCGGCGAGGCGATTTCACCTGGTTCGAATCCTAACATCTGCGCTATCCCCTCATACAATATCAGTTTTGTTTTATCTTTCACGTTAATACACACCTTTTTCGTGTGCGGATCATAAGTGAAAGAAATTTTATTTTTAATCTCTTCAATAGACATCGCTTTTAAAATGTCATCGACCGATTCGTAAAAGCCAGGGGGAATTCTTCTACCAAACGGGGATTTCTGGTCATTCAAATCGAAACCAAATAAATTATTATTTTTATTCACATTATACCAGGTGTGAGGGTATATAAATTCGACAAGGCCTACTTCCCATTCCCCTTTCAATTCAACAGGGGCGGGTAATCGCGTAATAAAATGAGAAATTTTATTCTCAGGAAAATAATTCCGGGAACTGTCCGAAGGTAACGTCACGTAGAACGACATTCTTTCAAATGATCTTTCAACAATCCAAACACTTGTTTTATAAGGCGAATAAATCAGAGGATGGAATCCATTGGTCAAATTTGCTAGGATAACCTTTAAATTTCACTTTGTATTCCACACGCTTTTTCCGTATCCGCTTATCTAAAATCTTTTCAATCGTATAATTCTCTTTTGGTTTCACTTTCTGAAGTTCTTGAGGGTAAAAGGTTCCTTTAATGGGTTCTTCTAACAGGTCCTTGATTCGGTAGACGGGAGGGTCTCTTCTCACACATTCAGTCACCACAAACACTTCTTCCGTCCAGTTCGTTTCATATCCTTTTTCGAAGGTTAATTTCTGCTTGGAAACTCGTACAACATCTCCCGGTTGAAACATGCAGGGTTTTCTTTTCGCATTTTGCATGTCACCGTATAAAGTATCCCATACATCGCTTTCATTTTCAGCGGTGACTTCAACTGGAGCTCTCTTGATACTTGAATGGTAAGTATGATTATAACTGTGTAACAACTGATCCAACACGTCTAAATAGCGGTAGGTATGATTATGGGTAAAATATTTCCACATTTTCGTTTTCAAAGTTCGGTTAAATCGCTCCACGACAGATGCTTTCGTATTGTTATTCGTCGTAAAAAACCGCACGCCTTCTTCTTTCAAAAATTTTTGAAAAAGTCTGTTTTGATACTCTTTTCCGTCATCCGATTGCAGGGAGTTGGGTTTCCTCGTTGCAAAAATAGACCGGAACGCCTTTACAATATCTTCACCCCGTTTTTGCTTCAAAGGTACCGCCCACGCAAATTTAGACAGAATGTCTATACAAGTCAGGATGTAGCGGTACCCTTGATTGAACTTTTGCAAACTGCCGAGATCCACTAAGTCGGTCTGCCACTGTTGATCGATTGAATATACTATCACTCGATTGGTCGGGAACTTTCTTCGAACAGGTTTGTGCAACGTGTATGCATCGACTCCGCTCAGCCAGTCCTGAATCTTCTTCTTCGAGGTTTTGCCTTTGGCAGCACGATATAAGGCATTTACACCACCAAAACTTCCTGCGTGACTTGGATTCTGATACACCTCCAACGTTACAACACAAAATTTTATTATGACTCACATTCACACGAAAGCGCATCATACCTTCCTCGTACGAAGATACGTTTTACAATGACTCACTAACGCAACGTCTCTCTTTATATACCTTATAAGTGCACTCACAAGCATAGCTTCATGGCTTGATAAATAAAACCCTTATCCACTTATCAAGCCGTGAAACTATTTTACCTTCGGTTCGAATCTAACCCTTGCAAAAATTCGAAAAAATTTTGAAGTCTCCAAAATTGTAAAAAATACTAAGTCCGAAATTTATGAAAATAAATCTAACTCCTCAAAATTCCCCCTTCTCCCCGATAGATGACACCATCAAACCTCATCCAAGATGATAGTCAAAGTTTCAAGTCTTCCGGTGGCAACACACAGTTTCTATTCTTCCGGTGGCAACACCCCTCGTCCAAGATGATGACTAAGTAGTGTAAAAAGGACACGTTCTAAGCCAGGGTGGTGGGACGGTAGGTCTAGGGTGGAGGCGCGCCTCCACCCTGACCCTCATCGTCCCACCGTCCCACCACCGTGGCGTAGAACTGTCCTTTTTACACTACTTATATTTCTTTCAATGAAAAGGAAAAAATAATTCATTTTAATTGTACTAAATTATTAACGTGGGAATAAAAAGTACCAGAAATATGTTATATATATATATATGGGTATATATATATATATATATATATATATATATATATACCCAACAAACACAGACCTATCGGTAGACAAATAATAACAGGAGACTTGGTGTTGGAATATTAAAACCCGAATAAACTACTACGTCAGAAACGCCAAAGAAAAATATTGGAAATGCATACAGCTGTTTCGGTAACCTAAAGCGTACCGTCTTCAGTGCAAAAAGGATTCTGAATCAGGAGAAGTGTTCTTATATATAGGAGAGGGGCCGGATTTAGTTCAACCAATGGGATTACGGGAAAGGTGGGGAGTGTGGCCGATAGGAATTTAGGAAAGTTAGCTGTGTAAACAGTAGAAAATTAAGAAAATGTAGACTGAATATAAAATTTCCAACAGTCAGACAAATAGGGAATAATAAATTTTAAAAACCTTGTAAATTGTGATTTCGCTATTCCCTATTTGTCTGACTGTTGGAAATTTTATATTCGGTCCACATTTTCTTAATTTTTCTACTGTTTACACAGCTAACTTTCCTAAATTCCTATTGGCCACTCTCCCCACCTTTCCCGTAATCCTATTGGTTGAACTAAATCCGGCCCCTCTCCTATATATTCGAGCACTTCTCCTGATTCAGAATCCTTTTTGCACTGAAGAAGGTACGCTTTAGGCTACCGAAAGAGCTGTATGCATTTGCAATATTCTTCTTTGGCGTTTCTGACGTAGTAGTTTATTCAGGTTTTAATACTATCGGTAGACAGTTGGCCCATTACCGGCTTGCCGTTTTATGCGGTGACGTACCGATGCCGCTTGCCGAATCGGGTAAGAAACTTTTGTGGGCCTTCGAGCGGCAGTTGCCCGATTGTCTGGTCCATAATCGGTCCGTTACCGGCAAAACCGACAAGACAGCCGGTGCGACACCGCACCGACACATAAACGTTTTCTAACCAAAATATACCTGTAATGCACTGGCATCGGCTGCCGATGCCAGTCATTTCTATTTGCAGAAAAAAAAAGTTTCCTGCCCGAATGATCAGAGCTGCCATCTAGTGAAGGAATCGTGAACTTTTATGTTTACAATTTCCGTTTTACTTACCCGAGAAAAGGACAGAACCTGCAAGTCTTCCAACCAGTGGTTTTTATTTGTACTTTGCATGCGTTTAACCATTCGACCATCGGCGCTGGTATGTGTGTTTCTTGATAAAGGGTAGTTTCGCTATTTATTATTTTAGATAGATATTGTATACTTTTATGAGATGTTACAATTAAATTAAAACTTTAAAAGTCAATTTAATCAACAGAAATATAATTAAATTAGTTTTAAGTTGTCGTTTAGATCAAATAATTTTTTTAAATAAAATTAGAATCTCAAATAGTTAATACAATATATATATTTGAAATATATTACATTTTGTTAAAGGAAAATGTTTTGAGTCCAGTGAAATTATTGAACTTTTATCTGTTAGTAAAATTTTATTTTGAGTTTAATACTTTAGTAGATTTTTAATAAGTTATTAAGTATTATCCCTTGTAGAAACAATTGGCTGCGAAACTAAAAATATATTTAAGTTATAACAACATAAATTTTATCGTTAATTCTGAGATAGAGATTGCATAATTCTTTACATGTTTGAAATTAAGATTGTCAATAAAATAAAAAAATAAAAAAATAAAACAAAAATGCATGGTTTCTTTAGGAGAAAAAATGATTTAATTAAAAAACGCATGGAAACTTCAATTTTCTAAAATGATAAGTGCAAATAAAAATATTCTCTAATAAATTCATACTTTATATAAATGTAATTAAATTTTATTGTTTTTTAAGGTCCTTTTTTTTCTTTCTTTTTTATTGAGATTGTTTACGTTTACACCTTTTGAAGTTACTGAAAAACAGTTACAAATATTAGCATGAAGTGTAAATTCGCTATTCTAAATCAATATCAAATGAGGATGCTAATCTAAATTTTCATTGAAATTAATCAACGATTACAAAATGAAATGGGCATATATAATTACGTATGTGCTTTATAGGCATAAAAAGCATGTTTTGTCGCTATATTTGGCGAGGTATCCTGATCACTCTCTGAAAAAATTAGAGCTGCTATCTAGTGAAGACGTTTTGAACTTTCGATGTTAAGGTTTTAAATATCCAGTTAAATTGATTTTAATTTTTTAGTTGTGCTTCATATCGAATAATTTATAGAGTATGATTTGAATCTTAGTATTGTTTAATGAAAATATTACAATATAAATATTTTCTACGGATAAAATATTTTCATTAAACAATACATATTATATACACATTAAAAAACTATTTAATATTTAAATTATGCTCAAAATATACATAGCATTTTTATTTATTTATTTATTTATTTATTTATTATTACATTACTTTTAAAGAAAAGGATAAAAAATATATATTATTTCTTTGGCGTTTAAAATAAATGAATTACTTAATACTATTTATTTATTTTAATTTAATTAATTAATTTGTTTTATATTTTATAGTATTATTGTTGTTAATAATAATAATATTATTATGAGAAATATAAACATCTGTTATACTAAACATTTTCAACATTTCTGACAAAAGAAAAACTTAAAAAATAATAAAAAAATAAACTTTATTATTATTTTTTTTACACTAAATTTAAAAATTCGAACTCGAAGCAAACTGTCCCAAATTTGGACCGACGTTGGCACATTTTTTTGGCGCCACTACCTGATATCATTTGTCGGCCCAGTATCGTATTCCGATAGAAATGGTTTGCCGATTTTTAGTCGTAAGCGGTCCGGTAACAGCGACCGACATTGTTTCCTGTCGGTTGCCGGCATTCTACTGATTAGTCGCCGACAGCAGTGCGCCTTTGCCGACAGTAAACCGACATTGATGACTGCGGCTCGACTCGATGCCGAAATGCTTGTGTTTGTCGGGTATATATATATATTACGATATATTATGAGAAATGTTTGGAAGATTTTTTGTGAGTCACCTATGTTATTTTTACTTTCTTCTGTGTTTATAAGAAGAAAACATTATTGTCCTAAAAATTTAAGATTTTCGCTTTTCGAAAGTTTTATACAGTGTTGTGCACGAACGCGTTCATTTGAACGCGTTCATGAGCGTAGCTCAAAAATTTTGAGTTTTGAGTTGAACTTCGCTCGTTTTTTTAAATTATGAACTTGAGTTGAACGAAACTCGTTTTTTTCACGAACTTGAGCGTGAAAAAGCAATTCAAACTCAAACTCATATAAAATATTTCTGTCTGAAATATAAAAAGGAAAATAGAAGAAGAAAAGGACAAAAAAGAGAATAATTGTGCAAAATGGATCCCAGAAAAAAAAGGCACTCATAAAAAGGGCACCCGGAAAAAAGGGCCCAGGAAAAAAGGGCATTTTTGCAATTTGCAAATCGCAAAAATACTAAACATCAAAGAATAAATTTAAAGAATTATTTCATAATACATTTTTAGAAATTTCAATCAATGAAATTGTTATCATTTTCACTAGATAAATTTTATCTTTCACTTAACCAATTAAGAAAAAAAAAATCACTAACTTGACCATTTACAACCTTTAATTATGTAAAGAAAATATACATAATAAAATTCTGTCTTTGATTTATAAAGCTTTATTAAATGTAGGGGAGCACGGGGCACAGTGGACCACCCCTATTTAAATCTATTAATATTCAACTCTTTTAGTTCATATGGATACTCATGTATGGCAGCATGGTACTAGTTGTATCTATGCAGCCAAAAAAACCACATAGGAAATAGTAAGGTAACCATTTTAAACAGTTTTTTTTTTTTTTTTTTTTTTTTTTTTTTTTAACTGCTGAAAGTACTTTTTCCACATTGAAGAATTTTAAAATTATATAAAGATTGAACTAGCGACTATAAATACTATATAGCTGTTAAAGGAAGGCAATTTATTGCTGTTTTTAAATTTCTAAAAATTATTAGTATATTTGTAGTCTGTATATTTTATTATTATTATCTGTTTTACTCTGGCACGGGACACAGTGGACCACCTTCCAATGTGCCTAAAAATATAAATTAGCTTAATACTTATATTAGTTTTAGTTAAATTTATAGATGCAAATATAATGTAAAGTATTAACATATCAAAGTAATAAATATCTTAATGCTCTGATAAAATAAATAAAAATAATTATAAATTTCTGAAAAGAATAAATATTTGAATAGTAATATAATAATTATTGATATCTAAAATAAATATTTGAATTATATAGCATTAATAAAAGGAAAAATATCTAATTTAATAAATAGTAGAAAAATTTATTATTATTGTTGGTTTTAGAGATCACATGTGAAAAGCAAAAGAAAGTAGCTTCATACATTTTAGTTAAATTTATCCTACAAATATAATGTAAATTAATTATATCTCAAAATAATATAAAAAAAATATTAAATATTTGAATAGTAGTATAATATTTATTAATATCTGAATTAAAAAATATATATCTGATTTATAAAATTATTAATAAAAGAATAAAAAACAATTATCTATTTCAACTTAATAAATTTTCTTAGTGGAATTTGATTTCTTATTCGTTTATTTTAATTTTGTTTATTTTATTTCAGGAAAATGCTTGAATTATACTTGTTAGACTAGAATAGCATAAGAAATTAATTTTAGAGAAAAAAGAAAGTAATTTCTAATAATTTAATATAAACAAAAGAGGCTGGTCCACTGTACCTCGGGCATGGGGCATAGTGTTCCACTTTGTGAGTGCTCACATTTTTTTTTTTTTTTTTTCATTCATAATGTATTGGAAATATTATTATAAAAAAATTAAGACATGTCAAGAATGGCTTAGAGTTTGTTTGCTATATATATATATATTTTTATATATATATATATATATATATATATATATATTAAGTACATTGCTTTTCTGTTTTTTGTGAAAAAAAAAAAATAATAATAATAATAACAATAAGAGTGTAAAAGTGGTTCACTGTGTCCCGGTCTCCCCTATATTACAGAACTAAAAATAAATCTTAATAATAGCTTAAATCAGTTAAAAAATAAATAAATAAATAAATAAAAACTCATCAATTTACGTAGTAATATATATTGATAAATCTGAGACATGTTTATAAAATTTCTTGGAAACATTGTGAACAAATACATTTTATTTTAAATAACAGTTCAGTGGTAAGTTTCCTTTTCAGGAAATCTGTTGACCATTTTTGAAGAGAGGGATTTCTTTCATGTTTTCGACACAATTCGAACATATGGGTTAAAAATAATTAGTAAAGGGAGCGCAACGTCTCCAACAAAACATGCACACGGCGACATTGTATTGGATTCAAAAGAAAAAAGCGTGAGAATCTGCTATACTAAACACATTGCTTTGCGTGGGTAGACCACCCAGAGACGCGGGAGATGTATATACTACACCTCACAGCCCTGAGGCAGTGGGACAAATTGTGTAGCCCTCATAAAAGTACCGGACATTTCATTTTCTGATAAAGACGATGCTAATCTAGAGAAAGGATCTGCTTTCACAGTCTTGCGAGTCACATGTCCATATATTCTCTTTTTTCTTTAAAAATAATGAGATACCTGTTATTTGCGAAAGTAATTCTTTAATTCATGAAAATAATCTTTATTTTATAACTTTTGCATTGAAAGATAGCATCTTTAAAAATTAAAGCATTTAGACAAGGATTACTGGTTTAACACATATTGCACATAGAGTAAATAGAATAATATTAAAGTTTTTAATTCATATTTATATTTTTAATACTAAAAATAAAAATGCATTCAGATTATTGAAATAATTTCATGTCAGAGATGTAGATTTTATATCAATGGTTATTTTATTTTTAACACTTTCTGGAAAATGCAAATAATAATAATTAAAAATAAATAATTTTTAATAAAAAATAAGAAAATAAAAATAAAAATAGAATATTAATCCTCCTTACTACAACAAGCTATTTATAATCTAATTTAAATTGTCTTAATGTTTCTTTTTTTTTTCTAAAATGAATATATACATCCACAAAAATTCAAATATAGTACGTGTACTAAGCTAAAGATTATTTTTCTTTTTTTAAATGTACAGCTAGTTTTAAAATATCATTTATGATAACAGCAAACAGGATTTAATTATTGAGATTTAATATTATACTTTTATTTATAATGAAAGGCTTTCTTAAAACATTTCTTAAATCACTCTTAGAACTTCCATAACTTTTCATAATACGAGGTATTTCGCATAAATTTCTGATATTGAAATAGCATGGATTTGATTGCATGAAAACTGAAATACAAAATTGACAACAGTATAATATCGTGGAAAACTGGGGTACACACACACCCCCCCCCCCCCCAAAAAAAAAAAGATACTGTAGCAAAGAAAACGGTAGGCTTCTGGATATGGCATTTAAGTATTCAATCGTACCAGGTGACCAGCGGAATTTATATTTCTTCTTATGAAAGGATTACCTTAGAGTCCTGCGTTGTTCGAGTAAACTTGACTCGCAGCCGACCCGACCTGCGAAATGACTTTTGACCTTCAACACGAAATGAATCTGCAGCTTCTGACCCGCCATATTGTTAAAATTGTGTTAAATAATAAGATGAATGGAAGTTCTTTTACACAAACTACAATTATATTATTGAAGAAATCTTTCAGAAAATTAAATATATTACAACAATGTGTTTATCTAATTATAAACAAACATTTAGTTGTATTAAAACTTATATTTAAAAGATCCATTGTTCCAAGTATTTTGACAGTAAAATAAGGAATAAAATATAGGTTGGAAAAAAAAATTGTTTTCCATATAAAGCTTTAAACGTTAAGTATTAATATTTAAGTAAATGTAATTAAATTCATGTTATCAGTCATGTCTTTAAATTACTAGGAAGGAAAACAATGTCATCCAATTTCTTCATTTAAAAGTTTCGATTCATAAGTAAAGCATAAAACAATCTTCGGAGAAAACATTTTGTGAATAAAAATTAATGCAACTTTTAAATTTTAACTGCACCTGACCAGCATGCAGGTAATAAGAGATTACCCGACCCGATGCGTTTCTCTCTTGTGAGAAATGCGTCCTCTCTTGCGATTAAAAGGGTAGAAAGTATTGCTACCAAGAATATAAAATTTTTTCCCAAAGGAATAAAATCCATATGAGTTTGAGTTACTTTTCCCGCTCAAATTCATGAGAAAACGAACTTTGCTAAGCTCAAGTTCACAATTTAAAAAACGAGCGAAATTCAGCTCAAAACTGAAAAAGTTTTTAATTAAACTCATGAACGCGGTCCTGCGCAACACTGATTTAAAACAACGGAACCTCTAAATGATAGAATTTGTCTCCGATTAATAAGTTCTCATGCGCATAAACAAACGTATTGAAAATTTGAGAATAAAAAACCATGCAAAAACAGTGGGTACACTATTCAGAAGTGTTTGCTAAATAAATTTTTACTACAATTAAATTAATAAGTTATAATTAAGAATTATAAGTTAATAAGTTTAATTAAGCGTAAAATTAAAAATAATTTTCATGGTAATTGGTAATTTTAGAAAAAAAAAAGGGAAGTTACCTATGAAAGTGTTCACAGAGGATAAGATCTATTAAAAAAAAAAAAAAAATGTACGTAAAAATGAACTTTTAGTGAGCTTCGCTCGTTTTTAAAAATGAACTTGAACTGAACGCGTTCATTTCTTTCAGACATGAGTTTGAGCGGGAACTAGCTCGTTTTTTACACGATGAACTTGAGTTTGAACTAGTTCGTTTTTTTTGTGAACTTGCACAACACTGGTTTTATACGACTTAAAAAGTTCAGAATGCGTCCTTTTTTTTTTTTTTTTTTTTTTTTTAATGATGTCTGTTTACATGTGCATGTATGAGACAAACATTATGGAGCAACATTTCAATGTAAAGACTGCTGTTAAAGAAACGGAAAAAATCTGTAACTTTCCAGCAGAAAATTTCTCTTTTCTGAAAGTATAAAAAGTTATTCCAAATTGCATCTCAATCTGACAAAATAAGCAAGTTTCCTGTAGCTAGATAAAATCTGTAACAACTGATATACATTTTATCTAGCGATATATAATTTTTTTCTGTTTGTATACAGATAATTTGGTATAAAACAGGATTGGGTTGTTTTGGGTTTAACGTCGGACTAGTGCTACGCGGTGGGCGAATGGCGACGATCTGTCACTCACCCCTAAAGTTATCCCGGAAACATGTCATCACAATTTTGATACTTCACAATTTAGGATTGTAATTGTTGTGTAACAAAAAAAAATTGTGCTTCCGTGTCTGAGCGATACGTCGCCTACATTGTTAAAAAATGCAACTTTTCTAGCAGAAATTCTCTGTAATTTGACAACAAAGTCGTAAATTACGGGAAAATTACGTTTTCAAAACATATTTTTTTGTAATTACAGAGAATTTCGGGCAGCAAAGTTGAATTTTTTTAACAGTGTAGAATGCATTCACCATTAGCCAACCTATCATGTTTCTTTTCTGGCTGGTAGAACAGGAAAGTTACATTTAATGGGATATTTTTTAAAATATGCCTCACGGAAAATATCTGTTGTGTGAGAATACTCACTGTATTGCTTTGTAACAGAAATTTTTGTCAACATATTTTTTGCATAGCATACGGATAATTATTGACAAATTTTACAGCGGGAATTTTTTGTAAAATAATATATATATATATATATATATATATTTCATTTTTTTTTCATTTTTTTTCTTTTCTTTTCTTTTCTTTTCTTTTTTTCTTTTCTTTTTTCTCTCTCTCTCTTTCTCTTTTTTTTTTTTTTTTTTTTTTTACCATTATTTAATTTATTTTGTAAAAAATGTTTGTTAGCAATTTTTTTTTTTTAAACACAACAGAATTTTAATTTAAACACAATATAAAACCTATTTTTAGAAATTCATTTTTCTATTTTATTTTATTTATATATTTATACCTTTTTTCAAAAGAATTGAATCTCTAGAGAAATAACTCTCCTTGAACTATGAAAAGAACTTGTGAATTGTTTTCAAAATATCTTTCCCATACTTATACGAAAGATATTATCCTTCCTTTTAGTGTTAGAAACATTTGATCCATCTAAATCTCTAAAAATATTTTTTTTTCTTCCTTGGCTTAATTTTTATTACTTTTTTTTTTTTTTTTTTTTTTTTTTTTTACTTTCAAAAGTTATGCAAAAAATAAAATTGTTATCCTTGTTTACGTTCTTTATAAAAGAATCGTCTACAACTTTTAAAGATTTCCCTTAAAATCTAAATAATATATATATATATATATATATATATATATATATATAGAGAGAGAGAGAGAGAGAGAGAGAGAGAGAGCATATATTATGCATAATAATATTTTTTTATTTATAAAACTAATGCTATTGTTTTCTAAAACTAATGCTATAAAATGTATTGTAAGGATTTTATGTTTGAAATTTCAAAATTGAAAAATATTTAGTTAATGTCTGACTGAATTCCAAATTGTACAATCTTTACATTATATTTATGTAAGAAATGACTAAGCATTGCGTTATTTGGGATATACATTTATCGATAAATGAACAATAACAAAATTTTTGGATTGCATATATATATATATATATATATATATAAACTTTAACACATTGTAAAAATATTTACCGAAATGGGAGCACAAACAGTTAACTATAAAACTAGTTCGCATAGGAGAACTCTGCTCAGTTCCCCATCATGTTAACGTTCTCCTAAGTTTCTAGTGCGAGACATATTATAATCATGTTAAAAGAAATGAATTTGACCAAAGCTTGGTACGGTAACAGAATGAAATCCTCGCCTGAAAGGCTATCCATCAATCACTTAGATATATTTATGTTATACTAATCTACTAATATATTTTATCAGGGTCAATTCCGTTGTTTAGTTTTCATGCTACTATTTCAATTGCAATAATCCTCAAAATTTCCTTTTTATATGAAAATTTTTCAATTTCACTATGTTAATAAATCTTAAATTACGAATAACTTACGAAATTTTCCAATTAGAATATTTCTAATCAAGTATGTTCAAAAAAGTATCCTAAATGTTATTTTGAAGTTGTCTCATACATTTATGATCCTCAAAATCGACGTTTATGCTTAATTTTGCCCTATTCTGCCATATTAAGTAAATCGTAAATTCCCAATAACTCACGATTTTTTTTATATTGGAAAATTCATCGTCATTAATATTCATGCCATTGTCCTAAATAGAATATCAAAAGTGGTCTGACGTCTTTATGATAAAAATATCCCTAAAAATTAACATTTATGTGAAATTTTGCTCTATTCTTCCATGTTAAGAAATTCGTAAATTTCCAATAACTTACGAAATTTTTATATTGTAAAATTCGTAGTCCATAATATTCATACCAGTGTCTTAAATAATATTTCAAAAGTGGTCTGACATCTTTATGAGGAAAATATCCCTAAAAATTGACGTTCATGTGAAATTTTGCTCTATTCTGCCATGTTAAGAAATTCGTAAATTCCAAATAACCTGCGAAACTTTCAAAGTAGCATGTTTACAGTTAATAATATTTATTCCAAATTCAAAACTGATATTTTAAAACTATCTTGACATAAAATAAGTTCTATTAATCGTAGAACCGTGCAATTTATAGGACTCTAATTTTCATATTTCTCGTAACGCAGTAGTGCAGCGCTCTCTATCGACGAAAAAATTAAATTTTATTTGGTTAATTTTTTTTTTTCGCAGTGTTGAATTCTACCGATTCCTTCAACTTTTGTGTATTTAAAACATCTACAGACTTATGGTACACCCGGTATATAACGCAAAGAAAAAGAATGATTAAAAGTTTGTGTTTCGTGGTTCCACTTGCCCCATGGTTTGAGACAAGGTTTATTTTATCCATATGCATTGTTTATTGAACCCATATACAAAGCATTAAAGGACATGTAATGAAAATTTCTAGCTAGAATTTTAGGTTTTTATCGTGAAATTTAGGTTTTTAAAAAACTGAAAATATCTCGACTCTTTACAGTGTTGTGAATCTTTCTTACTTTTTCCTCAACCACTTCAAATCTTAAACGTTTTAACACTCAGCAGAATAACAATAATAAAAACAAGAACAAAAAATCATTGTATATTATTAATTTCCAACTGCACGTACTTATTGTATCGTATAACTTTCAATATTCTTTGCCTGCGTTATCAAACAGCAGATAGACAGAAGGAGTAAAAATTATACAAATTGACTAACTCAATTTAAAACTACTCTTAGATATTGTAGGAAAGTGCTGAAAAGGCTTAATGCAAAATAATAATAATAATAATAATAATAATAATAATAATAATAATAGAATATTAACAATACACGTCAGTTTGTTTATGATCTTTAGAGTAGAAAATTATTTAAATATGATTTTTTAAAATGCCTGTCTTAAACGCAAAGTATTGGGTTTTTTTGTGCGTGTGGGGGGGGGGGAGGTGGGGGGGGTCTTTTGTACACAAACTAGTTGTACAAGACCTATTAATATCATTTTAAATAGGGAACATTCCGCAATGAACTTCATTAATATATATATATATATATATATATATATATATATTTAATTCTAAAAATATTTACGGACGCTGTGGGCAAGAGACAGACAGATAGAAAGACAGACAAAGAAAAACAAATTAAAATCATATATACATTTAAAAATAGTTCAAAAGTGTTAAAAACGCTTAATGCAAAAGAAAATGCAATTCCAGCAAATTTCGATTAATAGTTACTTCATGAAACTGAATATTTTTATGTGGCCCTGTAAGGCGAATACTAGTCATACTATATTCTATAGAAAAAATTCTTTTATACATATGCTTAACACGTTTCAATTTCATTAAGCTTTGCACAAAGTAAAGTTATTAAAATTTGGTTTGTAGATATACCTCTCTTAGAACGCAATACTTTGGTATACTTTCAAGCGTCCGTGTAAACAAACCAGTGGTAGCATTTACTCCATTTTACATATGAAACATTCGATAGTGAATTTGAAATACATATTTCAATTTCATTAAGATTTGTGTACAGAAAAGTTATTAAAATATGATTTATAGAAATACCTTTCATAGAACACAATGCTTTGGTATACTTTCAGATGTCCCTGTATACAAATAAGTATAGGTATGCACTCAATTTTCAATAGGGAACATCCGACTGCGAACGGAAATAACATATAGCAGTTTCAAGATATTCCATAAATATTTACGGGAGTTATAGCGCGAAAAGACAGACAGATAAACAAATTGAAATCATATTCACATTTAAAAACCCACAGAAAATGTTAAAAACGCTTCATGTAAACAAAAGTGCAATTCCAGCAAATTTTTATTAATAGCTCTTAATCTAATTGAATGTTTTTGTGTGGACCTGTAAGCCTCATAATAATCATACTATATTCTATAGAAAACAGTATTTTGTGAATATGTATAACATATTTTAATTTCATTAAGCTTTATGCAAAGTAAACTTATTAAAATTTGGTTTGTATAAATGCCTCTTTTAGAACGCAGGGCTTTAGAATACTTTTGAGTGTCCCTGTACACAAACCAGTAATGGAATTTACTCCATTTTATATATGAAACATCCGATAGTGAATTTAAATATCATATTTTAATTTCATTAAGATTTGTGTATAGTAAAGGTAATAAAATATGGTTTATAGAAATATCTCTCACAGAACACAATGCTTTGGAATAGTTTCGGGTGTGCCTGTACGCAAACCATTGGTGATGGTATGTACTCCATGTTATATATGAAACATCCTATAGTGAACTTGAATAACATATATCAATATCATTAAGATGTGTGTACAGTAAATATATTAAAATACGCGTTATAGAAATACTTCTCATAAAACACAGTGTTTTGGAATACTTTCAGGTGTTCTTGTACACAAATCATTAACGATATTAACTCCATTTTCAATAGAGATCATCCGATAGTGAACCGGAATAAAATATATCAGTTTCATGAAATTCCATATATATTTACGCGAGTTAGAGAGCGGACAGCAGACAGACGGGCAGACGAACTGACAGACAAACCGAAGTCTTTGACACTTTTCAACCTTTCTGGAAAGTGTTAAAACATGAGAATATTACGTTTCATTGAAAATTACAAAACTGAATTGAAAAGTAAAAGTGAATATATATATATATATATATATATATATATATAATGTAGTTGTGGTGCTTGGACCAATGTAAATACACTGATTACATTTGCCTAAGACATATATATATATATTTTTTTTTTGAGAATTGTTTAAATAAGACTAGATACTATATATTATTTGTAAATTAGAAATAGCGTTTAATCAATAGTGTTACGCAGTTTATTAAACAATTGTCACCGGGATTCAAACTGTAGAAAATAGCGTCGAAATGCCGACCCTCCATCAAAAAATCAAAGGCGACTGCTGCCACAGTAATTTTAACGGCAAAATGAATGGTAATATCGGTCGCTTTCTAATATCGGCTACTAAGTGAGCTCCAAAAAAAAAAAAAAATTGATCAAGTCGTAATTAGATTTTTAGGTCGTGCTTGTCGCTCTACGGTCATTTTTTGCTCATTAAAACTCATTTCAACGAAACCTACAGATTAAAGTGAATCCCAAACCGCTACGAATATGTATGACTATACTGAGATTCGAACCCGCTACCTGAAAATTAATGTGGGGCGCTGACCATTCCACCATCAAATAGTGTGCCTTAAGAAGAAAAATCTGTCTATTTATATATTACTTCCTGCTACTGAACTATTGTTATTATTTTTTCTCTCTTTTCCGTGATACTTACTCATTGTGATTTTTATTTTACAAATGAGACACCTAAAACATCAGAGACTACAGTCGGTAACAAAAGTGTCCGAACACTAGCAAAAATTCCTATGTAAAAAAGGTGCACTTCATACGGTTTTGTTAAATAAATCCTTATCGAATCATGTTCTTACACTGACTAAGAACAGGATTCGACAAGGATTTGCTTAACAAAACCATATGAAGTGCACTTTTTTTACATAGGAATTTTTGCTAGTGTTCGGGCACTTTTGTTACCGACTGTACAGTCGTCAGCAAAATTATTCGAGCACTAGCAGTAATTCCTATACAAAAAAAGTACACTTAATACTGTTTTGTTAAATAAATCCTTGTCGCTCTTAGACTACGAACATGATTCGACAAGGATTTATTTAACGAAACAGTATTAAGTATAATTTTTTTTACACAAGAATTATTGTTATTGCTGGAATAATTTTGCTGCCTACTGTAACTATACGATAACACTTTGTATATATATTTTTACTGACTATTTTGTAAAGAAGACTGCTCAATTATGATAGCTATTGAGCAGTCAATGATTATCTATGATGGAATTGTTAAATTAGTAAGTAATAAAAACTATTTGATCGTATACAAGTGTAAAAGTTTTTTTTTTTTTTTTTTTTTTTTTTTTTTTGATATATATATATCTATTGCAAGAGCTCGAATACTTTTGCTGCCGACTATATTTAGTTATTAATTTTCAAAGCGAATACAATGTCATAGATTTTGTAAGAAAATTTGAGATAACATTTTTAAATACTATATCTATATAATCGTTAAAAAAATTAATAAAAAAAGTCGAGTATTTTAAACGTAAAATTTACATTCTGTTAATTTTCTAAAATATATTTTTATAGGCTTTTTAATGAAATGGGTCACCTAAAAAATAATTTCATTCCACTAATTACATCGAAACATTTTAGTTGTGATTTAAATAGTGGTGGTGTCATTTATTATTTTTATTACTACTTTGTTTACTGATAAATGTTTAGTAAGATGTATGAATAAAAAATATGTATACCTATCCAAAATACTTCATCACAAAACTTCATCATTAGAAATGCATTAAAATTCAATTATGGGTAATTAATACGTTTAGAGACAGTTATAGATTCTTGTCTGTGTTAAGGGTGAATGTCTAAAAATTGTATGTAATTAAATCGAATGATTTAAACCGGAAAATTATAGGAAACAATAATATTATAGCTTAACGAATTTGATTTGATGTATGTTGTCATTTTATCGTTGATTTCTATGTTTTACACAAATTATTCCAAATGTATAATGTATTTCTTTTATAGGCTTACCGATATGGTTTTAGAGAAGTTTCTTTTTTAAAACAATTAATTTATAAAAATAACGTTATAAATATATATTTTTATTCCAATTAATTTAGGTGAAATAAGATCAACTGAGGAAATAAATTATTTTTAAATAATAATTTAGCATTATTTTGACCAAATCTAATTATTATCCCTAGACTATAAAATTGTTAAAATTAAACAATTATACATGTGCTGTAAAACTTGATAATGAAATTCAGAAACTTGTACATGTTAAAATAAATTTTTATAATATGTTGTATTACCAATAATGTGAAAATTGCAATTTCTTTTCCATCCAAGACCTTATTATTATTATTTTTTTTTTTTTTAGTTGAAAACATACAAGATTTATCAATCTTAAAGATACATATATGAAAATATAATTCTAATTTATTCTTTTCAAATGCTTGATTCTGATAAAGTTAAAATTATAAAAATAATATAAAGAAAAGGTACAACTATAGTATTTCCCCTCAGCTGAATTTGGCGATTTTTCTTTGGCGCCGATTTGAACGATAACGATGTCGTTCTGGATTGTTTGCGATGTAATATGGCAGCCTACATGCTATTTATGTTGGATTTATGATTTTATGATTTATAATTTAGCTTACGATTTTATCATTTATGCTATATGATTTATCATTTTTAGATTTATGATTTAGCCATAATCGCCAACGAAAAATCGCCAAATCTAGCTGAGGGGAAATACTATAGTTGTTCCAAAGAAAATCTACGTATAAATGTTAATAACTCAAAAAAAAAAAAAAAAAAAAAAAAAAAAATGTAACCTTCTACTCGTAAGGACAGAGCCGTAGTCAGAAGGATCAGAGGGGAATGCAGTAGGGGGTACAAACCTCGGCCGACGTTTTGCCAATTTGTCGATAATTTTGAGTTATACTTGCTTTTTATAACTTAATAATCTGTACTAAAGATGAAAACCCCTCGGCGATTTTCTCTAGTTGTCCGTTTTGCTTAAGGCTGCCGTAATGTTTAATTATAAAAAAATAAAAATAAAATAAAATAATGATAATAATAATACATAAAATATTTCTATAAAAATATACATGAAAATAATATTTTATAATAATTTAAGTTTATTATTGCAAGCAGTTTTAGAAGAAAAAGTATTGGTCATAAAATTGCAAATTTGAAAACAATTTTAAAAAACACATTCTTTTATTTCACATTTCCCTTTCTTTGAAGGCGTGGATTTTTCACACATGTGGATGAGAGCATTTGGAGATCTAATTGCCGAAACGTCAGTGGAGGCCCTCTGTTGAGACTCTAAACGGTTTTGGGCTGTGTCTGTGTCTGTCTGTCTGTCTGTCGCGCGATAGCGGCCGCAAAAATAGCGCTATTGACTTGAAATTTGGTACACATCTTCATGAGCCCCACGAAATCAGCTGTATAGTTTTTGGTATGTATTCCATTTGTAGTTCGTATACAGGTACACGCCAAAGTTTTTTTTATCATTACAGCCTATGGGAGAAATTTGTATGTATCGCGATAGCGGCCACAAAAATCACGCTATTGACTTGCAATTTGGTACACATGTTCAAGTACCCACGAAATCAGCTGTATAGTTTTGGGTGTGTATACCATTTGTAATTCGTGTACAGGGATACGCCAAAGTTTTTCTTATCACTACGGCCTATGGGAGGAATTTGTATGTACCGCAATAGCGGCCACAAAAATCACGCTATTGACTTGCAATTTGGTACACATGTTCATGAGCCCAATGGAATCAGCTGTATAGTTTCAGGTGTGTATTCCATTTGTAGTTCGTGTACAGGGACACGCCAAAGATTTTCTATCATTACGGCCTAAGGGAAGAATCTTTATGTACCGCGATAGCCACCGCAAAAATCAAGCTATTGACTTCCAATTTTTGCCGAAACGTGAATGGAGGCCCTCTGTTGAGACTCAAAAGGATTTTGGGTTCCGTCTGTCCGTCTGTCGTGCGATAGCGGCCGCAAAAATCACTCTATTGACTTGAAATTTTGTACACATGTTCATGATCCCCACGAAATTAGCTGTATAGTTTTAGGTGTACATTCCATTTGTAGTTCGTGTACAGGGACACGCCAAAGTTTTTTTTATCATTACGGCCTATGGGAAGATATTGTATGTACCGCGATAGCGGCCCCCAAAATAACTCTATTGACTTGCAATTTGGTACACATATTCATGAGCCCAACGGAATTAGCTGTATAGTGTTAGGTTTGTATTCCATTTGTCGTTCGTGTACAGGGACACGCCAAAGTTTTTCTTATCTTTACGGCCTATGGGAAGAATTTGTATGTACCGCAATAGCGGCCGCAAAAATCCTTCGATTGACAAGCAAATTGGCACACACGTTCCAGCTTTGCACATATGCAGCTGTATAATTTTTATTGCTATATTTTTTATAAACTGTGTACACGGACACGCCAAAATTCTTAAAATTACGGCGTATGGGGTGAATTTCGTTTAAACGCATTTTAATATCATTACTTTGCAATGAAGAAAATGAAACTAGCGTACGTGAGTAAGATTCTTAAACTTATGTTGTTTGAAGAAAATATGTGCTCTTAAGCTTTCTAATTAATGTACAGGATCTTACAAAAGTGTTCTGACAATGTTACATAGTCATCCAAACGATTTTACATTTGGAACAATTATTAATTTTAAACGCAAAATAAGCTGAATAGTTTTTACTGATGTATACAATGTTTATGGTTCGTTTACAAAGACACACGAAAGAATTTCGCAACATTAGACCCTATGGACAAATTTTTAATTTAAGCGCGCACTTTAATGCGTTTATGCTTAATTGAACTTAATAAAGTTAACATACATTATAAAGATGCTTAAAATCATGTCTACTCTTTAGAAAGTTTATATATAGACTAAATAATTTATGGGACCACACAAAATAATTCCGAGTATGTACTGTAATCATATAAATGATGTCAAATTAGTTTGAAAAATTAATGAGTTATAATTAATTAGGTTTATTCTTATTATTGGCGTTTATAATGACTGTGGCTACTTTTCCGAGGTACATAAAGGAATTTCGTACTATTACGGTCTATAGTCGGTATTTCTTAAAAGTGTATTTGAACATGGTTACATCCCCCATCAAATATAATGAAATTTTATTAGAATTTTAAAAGCATGTTTTCCTGTTGAAAATTGTGGGCAGAGAATTGATAATTAGTTTAAAGGTTACGCAAAATATTTCCGATATGTTATGTAATTTTTTTGTATGAAATTTGATAGTTATGATATTTGGTATTTATGAATTTCAGTGAAATAATACAAGACCGTCGTTCATTAAGAATACATATTGTTTCGTACTTGGGGGTTCGTAAGTTATCTGAGAATGAAAGGCGAAACTTGCAAAAATTCAGTGATTTATTCACAGAAAGTTCCAGAAAAATACAGGTCTATAAACCAAATATCAGCTTCAATTCAACCAGTAAACACAGCTTTAACAACAGCCGTTAACAGCAAAACAACATTACAAACTGTTTATCAATAACACATAAAGCAAGTCTCATTCAAAGAGGCTCAAAGCAAAGCAAGCATTTGACGAAACTGACAGAGATCTGAGATTGGCCACCTTGGCTAAAAAAATGCCCCTTTTATACTATTCTATCGAACACAGATTGTTCTGGAAAATTCTCGTATCTCATCAGCCAATGAGATTAGAGCTTCCATATTTGGTATATTCCTAATAAGGATTTTCTCGCCAAGGACGCCAAAAAAATCGCCAAGGAGGGAAACTGTCGCCAAATTTGGCGCCAAATCCATTTCTTACCTTATTGGAGCTTTTTAATGCGTTTTTAAAGAAAAATTAGGCTATTTTAACGCTAAAACGATTAGAAATGTACAAAACTGGCATTTTATCGACTTTTCTAAGCCTGTTTGAAAGAATTTATACAAAAATAAATGCAATTATATACAATTCCGTAACACTTTATATGATATACAAATAGGTATAGAAAGAGAGATACAGCAGGGGGTTGAGGGGGGCGGCAGCCCCATTCAGGAATGCATCTGATTATGGTAATAAGTCGATCGAATCAATATATACTATTATATAATAAGGAATAAATAAAAATGACGTATTGAATAATGCCTGATGCAAATAGGACGTTGAGGCTCCTGATCTGCAGATCCACTAGTATATAAGTAATATTTGCGTATTTGTCCTGTTCTTCTTTATGCCATGATTATGAAATAACGCAGATTGACGGCTATTCATCGGCTGTTATTATTACTTTTTAATGCCACAACAGAACTGACGTTTAAAAGTAATAAGTACAAAAATTTTAATAAACACCATAAAATGCAAAATATCGCAACATTTTTTTTTAATCGAAAGAAAACACTACCAATTCGAAAGAAGAAAGACAAACCAAGTGGTAACGTTAGTGGGTTCCTGATAACGGTTCCGTGGACCGAACTAAACCTAGCGGTCAGCTCAAGCTTCCTGATTATAAGAACACGCCACTATTCCAAGCAGGCAAGTTTATCTTAACGTTAAATCTTGTTTACGCGGATTTTATTTTCCTACCTGCATTTCCTCGTATGTAACAGCGAGTTACTTTACGCCCAACCTCAACCGAAACTTTAATTACAATTCGTTTTGCAAAAACATAGGTTTCGAAATGCCAGGTGTTTTCTCCTTTTACATAAATTTAAAATCCCAATGCATATATACAAGATTTTTCCTATGTAAAAGATATCTGTTTTGCTTATTATATGAAACATATTTCTCTTCTTGCTGTTAACATTTAAAGTGTTTTTTTTTTTTTTTTTTTTTTTTTTTTTTTTTTTTTTTTTATAAATAGTATTCATAATAGGTATTTTTAAATAGAATACAATTTTGAATATGTACGATGATTTTTTACTAAAATAAAAATGTTACTGCATTAGTAATGCAAGGGAAAAGAAAATAAATTATGTGTATCTAATTTTTACTTTTTTATATTTCAATTTTTGCTGAGAAAAATGTAGTGGTTCGCTGAAATTTATATCGTGGATTGCATGCATTTTTACAAAATGTAATTTTAAAAATATGTATTCGAAATTTATTGCTTCTTAGTTAGTTTTGTAAATATAAAGAAATATTTTCATTTCTAAAAAAAATAATTTTTATTCCATAAATTTACATTAAGAGAGAGTTACTTACTTTTTCATAATTTTAGTCCTTATTCTATTATTCGTAATTAAATGAAAACAAGTGCATTATTTACTTTTTATAATTAAAACGTACATAAAAAGTTTTAACAAATCCTAAAATAGTTTCAGTTGGATTTTACGAATGAATAGAAATATTAAATGTTAAAATTTTGATATAGAGATAGATAATGTTTAATTAATGTCTAAAAATAATACGGATTTAGATATCTATAATTATATGCAATATAAATTGAAAAATTTTATACGCTACATTAAAACACAGACAAAAATATTACAATATGAAAATGCATATAAGATAAAACGCCTAACATAAAGAATCGTTTCTACATTTTTGGGGCTCATCTGTGTTAAAATCAATGGTAAATTTTAAATAACTGAACAAAGCAACTACAAGTTCAGAACATTGTTTTTGTTTACGTTATGTCTATTAAAATTTTCATTTCATAACTGAGAAAATTTTGTATTAAAGAATAATATAATATAATACATATTTCATGAGAAAGTTAGCTGAACTAAACAATAAGAATTTTTTTTTTTTATTTAACCGTTCTAATATCTACATTAACGAATTATTAAAATTAGATGTCTTAAAACTTTTTTTTTTTTTAAATTGTTTATTTTAAAAGTATAGAGCATGAAGTAAGTATCTCCCCATTCTGCCAGAAGAAAGTAAACGGTTTTGTTAAACTTTAAACTTTGTCGCGTATGTGTAAGTTTTTTTTTTTTTTTTTCTAGGCATTGCTTGCATTTAAATAATATTTCTTTTCTGTCATCATTTTAAACTTGGAATGCTAAAAATGCTAAGATCTCAGTCTTTGATGCAGCATTATGCGAAATTAGACAGTACTATATGCTATAACAATTTTAAACTCAATAGTATTAAAAGATTGTTAAAATAAAAGAAAAAGTCAATTACGTTTGTCCGTTAAAAAAATGCTTTTAATGCATATTAAAAATATATATAGTTTTCTAATAGCACATTATTTTAAACAAAAGAAATTCCAATATTGTCTGTTTAAAATTAATTTTATTATTGAATACCAAATTAAATTATAAAATTAAAAGTCATTAAAACTTCAAAATAACAAAATTGTGGGTTTTTAGTAAGTTTCAAAATATCTTACAAATAATATTTTAAATAACATCTGAAACACATTATAAAATATTACAGGGATGCTAAATATCATCAGAAATTGTCACAAATTTTACATTTTTCTTTTCAAAAAGGAGGATCGTACGCAAATCCAATGAAAACATTCGTGCTATTTCCAAAGGTTAAAAATAATAAATAATGAAATGATTCTTTTTGTATGATCCCATTTTCATGAAATAATTTAGAAAACATATTTAATTTGTCAATTTTATTTTGAATTTTTCAATTACGAGTCACAGGTTCTATAAAACCTTTTAAAATGTACATTTCAATTTATATGTATGGTTACGATAATAATTGTCACATTTCAAATAAGTATAATAAAATAATAATTATTTAAAAAAATACATTGAATAATAAGAAAAGAAAATTTGTAAACTGACATAAAATTAATCAAATGGTACAAGACATAGTTAATTTATAAAATAAATGGCTTAAATTTTCTTTAAAGAACATACCGGAAATTTGTACAAATGAAATCTTCAAACTATAAAAAAAGAATATATATTTTATATTTTATTTATAAATATACAGGGTAAGTTAAAATGAATATAGCAATTACAACCGGCTATAACTATTTAATAAAAAAGAATTTATCAATAAGATTAACACAGAATGTAGACGGAACAAAATTTTGTATACGTACGTCATCGCTGTTCTATGTGACTTCCCTTGGTCACACGGACAACATCTAGGTGGTAGTCCATTTCACGCCATACGTTCTGAAGCATTTGTTCAGTACCGACGCAAGCGCATTAGAAATGCGTACTTTGAGTTCTTCAGTTGTTTTGGGCATGGGAAGCACATACACCCTATCTTTCACATAAACCCATAAACAAAATCGCGGGGTATCAAAGTACGCATTTGTAATGCGCTAGCGTCGGTGACTGCAGACATGCTTCAGAATGTATGGCGTGAAATGGACTACCGCCTAGATGTTGTCCGTGTACCAAAGGAAGTCACAAAAAACATCTATGATGTACGTATACAAAATTTTGGAGTTCCGTCTACATTCTGTGTTAATTTTATCGATGAACCCTTTTCCATTAAACAGTTATAGCCGTTTGTAATCGCTATATTCATTTTGACTTACCCTGTATATTTTGAGTATTGTCTCTTTCTCTTGAATATTATCTCACTCTCTACCGGGTAATCCAAAAGTCGCAGGAAAAATAAAAATTTTATTATTCAAAATATAATGGCCGAAGCACTATGTGGTTTTCACTGAAATGCACAGAAATACATGGAATATTTTTAGGTAACAAAGTATTGATTAGCAAATTAGTTTAAATTTTCTTCATAAAGTGGCGCTATAATTTTTTTTTCTTTTACAATAGCGCAGTACATTCAACAATGTAACTAGGATGTATGTAACATTCAACAATGTAACAACAATGTAAACGCTCAATGTAATGGCCGCCATTTATTAGAATGACCATTAAACGTTACACATAGGAAATTCTCCTAAAAAAACTGCAATATTAGCAATATAGCGCATTTGATCAGACGAATTTGTTTAAAATGTGAAAGAATACTATGAATACAGCAAGATATGTCGGTGAAAAATGTAACTTTCTGTGCATTTCAGTGAAAACTGCTCAGAGGTACAGTCAGTTTGTTTTTAAAAAAAGTTTTTTTAATTTTTTCTGTGACTTTTGGAGAACCTATATATATATTCTCTCTCTCTCTCTGTATATATATATATATATATATGTGTGTGTGTGTGTGTTTGTAATACTCAGTAAAAGTCTTTATACAATCAAGAAAATAAAACTAATACTGTCAAACAAATTTAAAAAATTATGTTTCAAATATACGTAAATAATAATGGCATTATAAGAATAGACTGTTAAAATCACTGTCTCACAAAAAAGTATATATATATATATATATATAACCCACCCCCCACCCTCCCCCATCAAATAAATTGTATGAAAAACCCAATACCATTCATTTTTAAACTTTTTTATTTTAATTAATTTATATTTTTTAGTGGTGTTAATACATATTAATGTTTTGAACCATAAACGATATACATTATTACAAATGCTTCCACAAAATGTAAATGGATAAAATACATTAAACTACGTAGCAAAAAATATACAAATAAATAAATAAATAAATATAAAACTCTAAACAAGATAAAAAATTATTATTATTATTATTATCTTTTTTTTTTTTAACATTTTATACATGTTCATTTTTTTTTTCGCTATCTAATAATTAAATTTCTAATCAAATTTTAAGAGATAAATATGGTATAAAGCATAATTTATTTATTTATTTATTTTCTGTTTTCAAAATTATTTTTTAACACATTTTGTTAGAGCACGCATTAAAACAAAAATAAATAAAAATAAAAATTCAAAATACAAAATAATGTTTTCTATTATCATTAATCTAAATTCTAAAATAATAATTTCTTTTCAATACATTAAATAATCAAATTTTAGATTAATATGTAACACTGTGTGTTTCGAAGAGAAAATATAATTAATATAAAGCACCTTAAGGAAGTAAATTAGTTAAAAAGGGAAAAACAAAATAGCTCTGAGTTTATAAGCGGCACTTAAAAAAAAATTGCATTAAAGTCACATCATGTGGAAATATTCTGAAAATAATGGCCGATTTCGGATAAGGCTAAAAAATCATCATATTTAAAGTGATTAGAGCGTGGCCATGTGGCTTTTATAACACAATATATTCAAAATTAAATCTTAATCTAATATATTTTACCTATCGATTTTTTTTTTCCCGTTTAGTGGTTGAACGTAATCTCTGTAACATATTAGATTACGTAAGCATTAGGTGAAATTAATTTTTTAAAATGGAAATTTTGATACGAGATTTGGAGTTAATGAATGATTTTTTTTTTTTTTTCTTGCATTAAAGTAATGTAGGACCAAGTTATATTTATATCCCTGCATTACATGAAAATAAATAATAGAATGACTAGCTTTAATTTAAAATTAATTAAATATACGACAAAAATTTATAAAAATAATTTGAAATAATATTTTTTAAGACTATTTTTCTGTTTTATTCTAACATGAAATAAATTTATTGTTAAAGATTAAATAAAAAAAAAAATCTGAATGACGGAATGAAATATAAATTAAAATATAAAAAAACGTCGTCAACAAGTTTCAATTTCTATTTATAAAAATTTGACAATTATTAACTCAAACTATCTAATTCCTTTATATATATATATATGTATATATATATATATATGTATATATATATATATATATATATATATATATATATATATATATATATATATATATATATATATAAATCAACTTTACATGGAAAACATTGTTAAACAATTTACATTAGTATCAGGTATAGTCATAGAAAAATGATGTCGTGTCAGTGAAAGTAACAATTTACGAAAACATAAAAACAATGTAAAACTGATAAATAATTATATGGTTCTGAAAACTAAATCTTTCATGCAGAGATTTTAAAAACATTTAAAATATAAAATATTATTATAAGAGGTATTTCATACATTTTGAAAGCAATTAAAAAAATACATTAATTAAAATTCTTCTTAAATATTTACAACAAAAAGAAAAGGCAAATATGTTATCTACAATATATATATATTTATTTATATATATATATAAATTCTCTATTATTATGCATATACAAATTTCCCACTTTCAACGTCTCTCTCTCTTTTATTTCTTCTTCTTCTTCTTTTTTTTTTATAATCATAAATAATAATAATAATCATAAATAATAATAATAATAATAATAATAATAATAATAATGCATTTTCCTGTAAATATAGGTTTTGACTGAGTGAAAAAAATATTTACTTAAAAAAATATAAAAATTTCATACAAGTTGTCTACTTTTCACAAATCTGTGGTAGGAAATGGCACAGGTTCTTTTTTTTTTTTTTTTTTTTTTTTAATGTGATTTTTTTTTCTAAAAGTCAATTAAATTGACGTATATATTTATATATATGTATATATATATATATATATATATATATATATATATGTTGTTTAATAGAAGATGATCAATAATATATATATATTTTTTTTTCAAATCTAAAATGCTAAAAATTATAACAAAATGATCAAATATGTGATTACAAAACTGAGATTTGAATAAAATGTTTAATTAAAGATAAAACATTTTTCCAACCTAAAAACTGTAAAAATTAAGATTCAGAATTCCGCAAACTTTTCATATGTGCATGCACTGTAAAAAATAGGTTCTTAAAAATAAGTATATATTGTTTCAAAATAGCTCCGAAACAATATATACTTAAATTTGAAAACCCACGTACTCATGACATGCTCAAAAATGGGGTTGACCAATAAGAATCCCAATATGACCATGTTTGGCATGTCAATGTACTCAAAAATGAGTATATGGGTTTTTAAATTTAAGAATATATTGTTTAGGAGCTATTTTGAGACAATATATACTTATTTTTGAGTACCTTTTTTTTCCAGTGTGCGATCATATCTATGGTTTCGCAGTATAATATCAGTAAGAAAATGATTTCTCAACAGCATTGAATTTTATGATGTGCAGTTTCCGACACTAGTAAAAAAAAAAAAGATAAATTTATGCACATGATTTGAGTATAACAGCATTAATTGTATAATAGCTTTTATTCTTCTTTTAATCAAAATCTACCATTTGTACGTTATGGAAAAATGTAGTTTTCCTAATTAAAAGAAATTATGAATTCTTATTGTTTAAATTAAGCTTCCATGCATATATAAATCATATTGTTTTAATAAATTAATTAAATTTTATTATTATGAATCACTTCAATTAAAATAATAATGTAATTTTCATATATGTTAATTATTACATATACAATATTTGTTTGCCTAGAAATTTTACGTTAAGATTTTTTTTTTTTTTTTTTAATGAAAATGAATGTGAATAATGAAGTGGGTTTGTAAGAAGATTGTTGTTTTATAAATCATAAAAATATGCATAAAACAATACATAGTAAATATGATTTTGTATTTTCTTAATTATTTACTTCCATTTGAAATAAGTTTATTTTCAACAACCAGCATTATAAAGAAAATAGAACATTTGAATTTTCTATTAACTTATAAAAGATAATTTTCAAAGGAAGTACTATAATGAACTTGAGTTCATTAATTTCATAATATATGAGAACTAATTTAAAATTTCCATGTTAAGCTAAAGTAAATATTGCATACTTATTTTATTTTAAATTGTTGTGTTAATAACCAATGTATTTTAATGATTCTAAAAATTCAACGTATGTTGAATGATAATAGAAGCAGAAATGGAGAAGACAGAATAAGCTTGGAAGGTAATTACACAGAAGTTTGTTTAATCTTCGGTTTATTAAAATTTGTGGAAGACACATAATGGTATATAATTTGCATATACTGAATTATGATATTTAAATTTCATAATGCGTCATATATATTCTGTATAAGTGGCATAACACAGTGATAAAATTAAAATTGTTTGTTCTGAAAATTAGCCTGCAGTCATTAAAATATTAGATTCACTCTTCAGGGAATAAATGATTTTGAAAAAAATGTATTAATGGTGTTAGGAATACCAGAAAACAATACATAAAAGTAGTTGTAGAAGTTTCAATTATAATAATACTTGAATATAAATATTCATTATAATAATCACTAATTGTTTGTAGTGCACAGTATAGATAGATATTAATTCAAATATTTATAAATTAGTATATTTGAAGGCGACACACGGGAATGATAAAAAAAAAAGTAAATAATATCGAAAAGAAACAAATATACTTTCTTTCCGCTAGATAGAATTATTCAAAATTTATTATTTTGTATAAATGCGTGTTTAGATCATTCTTATTCCAATAATAATAATAATAATAAAATATAAATGATGATATCTGATATAAAACTTTTACATAAAACAGTAATGTAAAATATACTGATTCTATAAATAACATTATACAATATTTTATATTCCAATAAAAATGGGAATTTATTTTTTTACTAATCACCCTTAAGAATTATTATTACTATTATTTTTACTTTGAATACATTTCTTTTGAGAATTTAATTATTTCCAAAGATATCTACACTTTCATAATAAGTATTAAAGAATAATAATACAAAGTGATCTATAAAATATTTAAAATAATTGTTCTGAATAGTCTTGGAGTACTATAAATCCAAATGTGTTACAAGTAAAAACAATTGAATTAAATATATTATAATAAAACTCGTTTTTATCTGTTGAATGAACTGCATCATTGAAGTTAAAATATTTTTAAACATAAAAATTTTCAAATTTTTAAATTTTATTACAAAAATATACAAAATTTTATTATTTCAAAAGTGTTTCATACAAAAACGCAAAAGGTCTTCTCTGTGTGGAATATAATTATATGTTTAATGGATTTGTTAGTAGAAACGAATTTTCTGATAATGCGGTTACAGTTTTTATTATTACTTTCTCCGATTCAATAGAAGAAAATATTGGAATCGTAAAATTTTTCGACTTTCATTTTTTGATGAATTTACATGTTTCGAGAGCTCAAAATACGAATTGATCATTTTTCGAGAAGGTCGGTCTTTCCGTGAGTCTGTGTGTGACATTTTCTCTTAACAACAGTATTTCAGGTACTGCTGCGCCGAATAACATATAAATTTACATGTTGTTGTACTTTGGTATAAATTAGTGCCTATAATTCTTTGGTGCTTACCGCTCAAAAGGTGACACTGTTATACAGCTATTTCCCCAATTTCAGGGGAAGCTATATCTCAGGAACCACTGCATAAAATTGCATATAAATTTGAATCGAAGAACCTGACATAATTTAATTCCTATCAACACTTGGGGCTAATAGCTCTATAGGTGCTGCTGCTGTACAACCATTTCCGCAATTCCAGTGATAGCTATATCTCAAGAACTAATCACATAATCTATATATAATAAAAATCTATATATAGTTTCATAAATAAATATAGTTCTAATCATAAATCTATATATAGTTTCATCTTAACTTATTAGTGATTATCATCTTTTAGTGCCAATTGGTCAATACGTAGGGCTGCTATACAACGATTTTTCTCAATTTAAGGGATGGCTATACCTCAGGTTCTTTTGCGTATAATCAAACAAAACTTGATATATAATAAAACCTTTATTAGATATAATGCTGATTTAATTTAGGCACATACCAGCTGATAAGTGGTGCTTCCATATTGAAAATGTCTCTCAGAACAGGAAATGTATCATTTACACGGTAAAAATATTCTTCCGTTAGAAATTTCTTGTAATACCTCTCGGAAGTGAAGAAAATCCGCATTCATAATGGAAAATAATAATAATAATAATAATACGTACTGCATGAATTTGTGTCGGAAAATATAGAAGAACTGTAATGGCCACAACACACTAGTTTTCCTAAAAAAAACACACACACACACACACACACACACACACACAGACACACACACACACACATATATATATATATATATATATATATATATATATATATATATTAATCTTTAATTGTTTTCATTAAAGATTTCAATGTATATTTGAACAATACCATTTTAAGTAATGTGTTTTTGTTATACTTATTATTATTGTTTTAAATTTAAAATTACTTTTGTTTTAAATGACCTCCTGTATGTTAACTGTCAAATTTAGAATATTTATTTGTCAACAAATTATATGTGAAAGCTATATTTAATAATATATGAATTGAATGTGAACGTCTGTAAGAAGATGATTGTAAAAGTGATTGTATAATCATACATAAATTTGTATAATATTTATAGAATAAGATAATTGAATATTATATTGAATTTTCTAAATTATTTGTTTCCATTTAAAAAGTTTTTTTCCTTCAAAAAAAAAAAAAAAAAAAAAAAAAAATATATATATATATATATATATATATATATATATATATATATATATATATATATATATATATATATATATATATATATATATATATATATATAAAATAAAATAAAATAAAATAAAATAAAATAAAATTGTAAAGACATTAAAATATAAAAATTTTCTATTAACGAAAT
The DNA here is from genome assembly GCA_963930645.1 of Salticus scenicus. Classification (NCBI taxonomy): domain Eukaryota; kingdom Metazoa; phylum Arthropoda; class Arachnida; order Araneae; family Salticidae; genus Salticus; species Salticus scenicus. Next base: position 149,445,750 of record OZ005649.1, read on the forward strand.
AAGTATAATTTATACAGAAAAAATTATATTGAATTTAAGTTAATTACTTTTATATTATACAGAAGCCAATTTAAAAATTCCATGTTAAACTTAAATAAATGTTGCATAAGTTATTTATTGTATATTATTATGTTAATAAGCTATTTATTTTAATGATGGTAAAAATTCGACGAATGCTGATTGAAAATGCAAGAAGGGATAAGAGAAGAAGCTTGGAAGTTAATTACATAGATTATTATTATTATTATTATTTTTTTTTAATATTTCGCTTATAAATATTGGTGGTAACTGGATAAAACTGGATATAATTTGAATATACAGAATCCAGGTGCTTAAACTTTGTAATGAGTCAGATATATTCTATATTAATAGTGCTAAAAAGGGAAACAATTTATTTGTTCTAATAATTATTCTACTGTTATTATGCTAACATATTTAATCCTCACGAAGTAATTGCTTTCGAAAAAAAATTGCTTATGTTATTAGCACATAAGAGAATATGTATTTGTGAAAATTTCAATTATAATGATATTTGAATAAATATGCATTTTGATAATAACAGTTTGCTCTTGGTATTCAATATAGTTTATATTTTTCCAAATATCTAAAAATTAATATAATTTAAACACAACACATTAAAGTGATAAAAACTTATGTTTCTTTTTTCTTTCTTTTTTATTTTCAATTTAGAAAAGATGTTTCATATATTTTGAAAAGAATTTTTCGTGATATATTACTTTGTTTTAAATTTATTAAAAAAAAAAAATTATGTCATTCGCATACCGAAAAAAATGCCAAGTATCAATAGAAATATTTAATATATAATAATGATATTGATACAAAAACTATTAAGTAAAATACTCTATTAACAATCTTGAAGACATTAATGTGCATTCCAAATAAAATAAGGATTTTTTTTATTATTATTTTATTATTTTTTTAATGTAATGTGAATGAAATTTAAATATATTAAACAGTTTTTATAAACACAATATATTTATACTGAATTAATTAAGAAGCTATTGTTTATAGTATCGTTATTTATTTGCGCAATCATAAAAAAAAAAAAAAAAAAAAAAAAAAAAAAAAATCATTGTCCGTAACTTATATAGTAATTTAAATAATGCATTTTAAATTTTTTTAGAGAAAAATAAATGTTATTATTTAAAATTAAATATATTGTAAATTCAATAGCAATTGTTTGTTATCACGATGATACTATATAAACACGTAGATTTTATCACAGATATTTAGCTATTTTTGATTTTTTATCAAATAAGATAAAAAAAATTATAAAATATTTTTCGCTGCATTTTATTGTGTAAACATTGTGTCTGCTTGGTAACGGATATATCAAATTTTGATAAAAGTTTGTGGTTAAGTGTTTTTTAGGGAGATAAACGATTGGACATATCCTCATTTCTTCCGGAAAATTCTTGTTCGCTGTTAAACCTTTAAAGGCCAGTCGCAACATATAGTAGAATTTATGTTTACTCGGAAAGGGATATAATAATTCTGATTAAAGTTTATAGCAAAGTGTTTTTTAGAACACTAAAACAATTGCACATATACTCATCTTCAGAAAAATTCGCGTTAACCCTTTAACTGTCAGTCTCAAGATATTTAATAAAAGTATGGGTTTAAGTGTTTCTTAGGGAGCTAAAACAATTTGACATATCATCATCTTCCGGAAAATTCTCGTTCGTTTTTTACCCTTTAATGGCCATTCGCAACATATAGCAGAAATTGAGTTTAAACGGAAATGCTAAATACTTAGTTGCTAAATACTTTGACAGTAAATTAAACTCTACGTAGAAAAAAAAAATCCCGCAATTTATATTTTGAATCCATTTTCAATGCTTACCTCAGCAAGGGATACTCGATAAAAAATATCTTTATGAAAATAAAATATTTATCGGAAAAGTTTTGCAAATGAAAAGATACTCTTTAAAAACTTTTAATTAGTTTTGAAATATGTAGCCAACCCATTATTTGTGAAGAGACGAGTATCATTAAGCTTTAAAAAAATAATGTTCAATATAATTAAAAACTATCCAAATAAATTATCTGTTTCATTTACAATGTTGGGCGCAATGGTTGATTAAACTTTTTCTTTTCAAAACATCTGAGTACAATTATGATTTAGGACGCACAACTATATTTAATGGTAATGATAATAAAATAAATGTGACCTTAAAATAACACGAAAGTAATTAATATTCAAGTTTCACTCTTTAGGTAAACTGCAATGAAAACAAATTGCAGCTTAATAATTATTTTTTTGGGAAAAAAAGTTGTTAGAATTAAGAAAACAAAAATGCGCTACATTTTATTTAATGGAAAAGTGATCAATATCATAATTAATAATTTTAAGAAGTACATATAATTTCACGCCTATATTTAAAAGTAAATAAACAATTCATAAACTTGAATATAATCACAGATTTTAAAAATAGAAAATGTTTAACTTATTTTCTGATGAATGTATGAATGTCTGAATAATTTAAATTCTATACTAGGAATGATTACGCAAATTATTGGTAATTACAAATCAGTGAAGATGAGATTGTTAAATATCTGAAAATGTACTAAGAGACAACTTTGACAAGTGACTGAACACATTCAAAACAGCACATCGTTTTTTAAACCATCCACAATTTCCGAAATTCGACGTTATTCAGGAGTTGCAAAGATCGACAAAAACCAAACCTTTGGTAGTATTTGCCTCTTGGGTATCAGTGTTAGCCTATAGGAAAGTTATCGCAAATTATTAAATGCAATTGCTTATCTCTTTAGTTTCACAATACTAATTAATATAATGTTCAAATTCTGTGCAACTTCCGACTGCTTAAACAGAAGCGATAAAACTGATTGCAAACAAAAAATATAAGCAATCTCAAATTGCATTTTAAGGATTGTAATCGTTTAAATTTCAATAACATAAAATAATTAAAATTAACGTAAAAATTTTAAAGTTAAAATTTAACCAAATGAAATTTAGGTTTTGTGTTTTGAACATACTCGTGAGGGACATTTTGAAAAATTAATAAATAATAAACGATGGGTGGATTCTTGGCTTAAAAGTTGGAGGAATCAACTATATACATCATTGGTCACATGGTGTACCTGTTTTCTTTTGCTCAGAAATGCATTGTACACACGGTATGCAATTCGTCTCGAATGGGTTAACTTGTGACAGGTGGTGTACGAAAGCAGCATCATTTTCAAAAGTAAATGTAAAAGTAGCGTCTTTTGAAATTTCAACTTTAACACTAAGCACTCTGTATATGCATTGCATTTAATATTTAAGAAACATGCTAAGAATTTTCATTTCCGATATTTTGAAATATAAGTGTATTAAAATGTAATAATTTCTTGTATAAAATATATATATGGTTTAGGTGGACTAAAGAAGGGTTGCCAATTTGGCCTCCTTGGAGCCAAACTGGCTCAAAATTAGTGTGGTTGGCTCCGACATTTTGTGTTTGGCTTCGGTAAGCATTTGGCTCCAAATATGGCTCCATTTCTTGTAAGTGTTATTTTCGGAAAAATATTGTTTTTTTCTCTCAGATATTTACCGATGTTGATACTCTTCTCGAGTAAATTGAGAACAATTATGATAAAAAAAGTGGGATGAGGGGGGCAAGTGCATCTGAACACACTTACTCACACACAAACGTATGACAGGATGCGCAAAACCTTATATATTAGATTAAATACGCATGGCTGTTAGCGTTACCTGAGAAACACCACGAGGAGGTTGCCATGCATCGTTTCTCATCGGGTAGTTTTGATAAGGCAGGCCCCTTGCCTACTGTCAGGAGAGTTTTGACATCCAGGTTCTTACTTTCACTACAAGCACACATCCACATCTTTCGTACTGCGAATGCAACAAAAATATATATTTTTTAAAAAATCCACAAATTTCTCAATTTCTTTTTTTTTCTTTTTATTAAGTCGTGATGAATTAGAAGTTGGTTTATTTTCATTGGTTGAGTCCACTACCTGAGAAAGAACTGATTCCCTTTCGATTTGCAACGGAAGTTCGTCAGTGTCATTCTCAGGCAGTGGAACAGGAACTGGCTGGGTCTGGTTTTTGAGTGGGTTCACTGCTTGAGAAAGAACTGATTCCCCTTCGATTTGCAACGGAGGTTCGTCAGTATCAGTCTCAGGCAGTAATTCAGAAATAGTATGAAGGTATCCAAATTATGGCAATTTCTTTAATTTGGGACGTTTGCGAGGGTGACGAGTATTTAAGGCTGAAATATAGTTTATTCTTGCGATTTAAAATTTAATTTTTAATGCTATATTTTTTCCTATCGATTTCGGGAAGGTGAATTTGTTCTTCAGTTATTGGATTAAGGTTACTATTTTGAATAAGGACATCGGTATTATTAAAAGGAAGGATTAGATTAGGCAAAGGATTAGATGCCGAAAAAGATGGATAATTAGATTTAAGACCTGGAATATTATTGCTCTCCAAAACAATCCAAGTATCATTCTACGAATGATACTCGGAAAGTCTAAAGATAAACCAATTGAGAAGCTTTTGTATAAAGCAACCCAATAAAAAAGCACCTAAGAACACAAGAAGCGTCATTCTTAGATTATAGTAATTAGAATGAATAAAATAGTTAAACAGTAAAGCATTTCATTGTTGTAAAACATGTATTTATATCTATCTATCTATCTATATCTATATATATACATAAATTCGTTGTTCATAAAATTAATCATTGTTGCATTTGTTCTTCAAATTTTTGAACTGCGATAATGGGCACATTGTTCAACAATACAATACACAACAATAAAGATTGTAAGAAATTATGTACCGTGTAAACATGCTGATCAGTAAAACAAATGATTTATGAGTCAACAGGAAGTAATACTGACAAGGAAAGTCTAAAGCGCATACTCAGAATATTCTGGGGGAACAAATCCACTGATGCTAGTTACTTGCATACTAAAAGATCAATCAAATTTATCGGCGAAATCTCAGTTAAAAATTCGTAAAAAGTTAAATATTTTTGAATATTTGGTGGGTAAAACCTAAAGGCGCATACGACTTTGCGAACAAAATACTTCCTCGCCAAATGCAAGTAATTTTAATAAATTTGAAAATAGCTTACTAAATAAATGTTTGCGGAATAGTTATTTAATAACTTTAAAATTAACAGATGAAATAGTTTATTACTTAAAAAAAAATCTTCTACTATTTATTGAAGTAACTTGTGGTTGAAAGTATATAATTTTACTTCTCAAAAAAAAAAAAAAAAAAAAAAAAAAAAAAAACTTTTATCCCTGTGATTAACAAAAGTTTAAGTCACATACGCTTAAGTTAAATGTATATTTAGTACTTTATTTTATTTGAAAAATCTTTTGAATATTTGAATTTTGCAAGTTGAAATTATTAATTTACAATTTCAGTTAACATTTAAGGAGTTATTTTAAAATCTGGAAAAAAAAGAAAAATAATAATAGAAATCAACACGCAGATGTTATACACACACGCATATAAATATTAACAAAAATTGATTTTCTTGCAACGTCTTCTTCCCCCCTCCCTCCTTAAAAAAAAAAAAAAAAAAAAAACTCCCCCCGTGTTTTATTGATATTATAATAAGGAATAGAATCACATTTCAATATCAATCAGTATTCTGATACAAATAACTTCGTTTTTGTGGATTTTCGGTTAATGAAAGGATTTTCGATGCTCTCCCTCACACTGCAAATTAAAATGAATAAAACTTTTAACTTTTCATAATTTCTCATTAAAATTAGGTTTAAAATTCGATTAAATTAACAGTGTAAATTTTCATATTTTACAAAATTCCAGTCATAAAAATGCATTTATTCTATAAGTTAAATTTATTCAAACTTATAGAACACACATAGAATTAAAAAAAGTTTTTTTTTTTTTTTTTAAACTCGTAATCAATTTCCTTGTAACCAAATGTTAATGATCGAAAAAATATATTTTTTCAATATACATGTCTATGCTATGCTAAAAATTGCGATTTGATGTTGAGTTGTAAATCCTTTTAATTAATTTATTATTATTAGGGCAGCACAACTGCTAATATTTCTGAATAATATTTTTAAATATTCAGCTATATCTATTTTTGAGGTCTTTGAATATTACTTCATGATATTCTAAAATATTTTTTTCAAATATTCCTGAATAACATTTTTTGATACTTTTCAATATCAATTTCTGAGATTCGTGAATATTGTTTCCCAATATTGATATCGATATACATTTTTTCTGTGATATACAGTCGGCAGCAAAAGTATCCGAGATTTAGTAATAATCCCTGTCTAAGAAAGGTGCACTTAATACTGCTTTGTTAAATAAATCCTTGTCAAGTTATGTTCTTAGTCAGTCTAAGAACATAACCTGACAAGAATTTATTTAGCATAACAGTATTAAGTGTACTTTTTTAATATCGGAATTATTGGTTAATGTTCGGATACTTTTGCTGCCAACTGTTTATCACCAAAGAATGTATATCAATATTGGGAAATCTGAATTGTATCTGAATATATATTCAGATATTCAGAGAAATGATTTTTGATTCAAATATTGTTTTTTAACTAACATTTCTGAATATCAGTATTAATGGCTGTATGTCAGTCAGTTTCAACCTTTCTTCCACATGTTATTCAATGGGAATTTCGTTGCTTAGCTTTATAAGGAATTCTCATTCATAAATGAATTTTTCGTATTCTGCATAATATTCAATAATTATTGAATCGAGTAATATTCAATAACTAAGGAATATTACTCTTTGAACACAATCAGTGAGCATTTCTTTTTTTTCATCAATTGATTTAATTATTATTTTTATTATTTTTTTAACTTATTAAGCTTAAAAAAAAAAGAAAGCAAATCTATGAGAAATTTTCGCACTTTATTTCTTTTCTTATTTACCTTTAAAATTTGAAACGCATAAATATTATACCAATTTCACCACCTGACTAAAATTTTAATTTATAGGAAGCCTAATTATTCTTATAACCAAATAAATATTTTGCAGTAGTGAAACCAGAGTCATTTAAAGAAATGTTTCAAAATAAAATTCATGGTTGACAACCAAGTTTTCTTACTTCCAAAGGCAAAACAGTTTTAGTAAAGAACCCCATGACTCCTTTTATATTTTTATCGCCAAGAGTGCGATGACATTTTATTTATTTTGGTACAATTTCTGTTAAAAAAAAAAAAAATATATATATATATATAGATGTTTTGCAAAGAGGATATTTATAAAATTTCCGAAATTTAATGTTTTTTTCCCCTGGACTAAAAAAAAAAAAATAGTATATTAAAATTTAAATTTAAAAAAAGGTAGCATCACTTGTGCTCGCATAACAATCCCCTATAACTTTAACATAAGAAATTATTCCTACGGTAGATATTACTTTTATAAAATTCAAAAATTCAAACTATATAAGAAAATGCAACCAACATCGTTTCTTTCTTTATTCTATTCTATTTTTTAAAACAATGTTTAGAGATACCACACGCACCGCATAAACTTTAAATTTTACATCTATTTTTTAAGATAGAACGCGATCATGTTTTATACAAAAATTAAATAATTAAATTCATTTTTTTACTTATTTTTATTTCATTGTTCACGTGTTTTTATTTCCTAATTCAAAATCATAAAAAAAAAAAAAAAAACTTTTTCATTAGTGTTTGTTTCGATACTGATTACTATTAATTTTCTTTTCTTTCTTTTTCTTAAAAAGAAAAAAAAAATGATTTTGATGAAATTCTTGCAAAAGCAGAATTTAGTTTAGAATGGAGGACTATTATTATTATTATTATTATTATTATTATTATTTTTTTTTTTTTTTTTTTTTTTTTCAAATCATAACTTCGCTTTCAAATTATTCAATTATATTTTAGATTTTCGATAAATGTCCAACTATCGAAAAATGACACCGCAAAAAACCCAGATTGAGACTAATAGTCCTCAATCCTAATAAACAAAAAGAAAGAGAAATATTTAGATGGTCATACGTTTAATATTTTCCTCTTTATTTTTTACTGAATAAACAATTAAACTTTTAAGGTATCTTGGAATTTGGCATAGCTCTGTGTTAAAATTGCCGTGTTCTATCTTTTTTTATTTTTCATTTTCTAGTCGAAAATACTTTTTTTTCATCTAAATATAGGGGAGTTTCTCCTGTTCTGGGCATTCTCCGGTATGAGCACCACACCATATGTTTTGACAAAAAGCAAGTATGGTGGATTTGAGTATTGCCAAACATGTAATCTGACCGTACGCAGTTTTTTTGCTAAAACCGAAGTTAATAGATGCATTTTCTTAGTAAGTGCAAGATCGGGGGAAAAAATAACAATAATAAAATAAACACTGAGTAAAGGAACACTAAAGTGATTTGTGAATATCTTCAGAATGCGATAAATCGAAGTAAATTAATTCAAAAATGTGCAATATCGAATTCACCCGAAATGTGGACCGAAAATTGTTTTTTCTGCCATTATAAAAATGACTGCCATTACCGGTTGTGGGCACTTTCATGTAAATGGTTGTGGACACATTTTATTTATTTTTTTTTTCACTTAATTGACTTACAAACTGCCAACTATGGCCGTTTATGGCAAAATAACATATTTTCTACTATTTTTATGTATATTTAGGCTTTTTAGCAATGTCAACCCTAAAAAAATCAATCGATCCTAAAGAAATGGGTTTTAATGCGTTGGTTAAAGCTACTTAGGATTTCTTAGTGGATAAGAAATCCACAAAATCGACTGCAGGAGAATAGGGGCTTCCTTGCAGCATCTGAGTACTTCCAGAAGAAGCCTGGATAAAGCAAGGCAACTCCATCTTTTAAAATGCTGGCCAAACGCGCAAAAAATTCTAGTCTCAACAATCAGATGACGTCGACTTCTGTGTCATCTCTTTGAAGCACCTGCCACTATGCCTAACAAGAGCCATCTCAATCAAATGCAACGAGTGTGATCATCTGGTACATTTGAAGTGTGTCAATATGCAGTCGATAACAAAAGTCTCCGAACACTAGCAAAAATTCCTATATAAAAAAGTACACTTAATACAGTTTTGTTAAATAAATCCTAGTCGAATTCTGTTTTTAGACTGACTAAGAACGGGATTTGACAAGGATTTATTTAACAAAACAGTATTAAGTGTACTTTTTTTATATAGGAATTTTTGCTAGTGCTCGGAAACTTTTGTTACCGACTGTACATCAAAATCATTTTACTTCCAAGCATTACACTTCTGATTTGGAGGACGAAGAACATGACGAATAAATTGGAAAAATGCCATTTTCTGTTATTATTTCGGCCACTGAAACCTCATAAGGAATAAATTTTGTTGCTTTCTGCATATTTATGGTAGTTTTTCATATTATTTTCTCATTTTTACTGGATTTTTGAAATGTGCCCACAATCCGGTACACATTTGTTTTTGGACAAAAATGATCACTTCACAAAATTGGTAATAATTTTTTTCTGGTTGACGGAATCAATACAGTTATTTCATCAAATGTTATCTAAGTGTTCTAGCATTCCATTGGTATTTGTATTCATATGTTTGCATAATATATATTCTACCAAATGTTATAACACAAAATCAAAACTGTGCAAATATCCGGAGAGATTCCCCTATATTATATATAACATTAATGCTTTTTTGTGAGAAAAATATTGAAATGAGAGATATACATATACATATATATTAAGAAAAAGAATGTTTAATATATTTTTTTTTTAACGCAAATATTATAATTTTCTCCAAAATTAGTCTAATAATCTTTCCGGAATGTTCTTCCTTCTACGTATGTCTTTCATAATCCCATTGCGCAAATATATTCTTCGGGCAGTAGTTATGAGATTTTTTTTTATTTATTTTTTATTTTTTTATTTATTTTTTTGTTATTTATATCAGAATTCAGTAAATAAATAATATTTTTCATTAAAATAAGAAATATAATTTTTAAGTTTTCATGTGTGTTTGCATATTCAGTTGAAAGACGATATTATATGATAATTGAAACTCCATTAAATAATATATATTACATTTTTAATTATTTTTTCCTATTTATTGGTATACACTTTACTTATGCATTTAAACTACTTTATGCTGCCTATTTCTAGATTTGTTTTTCATTTCAAAATTTCAAATTTCAAAATCAGAATAATTAGCCTCTGTTCCAATTTGAACTAATAACGAAATGTGATTTTGAAGTCTTGAAAATGTATAATATTAAAGAAATTTAATTAAAAAAAAGTAAACCAAAGTTTCATTTTCTTTTTCTCCTTCTTTTAAATGGTGCACTACAAGAACAATTAAAGTCCATAAACCAAGAACACAATGTCTTCCTACTGTACTTTGAATCTTCAAATGTAAGTCGATGTTGCCAGCTTAAATTTTGCCATGTTCCTACGGACAGCATAAAATATCTTTACATTGATGATGAAATTCCCTACTTTAGTGCTTAGGATGTTCATATGAAGAACTTTCATTCTCAGGATATCCTGAGGAAAAAGGGTACGTCGAAGAGTCCCTATTGTGTCCCTACATGTTGAAGAAAACTGCTAAAATTCATTATGCGTAGGGGCAAATCCCTACAGTTGGCAACAGTGATATCTTTTTTGGCTTTATTTTGTTAGTATTTGTCCCCATTTGGCTCTATTTTAGAGAAAATTTGTCCTCGTTTGAAAAACATGACCTGGCAACCCTGGTCTAAAGACGTTCATACACATTAATAGATACTAAAACTCTTTTGTTGGACATCTTCATTTAAAGACATTTCTTTTGTATAATATTTGTTTATATCAAAAACTGCATATTTTTTGCTTTGTTTATTCTCTGTTAATTAAATTCTAAATTGGTATATTTTAAAAGAAATCATATAAAATCACAAAAAAAAAAAAAAAAAAAAAAAAAAAAAATCATTTATGAATATATATGAAGATAAAAACATGTATATTAACATTCGAATAAATAGTTTTAAGATATAAAATATTGATAGAAAAATGTGAAATTTAAATTCCATTCAAAAAAGTATGTTCTATTTAAAAATAAAATGTGAAATTTCTAAATGTTTCTTAATTTATAACTCTTTATTATATTATATCTATATATAAGTTTAATTACATACATTTAAGTTTAAGTACACTTTATTCAGTTTAATTAAAATTCATACCACATTATAAGTATTGAAAATGAAATATATATATCGAATTTTATCATTACGAATATTATAATAAAAATATCATTCAAATTTAAGTATACTTTATTCAGCTTAATTAAAATTCATACCACATTATAAGTATGGAAAATGAAATATGTATATATATATATATATCGAATTTTATCATTACGAACATTATAATAAAAATATCATAAGTTACTAAATACTTTGGCAGTTAATTAACATTAACATAGAAAAAATCTTTTTCCAGAAACTTATTTTTTAAACCTATTGACAATTCGTATCTCAGCAAGAAATACTATGTAAAAAATGTGTATTTGAAAGTAAAATATATTTCGGAAAAGTTTTTTCGAAAGAAGAGATACCTTTTCAAAACTTTTAATTAGTTTAGAAATATGTAACATTTTATTTACTAAGAGACCAGAAGCATTAAGCTTTAAACAGATAATGGAAACTATCCAAATAAATTATCTGTTTCAATTTGCAATGTTGCGTGCTACGTTTAATTATTATTTTTTTCTCTCCGATACATCTGAATGTGATTAGGAATTAAGAAGATCAACTATAATTAATGGCATAGGTAATAAAGCAAAGATTATCTTAAAATAACATGAAAATAATTATTATGAAATTATTATTGTCTAGATGAACTGAAATGAAAACAACATTTTTTGTAACAAAAATTAGCTAGAACCTTAAGGGGGAAAAAAATTTGGAATATTTTTTTCAGTGGAAAAATTATCAGTATCATAATTAATAATTTTATATCTATATTTAAAAGTAAATAAGCGATTAAAAACTAGTATATAGCACAAGTTTTAAAAATATAAAATATTAAACTTATTTCCTAATCAATATATGAATAACTGGATTAGACGTTCCTTATACTATAATCATAATGATGATAATAATAATAAGAGCATTAATAATAACTATTATTACTATTTTTATATATTATGAAGGCATGCTTTCGTCTTTAAATTTGCTTGTAAATGTTTTCAGTTCCTTATATATATATATATATATAGTTATAGTTATAGTTAAAGTGTACATTTTTTTAAAGACAAGTATGGGAAAATCCTTTACAAAATTTCTTATCTTTCAGAGTACACCAATTTATGATTATTTCATCGAATGCACCTTTTTGAGTTGTCACGATATTTGTTTGAAATTTTTTGTCACAACTCTATATTTTGTTAATAAATTCTACAAAAAAATTTGTTAAAGCTTTCGAATGCGCAGTAAAAAATATTTAATAAAAATTCTCACAGTTTAACAAATAATTACGATTATTATTATTATTATTATTATTATTATTATATATATATATATATATATATTACTGCAGTATGTTGGTTCTAATTTGTTAAGTTTTTATTAAAGGATATTACATTGCCTAAAAACCTGGCACGCCATAAACAAAAATTGGCTGAAAATCTTTCAATTTTCTTAATGAAATTTATATGTTCATGAGTATTAATTTAAAACTGGATACAGTGAATATAGAGAAAATTCTTTATAACATGGTACATCTACATAGCTTTGCACAATTATTTTACAAGGGTGCTCTTACATAAATAAATTAATATAACCGATTTAGATAATTTGACGATGTCTTCGTAGTAGTCATAAGTATGAAAACATTGATAACATTTTAGACACTCTTAACCAACTTGATCACAACCTAAAATTTACATGTGAAAGTGAAAAAGAAAACGTTAATAATTATTTAGATATTAAAGATATCCGCAAATCTAATAGTGATAAGATTATCGTATACAGAAAACCAACCGCGAGAAAGGAAATAATTCACAGTAGAAGCAAAAACCAATGCCAAGATAAAGTTAATTCTATAAAAGCTTACATTAACCGGGGCACAGTTATATGTAACAAACCACATGATCTTAAAAACGAACTTAATTTTATAAAAAAATATCACTATAAAAGCAGGATACCCAAAGAAATATACTATATAAAAAAGTAAATAAACTATATAAAAAAAGATTCGCAGCACTTCACCTTTTTCACCCCCACCCCCCTCCTCTATTTTCAGTACCTTACGATCGTGGTACCACCGTAAAAATGAGAAAGGTAGAAAACAAATACAGTATCAAAATACCGATTAAACCACGAAACGAAAAATATCCAAAAGATCCGAATCGTAAACGGAAATTAGAAACGAAAAAAAAAAAAAACAATATCTCCATTAGAAAGTACAGGTATTTATAAAATCCCAATAGTCGATAATAATCTAATAGAAAAATGTTACATAGGCATGACCAAAAGAAAAATAAACCACGCACTAAAGAACATTAAAACAATATAAGATTCGGAAAGGCCACATCCACGTTAGCTAAAATCTTAAATATTAATTTCAGCAATGCCGAAAAAATCACAAATTTTAACAACTGGTCTTACGCACTTAATAAAGCGACCATAGAAAATTTAATAATTCCAATTTAGTTTTGGCAACGAGCCACCGACAGGATTAAGCTGCTTGAGGCGCCACCTTATTAACCAGCTGAAACGAAAAAATAATTTAGAGTCACATGTCAAACCACACAACCAGCCAATGGGGAGAAGGAAGGAGTTTCAAAGGACTCGAAAGACAGCAAGGTAATTTTTATTTATAGAGTTGAAGAATTTTCCTGATTTAGAAATACACTAAATTAATCAGATTAATTTTTACTAACTTAGTTCTTCAACATATAACACTGCTCGGCATGAAAATTGCCTCTGACACCATTTTAGCATATTCTTATGTAAAATATATTACGTATAGTTTTAAGCCATAGTGAATCTTAAACTTTCAGAACTGACAGATAAATGCATATGATGAAACGAAAAGTAAAATTGCTTTTTTTAAATATATATATATATATATATATATATATATATACACATATATAAATTTGTCGTGAAATTATTTAGTCTAAAGTTCTTCCTCAACTTATGGCATACAAGAGGAAAAAAAGAGAAAAAGAAACATAGCGTTTTCTTTGCAACAATATTTTTACTTTACTTGAATATAAAGTGTCACAGGGCACAATTTTAACTTTGAAAAGTACTACAGAAAATGAAATAGCTTTTTTGAAAAAGTGCCGTAAGACAAAAAAAAAAAAAAAAAAAAAAAAAAAAAGAAGAAGAAGAAAGAAAGAAATAGACCTTTTGTCAATGTAAATTTAAAAATACAATTATATAAAACATTAAACTATGGAAATTATATATTATATAATTCTAAATAATTTCTTTATTTTTTTCGGTATTTTTGTACACATATTTTAATAAATATTCTTAAATATCTTCTAATTAAACTTTAACAAGTATTTTTAAGGAAATGCGGAATAACTGCTCAGAGAAATGTTGAACTTAATGTGTGAGAACTCAACGTAACCTGAACTTAACGTAAGTTCAAATGATAATTTAGATATTTTCTTTATTTTGTTGTACTTTGACAAAAATAATATTAAAAAAAAAAAAAAAAACTTTTGATGAAGAAAGACTTTCTAGTGTTTTAAGAGCTTTTTAATATTTCGAACAAAAAAGCTAGAAATAAAAAATTTAGACACATTCATGTCCAAAATTAAAATCGTAACCTGTTTTTTTTGTCCTTTTTTTTTTTTTTTTTTTTTTTTGAGCATGACTTTTAAAAAACAGTTAAGTCTAAACATGGAATTTGGATTCCTTGTATTCTATCAAACAATTAATCTAATTTTATAAAATGTTAATGTAATCAATAACTTTTAAACCGATATTAATTCATTTTTTTTATTCAAAAATAAGCTTTCGAAAAAAAGAAATGCTATACATACATATATATATATATATATATATATATAAGAAAACTATACGGAAAGTGCTGTTAATGATGCATGACATATAGGTAAAGATACACAGACCTTCAAAAATTAAATTAAAACCCGGTTTTCTTTCAGGTATTCAATTTTCCTTTTCTCCTTTTTCTTTCTTCTACTTCTTCTTTTGAGAAAAACTTTTTTTTTTTTTTCTTTTAAATGTACAAACAAACATAATATTGAAATAAAACTACTCACTGCCATTTTTATTATTCTCGAGGCGTTCATAGTTCACAAATTAATAAGTATAAATTTTCGAAAATTCCGTTATGGAAGACAAAGAAAATGTAAAATCCGTTTTAAATTTAGTATTTGGAGACATATGCATCTTTACCTATCTGTAAGGCATCCTTTACATAAATTCTAATTGAGTTTTTTTTTTTTTTTTTTTTTTTTTAACCTAAGACTGTTTAAATTTTTCATTTATCCAAATCTTACTTTTGAGAAAATTTGAATTAATATTACTTTACGAATTATTGCTAAAGTTAAAGTTTTTTAAAATGGGATTAGGTGTTTGATAAAGAACATGCCATTTAAATGTTGTATTCATGTGTTCATTTGTTTTAAAACTATGCACAACAAAATTAAATGGGTGAAATATTGTGAATTTATATTTGGAAATAAATGGAAAAAAAAATAATAATGAAAATATTAATAAAACTAGTTGCCATAGGTGGACTCTGCTCAGTTCCCCATCATATTTATGTTCTCATAAATTTCTAGTGCGAGGCATATTATAATCATGTTAAAAGAAATGAATTTGACCAAAGCTTGATACAGTGACAGAATGAAATCCCCGCCTAATAGGCTATCCACCGTTCACTTCTATATATTTATCTCATTCTAATCTATTAATTTATTTTAACAGGGTCAGTTCCGTTGTTTAGTTTTCATGCTACTATTTCCAATGCAATAATCCTCAAAATTCATATTTATATGAAAAATTTACAATTTCGTTATGTTGATAAAATCGTAAATTACGAATAATTTACGAAATTTTCCTATTAGAATATTTGTATTCAATCATGATTAAACAAATATCATAAATGTAATTTTAAAGTTGTCTAATGCATTTATTATCCCCAAAATGGAAGTTTATGCTCAATTTTGCCTTATTCTGACATGTTAAGTAAATCGTAAATTCCAAATAACTTACGATTTTTTTAAATTGGAAAAATCATAGTCTATGATATTCATGCCAGTATCCTAAATAATATTTCGAAAGTGGTTTGAAATCTTTACGATGAAAATATCCCTCAAGATTGACGTTTATGTGAAATTTTGCTCTATTCTGCCATGTTAAGAAATTCGTAAATTTCCAATAACTTAAGAAATTTTTATATTGGAAAATTCATAGTCATTAATATTCATGCCAGTGTCCTAAATAATATTTCAAAAGTAGTCTGACATCTTTACGATGAAAATATCTCTCAAAATTGACGTTCATGTGAAATTTTGCCCTATACTGCCATGTTAAGAAATTCGTAAATTTCCAATAACTTGCGAAATTTTCAAAATAGCATATTTATAGTTACTGATGTGCATTCCGGCATCAAAACTGATATTTTAAAACTGGTCTGACATTTTTACAGTAAAAAGTTTCCATTTAATGCACGTTTAAGTGAATTTTTGTCCTATTCTCCCATGTTAAGAAAATCGTAAATTTCTAATAACTTACGAAGTTTTAAAATTCGAATGTTGAAAATGAATAGGGTTCTTGCCAGTGTCGAAAGTAATATTTTAAAACTGATCGGACCTCTCTGCGACAATTTTTTATTGAGATATCGTGTACACAGACTAACAAACTAACGGACTAACACACTAACAGACTAACACACTAACAGACACCCTACAGACAGACACCATACAATTTTTGTCATTTTCGGATTCCTCACACCTGAAAACGTGTAAAACAGTCAAAAAACCGAGGTCGAAAATTTTTGCGATTACCTAAGTTCCCCATACCTATAGTATGATGGGGAACTAATAATACGAATTACATAAAAAAACACGAAATGTATATTTTTTTTCCCTCGCAAAGTAATTCCAAATGATAAATAACGAAATACGAATGTACAAATCTGATATTACTAACTGTATAAACTTAAAAAAAAAAAAAAAAAAAAAAACTATAGAAATGATTTTTTTTTCAAAGCAACCTATTTTGCAACATTACGAAACGTTAAATTATTGAACAATATTTTCAACATACTAGTTTCACAATTTAAGCAATATTTGGACATTAGTGTGAAAACTTTATGATAAAATGAAAACAATAATAAAATAATACGAATTACATAAAGAAAACAAAAAATATATTTTTTTCCCCCATAAAGTAATTACAAATGTTTAATAATGGAATTTGAAAGTTAAATCTTTAATCACTAACAGGATAAACTTAAAAAAAAAAAGGGGGGGGGGAACATACATAACTGATTTATTTATTTATTTATTTTTTTCGAAACAATTTATTTTGCAACACTTCGAAATGTTGAACAAAATGTTCAACATTTTCATCATATTACTTTCACAATAAGGTTTTTATATCTTACACATATAGTTATATTTAATGCTGTCTCCTTTCAGTTATTCCGAACAAATAATATATTTATATAAAGCATTACCGAATTTTAGATAAAAAGTTTTTCCTGGAATTTTAATATTGTCTGAAGATAAAATACGATTTTATATGGACAAACTGAGATTTGTCTGTGACTGCTAAAAAGGACTATCTAAAAAGGAATATTTCAAGTTTTATTCAAATGAAATTTACTGGAACATTGTTTGTTTTTTTTTTTTTTTTTTTTTTTTTTTTTCTATAACTATTCCGAACTAAGCCTAAACTTCTTAATGTTTCTATATTCATAAACTTGTAATTCTTAAATGCTTTATTAAATGATATGTGTTTTGAAAAAAATTGCTTTAACAATTTTTCAAATCTTAAAACACAAAAGTTATTGAAAAATAGTTTTTTTAATTAGAAGAAACACAACCTAAAAGCAGTAATATAATATTTCCAAAACTTTAATAATTTAAAAAATAGGAAATATTGAATTGCAATATCATAAATCCTTTAAATTTTCGATATTTACAAAGTTAAAAACCTAAATACTTAATTTGGTGTTATATATTTTCAAATGATATGCTTTCTTTAATGTTTTATATCAGAAAAAAAATATGTTCAATTACTTAAAGTCAGTCTTAAAATATTAATATTATATTTTAAAATCTTTATTAGAACATATGATAATAAGGAAAAATTTTCAAGAACCTAAAACTTTTAACTCCTTTTTCTATATTCATGAAACTGGAATATATAAATTCTTTATTAGGTGTTATATATTTTCGAATTATGTGCTTTCGCGATAACTAATACAAAATTTACTCTAAGAAATTATTATTACTTTTTTCAGTTATCTAAATGCAATCTAAGAATTAATAAGTAATTGTTTCAAAAAATTTAGTAATTTAAATTACGGTGACTAAAATATATTCGTAAATGCGTTTCAATTAATAAATATTTTATTATTTAAATTCTGAGCTGCATTTAGCAAATACCTTTACTCATGTAAAATTGCATTTTTATTTGAAATATAAAAAACTGCGCTCTTTCTCATTTTCTCCTTTTAAATTACCCTTTCCTTTTTCATTCATTCATTCATTTATTTATTTATTTTTAAACTTTTGTTTGTCTAAGCGATTAACGGTATATTTCGATCATAAATATATTTTTGTTTACTGTAATATATTTCTAAAGATATAATTTTACGGGAAATAACAGTTTTGTTAACTATACTGTCAAAGCCTGTAACTCCATGTCCTGATAGTACAATTTTAGTATACTGGCATTTTTTTACAGGCAAAAGCCGTTAATCTACGTAATTTGCTCAAATCTGCCACCAAACGGTCACATCCTTTCAAATGTAAAGTGTTAGATTTTCAGTAATGTCATATAAGAATAATTTCGCATTTGAAACTGAAAATATAATTGCAGTTTTATCGGTTGAAAGAGTTTACATTTATTAATATCACGCAATTAACAGCTTGGGAAGAAAATCATATTTATTGAATAGAGATTGATATAAAAGAGCTATTGTTTTAATAATTTAATTCAAAGAATTTAAGCCAAAGTTGTATGTTTCTGACAACGTAAAATTACGGGGGAATGCACCATTTATGGTCCAAATGTTTTTTTATTGGCTTTGCCTGGAATCTCTTCTGCCGAATAATGTCCGTAATCAAGCTTGATTTTTTTTTTTTTTTTTTTTTTTTTTTATTGTGTGAACAAATTATGGATCAAATTACTGAGGAATATATATATATATATATATATATATATATATATATTTTCAATTAAAATTATTCTACTTATTGGTATTTTCACCTGAAAAGGAATTACCCAGAATCATCTCCAAAAAAATGTTGAAAATTCGATGTCAATGTGAATCGTATTATAACACAAAATTTAACAATATTAAGAAGGTGTATACAGTAAAAAGAATTGAACTGATGGAACATGAACATGTTAGTGCATCTTTTTTTTTTTTTTTAACTTGTAATTCTTTTATGGAATTTTTAAAGATATGTCCTATACAGATATTTTTAGAGCAATTGTGTACTAAAAAATAGAATGTTAACGAAATCTGCATTGTGAAATACAAAAATATAAGTTGAAGGTATTGAGCTTATATTTTTTCTACATTAGACCATATCCCTCTGAAGAAGACTCTACGATAAATGAGTTGAAAGATACAATAAACGAGTTAAAATCTTAATGAATGTCATATTGAATTGAATAATTTTTAAGTATATGTTTGTAACAGTTTGTACAGTTTTTAAACCCAGTAAAAGTTTGGTATATATATATAATATATATATATATATATATATATATATATATATATATATATAGTTGTAAATTTAAGAGATACACTGTTAAATATAATTATAAACCTTTATAAAAAAATCTGGAGTGACTCCACTCGACTTTCCGAACATTGAGTAATTAACAGTTTTTTAGATAAAGTAAAGAAAGAGGAGTCGTTAAACAAACAAAAGAGAGAAAACCATAATAGAGTGTTTGAGTATTTTTCTCCATATACTACACGATGTTTTACTAAACGCTACCGAACTTTGAGCCCATAGATCATAATGATAAAGAATTTTTCGTTGTGTCCCTGTAAAAAAACTATAAATGCTAGATTCACCAAAATGCTTATAGTTAGTGCAACAGTGATTTATAATATTCATATAAATTTTCAGCTCAATTGAATAAGGCGTTTAGATGCTATCGCAGTTTTAAAAATTTGGTCCCATAGGCCATAATGATAAAGAATTTTTCTTTGTGTCCCTGTAAAAAAACTATAAGAGCTAGATTCTCCAAAATCTATACAGATTGAGTATTTGTAACCTGTAATATGTGTATAAATTTTTTGCTCAATTGAATAAGGCGTTTAGATACTATCGCACTTTTAAGATTTTGGTCCCATAGGCCATAATGATAAAGAATTTTTCATTGTGTCCCTGTAAAAAAACTATTAGTGCTAGATTCACCAAAATCTATAGGGTTCGTACTATGGTGACTTACAATATACGTACCAAATTTCAGCTTATTCGAACGAAGCGTTTAGACGCTAGCGTGTTCACTCACAGACATACACACATACATACACACATACATACACACATACATACACACATACATACACACACACATACATACATCATCGCAAAAATAGTGAAAACGGACTCATTGGACCTCGAAACGTATAGAAACATCAAAATCTCAAATTCGGATTTTTGACATGATTACAATACTTTCCTCACTATAGTGTTCGGAAAGTAAAAATTATTTAGAGCGTGCTTAGGTCCTAAGTGGAATTAATCCATAAAACCAAAACCTAAAGAAACTGATTCTTGTAAAGCAAAACGTTATTTTAAATTATATTTAATATCATGTTATTTAATCTTTTTCAGATAAGGGGCAAATTGTTACCTGAATTATTTTTTAATTAAGGGTAATTAATTTAAATAAGAATAAATAAAAAAATCTAAACAATCTTTGAACACAATTTTTAATCCGTATTTAAATTTTTTGTAGAAATGTCTTATATTGTTTTTGAATTAAAAAATAATTTTATATGAAATTTATATACTTTTATATAAAACAGAATTTTTTTTAAATTTAATGCAGATTATCACAGTTCAGTCTTGCATTCATAGACAGATAATATATTTTATAGCGGGCAAACATTTTATTTACTTATTTTTATAATTTTCTTTATTACAAATATGACAATGCCAACCTTTTACATAAATGAGGAGCAAACATTCAAATTGTGTTTTCTCTTAAAAAAAAAAAAAAAAAAAAAAAAGGAAAAAAAAGTTTATTTAAACTTACATGATCGTATGAAGTATGATCTTATTTAAACTTACCATAACGTAGTGTGTCGACATATATTTCTAGATATGTCTACATATGTCCCTAGTAACTAGTACTATACCCAAACAAACGATAATTAGGGTTTAAGTTTACTTATTTTTAGGTAGATTCCTTACTGGAGATCTACCTATTGCAATGGTTCTCATGACACGACTTCTGGAAAATTTCTTCTTATCTTCACCGATCATGACCTCTAGAACCCAAAACCACCCTCTGTTCAAAAGTTTATATATATATATATATATAAATATATATATATATATAGGTATATATATATATGTATAACGCTTTTTCCCATGTTAAGTTGTGAACACGATAACTGGAGTAATTTTTATTTAAAGTTAACCAGCTCGGGATATGTTGTCAGGACAGTAAAAATTTCGGTCGAGTTCGTAGATGGGGTATCCAGCTCAAAGGGGGTGGAAATGGTGGGGGGTGGAAATTTTCATTTGCCCATAATTTCTTTAATATTGAAAATAGGACAATACTTTAAATCAGGCGAATTACCGCCTTACCCTAAAGAACAACTTTTGTATTTAAACTTTTTTGATAACTTTAATTGCTTAAAAGTTGCAAGTTAAAAAGTGATTTTTCTTGTGATGAAGCCGACATTTTCTATAGCTTTCATTGCAAAAATTTATAATCTGATGCTTATGTCACGTGCAAATGATAATAAAAAAGATCACTGAAAATATAATAAAATTTTAATCATGTTTTTAAACAATATAATAATCTGATTAAAAAAAAGAAAAGTTTAAATTAACAGAAAATATGACGTCACAATTACAACAATGTACCGAGAAAAATGAAATAAAATTTTATCCGTGATTTTAAACAAATAAAATAAAAGTTAATAAAAAAAATAAGTAAATAAAATCAACATATCTTACGGCTAAGCAGATTGAGACTTAGCTTTATGACATAGATGCTATAATGTAAAAGATCAATGTCATCGTTTAAAAAAAAAAAAAAAAAAAAAAAAATCTTGTAAATCGATGCTAAACGAATTATACTAGCATGGTAGAAAAGGTAATAAATTTGTGGACATTTAGGTATCCCTTTAACAAATGAACTAGAGACATTTTAATGAATTTTCCGTTGAAGTTTATTTTCATGAAAATTTAAATTTAAATTAAAGTATTTCATTACTCGAATTCCCTTATTTTGATAAATAAAATTATACCATTAAAAAAAATAAAATAAAATAAAATAAAATAAAGAACACTCTTTTATTGAAAAATGAACTAATAAAGGTTTTAGAAAACTATTACATACTTTTAAATCTTTATTAAAAAAAAAAAAAATAATTGTTGCCACTCGACATTATACAAATACATCCAAATCTTGTGTCACATACGATAGTTTTGTATAAGTATAGATTTTTTGTTTGCCCTTGGAACCTGCCCCTGATGGGAAAAGTGGTTGGAAACACTTGTATCTAGTATTGTCATTGATTATGAAGTCGTGTGCAAAATTTCTGGTCCTTTGGACGATAAGAAGTTGCCGAAAATTGAATTGCAAAATTCCGTTACATACATCAATAGTTGCATCATATCAAGTTAATAAAAGTGTGTTAATTAAAATTCTTGTTAAACACTTTAATTAATCATTTAAAAATATAAAATTAAAATAATACGTCAATCTTAATACAAATATCGTTTGTGGTGAATAGTTTAGAATGTCAGTTTAGGCAAGAATTTAAAATTTACGATTGAGAGTAATACGTTACAGCTTCCTTTGACTTTTTATCTTGTCGAAACAAGATATTGGTCTGTGAAGAGATATGAGGTTTTCGCGTGGAAAGAAAATATAATGACGCCAAAGCTGCCTTTCTCCATCGCCAAGCTCGTCAAATTTTTTCGCCAAGTCAAAAATTTCGTCGTCAACTATCAACTTTTGCCGCCAAATCACAAATTTCATTGCTAAGTCGAAAGTTTTGTCACCAAAATATCGCCAAATCATACAATTTACTAAATTCATAACAATTAACATTGAAATTAAGCGGTGCCAAATGATCAAATGTTAACTAATGTTAATGTTAATGTTCCAGCTTATGTGAACCAAAACAGTTTCACTTTACAATTTTTACTCATCTGACAATAAGAATCACAAAAACATAACACAAAACTTTCAATAATTCAATAAAATTTACAATGAAATAACTATCCAAAAACCGCTACCACTTATCTGTATTTGACTTGACCATAGCAACGCCAGGCTTACCAGAACTAGTAAGATCACAAGTGCATTTTCACGTTTCTATTACTTTTTCTTTTTAAAGAAAGATATTGAACAACAGTTATATGGATTTTAAATAAAAATTATAATTTTGATTAAGCTTGGGTGGGGAGGGGGGTGTAGCCCAATAGCCCCCTCCGGGATTCACCATTGCTGGAATTGTATATCTTTAAGGTTTTTATTTGTTGAATGATTATGAGCTTGAAATTTAAAAAATTGAAACATTTACAAACCAATAAATTTAGCTTAAAATTTTAAGTAGAATGAATAAAACCCTTTTGTAGTTGAAAATTAAATTTCTTGAAAACGGAATAGCGACGTAAATAATGCAATGTGTGGGAACAAAGCCATTGGCTAGGTATTAATGCATATGTAAAATTTCTTTACGATTGTAACATTAACGTAAAGGAATCTACCTTTGCCTTTAAGCTTGCCGAAAAGAGATTATTTAATTCATTATTATTGTTATTATTATTATTAATATTTTTGCGTATGTGTGTTTTTTGAAAAAGTGTATGTGAAGGAGAAAACATGGTTTGAATATTTGCTCCTCATATCTATCTATCTATCATGTGTGTGTGTGTGTGTTATTTTAATATGTAGAACAGATTAAATATTTTCTGATAAAGAAATTTTTTTTTTTCGTACATATTTATTTGTAATAAAGATATCATAAATACTTTGTTTAAGAATCCCAAATGTTCAGTTTTCCCTTGTAATAAATGAAAGCCTATGAGTTTTCTTATTTCCAAATTATTTCAAAAGCAAAAGTTATTCCATCCACTGTTTCCTATTTACGGAATTTATGTGACACTAAGTAACATAAATGCACATTTTCTCGTGATTATACCATTTTATGGGTCTCACGGTTCATAAGGGGTATAATAAAGTCATAACCCTTATTAAGTTTCACATAAGGTAGAAGTTATTACTGATAAAACAACACGGTGGCGTTCTTAAATATTTCGAGTAGGAATATTGTATATACTTATGCATTAAATACTGGATAATAACTCTGAAAGATAAAAATATTTTTTCAGGTATAAATTATAGCGTAATGGTTAATTTCTTGCATATGTAAAGTAAAATCAATTAATAGTATTTTTTTTTTTTTTAATATTTCTCCAGTTAAATAAAGGAACTAAAAAAAATAAATAAATAAATAAATATAGCTAATTTTTTGTAGTATTTATTTTATTAAAATTTACAAAATATTATTTATTTAATGAAAAAATAAAAACGAGGAACAGATTTGAAATTTGCAGGCGATTTGCTCTTTCAAAAACAAAATGTCACCTGAATAAATATTTGAAATCATCAAAATAGTAAATAAATAAATAAAATATATGAATGCAATATTTATCTTAATAAAAGAAACCGTTGCGTAGAATATTATTGTATTTGTCGTATGTACTATAGTATAGTACTCAGGTACTTTATAGTTGACAATGAGAAGTCAGGTATAAACACTTATTTTAGAAAATTCCATATATATATATAATGAAAACCTGCTCAAACATTATATATATAAGCTTCTTTCTTTATTTATTTTTTCACATATAATTAATTTACGTCAAATTCAGTAAATGTTTGTGTGACACAGGATAATATACATATATATGAATTGTAAAAATAAAAAAAAAAAGAAATAAGGAAATATTTCATATTATTAAAAACTGTTTCAAGAAGAAAAAAAAAAGGTTTTTATTACCCTTAGTACATTGAAAGCAACATTAAATTACAAACAAAGTGGTTTTGTAGACTCAGCAAAGTGGTATTTTTGGTCGGTAGAATCGGCAAAGTGATACTGTTAATCAGCAAAATGTAACAGAAGAACCAGCAAATTTTTTGAAACATGTTGTTCCTATTTCAACAAGTGTAACAGAGAAATTTTCTAATGGCTTGCATCATTTTATATCCAGTAAAATATCGTTGATTTTTTCTTTATTACATGATTTTTTTAGATTCATGTAAATATTGTGTACAACTTGATTTATTTTTGAAATTTAATTAGATTAAGGGCCCGCTTCACTGACCGTTGCCAGAAGCCGAAGCTAATGTTATTGTATGGGAACTTTTCTTTACTTATAACGCATTAAGTGATATTTTTTAATTCTGTTTTCAGATTCAGAAAATTCTCAACTGTTAAATTGGCGCATCTTTTTTATATCTGCATTTATATATATATATATATATATATATATAGTTTATTTTGAAGCTGCAAAATGCGAATTTCCAATATGTGAAATTTTCCATTTTGATATTTCGAAATAAAACAGAAAAAAAAAAAAAAAAAAGACGTTTTTAAAAAAGGTGCGTTAATTTAACAATTGGGAATTTTCAGAATGTGAAAACAGAATTTAAATATATGCATTAGTTAATTAGTTATAAGTAAAGAAAATTTCCCATAGAATAACAGTGGATTTGATTTCCGGAGACGGTAAGTTAAAAGGGCCGTTAATAAAAACTGAACTGATTATTCACAAAAAAAAAAAAAAAAAAAAAAAAAAAATATTTTAAAGAAGAGAAAATCTATACACACTTTAAAATTACCGAAATAGTAATATATATTTCTTTTGAATTTTTAATTAAGTAACTAAATAAGCATTGGCTAAAATCGCTTATGATATTTACATAATAAAAACAAGTTGAAAATGATAATATATCCTAATTGAAATGTATGGATATAAAAATTTAGTAATAATTTAATATTTTTAGCTTTTTAATATAAATACTGAAGTTTTTTTTTTTTTTTTTTTTTTTCAATCCAAATCAAGTTTTTATTATTATTATATTATTATCATTATTATTATTATTAAACGATGTTGTTATTTTTGAAAACGAAAATTACATTAAAATATTATTGCGTAATATAATGCGGCTTTTCATATAAAGATGTGAAAAAAGAAGAAAAAAAAATCCAATAAAATGATAATTTCGTTATTAAAATAAGCGAGTTGATCACCGCAAAATTTGGTATGTGAGCAATCTTTAAAATAAGCTCAAGGTATCAAACAAATATTTAGTTAAAAGTATGACCTGCAGATGACGTTTTGCATGGAAAGATAACTAATTTACAAGTTATTATAATGTATATTAATGTACAAAATAAATTATGAGCAGGCCAGGCTTCACTGAACACCTCCAGACACTCTGGGAAAACGAGGAATTTTCAAATTCGCTTGAGAATCAATTAAATAACTTCACCCATCACGTTAATGCCTGTGCTAAACTCTTCATCCCTAGAGGTAAAAGAAAGCAAAATTGGGTCCCATACTGGAAAGACCATGACATTGACTCCCTGATCAAAGAGAGAGATCTCTTAAATGAGCAGCTTAAGAAAAATAATACGGCCGAACTTAGAAACCTTCTGTCAGAGACATCGAAAAAAGTGGAAGAGGCTATTTCCAAAAATAAACAGCAGAAATGGGCCGAGTTCTGTGAAACCCTAGACCCAATCAAGGACACTAAATTTTGGAAAATTACTAAGGCATTGAACAATACCTTTAACCCTTGCATTTCACAGTCTTCAAATACCTTACATGCATCTGGTGTTCCAGCTGATACTAATGCCAAGGTGGCAAATGAGCTTGCAAGACATTTCTCAAGTGTTAGTAAAATTGCATATCATAAAAAGGATAAGAAAATAAAACACTCTGCGACTAAAATACTCAGAGCTGCAAGAAGACAGAAGAATGAAGACCTTTTTGTAAAGTAAATCACTTTGGAAGAGCTTCTTGAAGCAGTCGGTTTTATTAAAAATAACAAATCCCCAGGAATTGATCTTTTATTCGGTGAAATGATAAAACACCTAGGGGAAAATGCAAAAAAATTCCTGCTGAACATTTTCAACACATCATGGAGGTCTGGAAGACTGCCCAATATATGGAAAACACCTATTATCGTACCTATACTTAAACCAAAAAAGTCAGCCACGGAAAGTAAAAACTTTAGACCAATTCCTCTCATCAGCATTCTTTGCAAAGTGATGGAACGCATAATACACCATAGAATGGTTGAGTTCTTCATACAGTTAAAAGTGATAAATTTTTATCAAACAGCTTACAGAAAATTACACTCAACTGAGGATCAGTTGTTTTACTTTTGCCAGTCCGTAATTGATGGCTTTCAAAAACGATTTCCAAAAAAGACTACTGCTGTTTTTCTGGACATGTCTACTGCCTTCGATAGAGTGTGGCGCCAGAAACTCATAACACTATTACATAACTATGGTATTGGAGGACATGCTCTGATATGGATAAATGACTTCCTGAGAAAGAGAAAAATAAAGGTGAGATACAACGGCTGCTTATCCAGATGTACGATCATCTTTGCTGGAGTACCACAAGGCTCTGTTCTGAGTCCTCTACTCTCCCTGCTTTATGTGAACGACATTCACCCCAACCTTCAAAATGGAACTAAAGTAGCCTGTTACGCCGACGATATTGCGATTTGGCACTCGGATAGAGACATCAACAGCTCAGAAAGGGCTTTTCCGAAGTCCCTTGAGGGAATTTTTAAATGGACGCAAGATCTAAAGCTAAAGATTAATGTTGAAAAAACAACACTTAGCGTCTTCATAACAGACAGAAAGCACATAAATATATTTGATCCGGAATTAAATATCGAAGGGAAACGTATTGCGAAAACATCTAACCCTAAATTTCTGGGAATAATTCTGGACGCCGAATTGAGATTCACAAAGCATGTGAAGACAGTTTCAGAAAAAGCTCTCAAAAAACTGAAAATCATCAGGAGTCTCTGCGGCACTGACTGGGGAGCTTCCCCCAAATTTCTAAAGACCACATTTACTTCACTCATTAGACCCATTATGGAGTATGCTTCCCCGATTTGGGCTCACGCTTCTGATACTGCCCTAAACAAGTTAGAAAGCATACAAGCGAGAGCTGCAAAGATAGTGACTGGCGCAGTATCATCCACCAATAATGTCAAGATAATCAGAGAGTGTGGACTAGAAAGTCTACAAAATAGAAGAAAAGTAAATATCATAAAGTTCACGAACAAAGCGAGAAGTCATGCTCCTGGACATATTTCTCACATTACCTTTGAAGGGTGGAATGCCAAGTCAAGACTAAAACGATCTTCACCCATGCAATATGATAGAGATATCAGAGCAAGTATTGGCCTTGAACACAACAAATGGGTTATTGTTCAAGAACCTATCTCTCGCAAAAGGCTTCCACTGAAAACCAACATTCATACCGACCTTTTAGAGCCATGCAACAAAAATGAACAGAAGGATATCATTAGGAAAAAGGGACTCGATACAATTGAAAACTTTGAAAAAGAGAAGTTTGTACATGCATATACAGATGGTTCCTCTGACAAAACTATCACCAATGGGGGTTCAGGTGTGTTTTTAACTACTACAGATAATACGCCTCACCAGGGCAAATTTGGTGCGGGAAATATAGCCTCTAACTTCACCTGCGAGCTACGTGCAATTCTGGAGGCACTTAATATGTATAAGTCCCTTCCCACTACTAAGCAGGCAGAGGACCTAGTGGTTTTCTGCGACTCGAAGGCCACCCTCCAAGCCATTTCAAAGGGGCACTCTTCTATCACCCATGAAATCATCTCAGGACTTCAAGATCTTCAAGCTATAAATAAAACCTGTACACTTCAGTGGATACCTGCACACGTTGAAATAGCAGGAAAAGAAAATGCTGATAAACTAGCCAAGGAATCGAGAAAGCTCAACAATAACAGCAACAGTGTCTCTCTTCAAGATGCAAATGCAATAACTAAATCTAAACTTAGAGAAAAAACAATCCAAACGAAACACCAGCTTTGTGAAATAAATGCAGATCGATTAATAACAAAAACTATAATAAGGCTAAGAACCGGTCATCACAGAGGCATGAAAATTGATAAAGAGGGTGGAAGGGTGTATAGAAACTGTAACAATTGGCCAGATACACAGCTTACACCTTGCCATATCTTTGAGTGTCCGGCAATAGGTGCGAACTTGAGAGAAATTGGAGTATTGCTGTCACTGATAGACCTATATGACGACAGCGTCCAACAAATCGCAGATGCAGTTATAAAGATCCACGGTTTAATCTAATTCGACTACGTCATGGACACGACAAAAAAAATATATATATACATACATATATATGAGTAATGTACTTTGATATGGTTTCTGTTTGCCCCATTGGAAGCATCACCTGTCAAATAAATTTTTATTTTTTTTTATTTTTATTATTCTTTCGCTTTTTTGAAGCGTGTAGATATTAATTTGCGTTTGAAAATAGTATAAATCAGCATAGTTATCAAATTAGCAACTTTTGGCTACCTGAGAAACTTAATAGAAATGTGTATTATATTTAATCAATGAACTGTATTGGTTTTCACTAATCAAGTAAAATAATAATTAAAAATAAATAAATAAATAAGTAAATAAATAATTTTTCCGGTAGCCAAAAGGTGCTAGTTTGGCAAGTATATGAATCAGATACTGAATTATAAGAACCCTGTAAATCTAACTGCATTATTATATTTTTTTACATGATATATTTAAAATATATTTAATACTTTAATTTCTTAATTGGGGTTACCATTAAATGCACATACTGTATAACATCCTTGTTTTTAAATACAATATAGAAATATTTTCACAAATTTAGAAAAATCGCTGTTTTATTTTCACCTCTAAATACTATTATTATTATTTTTTTAATTTCTTGAGGTCTTCATCACTTTTTGAACCATTAATCACATTCCTTTACCTTTCTTTTTACTTCTTCAACAATATTTCTTCGTATACTCCAAAAGTCAAGGGCAGCTTTGGAGCTCATCGATTCTTTGAGTAATGAGTGACATTCAGTAGCATCTTATTGGAAGCAATTCCTTACTCCTAGACAGTATGGGATATCTTTTTTTTTTTTTTTTTTTTTTTTTTTTTTTTTACTGATAATATTTTTTAACATACAATCACAGGCTATTTATATTGGATTTTAAACAATTATTTTAAAGTATTGGACGTATAACTACAGGTTTTTACAACGTAGAAAACCTTTAATCTAAAAGCTAACTAAGTGTACATTTTACATTTCAAAGTAATGCGTAATTGTTTGTAATTGTTAGCGTAATCGTTTGTCGAAAACGTAAATTTTAAATTTAAATAAATAATATATTATAAATATTTTAATCAGGTTATATTGAAATAATTTTTAACGTATATAAATGCATTTAGTTAAATATCAGTGTGTTCAACGATTATTACACTGTCTGTCTAATTTTTCAGAAAAATTATATTTAAAATAAATTTATAACCATTCAAAATGAATGATTTAAGAGACTAGAAAATAATGTATATGTTCTACATCGTTATGCTGTATACTCAGTAGTTATTATTTTGAATAACACTTTTTTTAATAACAATATTCATTAATCATTTGTAGTACATATCACAGAATGAATAACATAAAGATTGCTTTTTATAAAAAAATGGTATTGAAAATAATGACTGTGCCTAGAACCCTGCATTATATTTTTGGTTATACGTATGAAAATTTTTCAGTAAAGTTTATGTTGGAAAATTTCATATTACTATTACACATGGGTAAATTATTACTCTTTAGAAATGCATTATTTTGTTTAAAAACTAATCTTAGTATTATGTTTTGATAATCTATCATATAAAACCTATTACTTATTAACTATATTTGACTAAGGTTTTTCTAATCACTTTGAAACATACAATAAGTAATCGTGCTTTAAATAGTGCGTATGGTTCATATTTGTTGAACCTTTAATTTCGGACAGTAATCTTTACTTTATCTAATTGTATACTTTCTGAAATTCGCAAAATATGAAATTCACAAATAAAAAATGGTGAATTTAAAAACACCTATACTGACGCTTATTCCATATTACTCAGTAAACATAAACTTTTATATTAAATACAAAATACTTCTCGAATTATTTTCAAAGTAAGATGTATTGGTATCAAACATATATGTTGAAGAAGATGTGTTAATAGAATATCTTTTTCTTTAATACGGAGTTAATTGTGAATATTTTTAATTTTAAAATGCTTCAAAATATTATGTAGTTGCAAAAATAAAAAATATTTATATTCCATTTCAAACGATAAATATCTGGTTTTGAAGTTGATGGTCCACGGTGACACGCCCATTATTTCTTCAGCTGTCGATTGCCATAACGAATTAACTTTTCATCTCCAGTCACAATGCAATGCGGAAATGACTTCATTTGGAACAATTTCTGAATAGTTAAGCATTTCACAACGATTTTTTTCTGTCAATACATGTGGTACCCAGTTTTGCATATTCTGAATCATTCTTTTTCTTTTAAGTGTTTACAAACAAACTGCTTTTATTTAGACAAATTTATCATTTTTTATTTTATTTAAACTTAGTGTTTTAGTCAAATATAGTGTTTCAGACAACTGTATAAGCTTTTGAGATAAATCTTCCACCAGTAATACCATTAACTGCTATCGTAAATATTTTCTGCTTACTAGGACGCATTTTGTAACTCGCCTCAAATTTTTTGTTTTGAATCGTTGAAACTTATCTCTGCACGTTGTTTCCGACAGAGCATACACTTCATTCGCTTCCGCTAGCAAACAATGGCTTTTCGCAGAAGATTTCTTGAGATGACAGCATAAGATTACCGATTCCTGCATATGCCGAGTTTTAAGGATCCTTCAGATACTAGCAACGGTGCAGAGCTTCAAAACTCATAAATTATCCACTGTCCGAAAGCGACCCTTGACATTTTGCACACATTTACAATGAAGGACATTACTTTTTATTGCTCTTTTACAAAAGAGACCCAATTTCGATCGCAGTAGGAGGTTTGTCAGTCAAGAAAATCTCTCTGCTGCTTCGCGTCAATTCGATTCCCACATCAAAGGGATATCAATAGAAACCGAAGTTGAAGCCAGTCTCTGAAGGGTCCTTTAGATACAAAACCTGATATATTGTAGGCACTAAGTTGATGAGTTCTTTTCAATCTGCTCGAAAGTCCGACACAGATATAATAGCGCAATATTTCAACAATCACGTGTCACTATAAGTTATGAAGTACTAGAAAATCTACTGTTGTCTCATCGTCAACAGCAACAATTTATTGAAGGACCCGATATTTATGGTTGTAAGAGATAGACTGTTATACAATCTATCATCTCGGAATAATGTATGATTCAGTAAAAAGCATATTTTATGTTTCTTAATATATATATTTACTTTCGTCTATATGCTTAAGAATAAGATATAGAATTCGTGAATTTTTTATAACTCTAGTTCTCGAAGGATTTATACGTTTTGGGATGTCTTTAATTACTGCGATTTAACTGCGTCTAGAAAATGTCCGCCTGTGTATGTGCATCACAAATATTGTGAATGCTTTATCTCACGAACCAACGAAGGAAATTTAACCAAACTTGGTATTTAGTTGGATTCTTTCCTAAACTGGTACTGATTACACTTAGGGATATAACGGTTAAAAGGTGGCACTGTCATCTCATTTTTTCATAATTTTCAATATGACAGTTTAGGACAAAATTTCGTAAATATACACATAATGTGAAATAAATTTAACTAATAAATGAAAAAAAGTTTGATTTATTGATAATAGTAGCAATAAATTAGGAAAAAAATGTGTGCTTGTAGGTGCATTGCTTGCCCCCTTGGGGAGAACCCCCTTTGGTGTATAAAGTGTCAGTATAGCTATCATTCAACAGAACTCGTCAATACGTTAAAAATGAATAGTAGAACTATCGATATGTGATAGTTTAAAACAAAGTTATCGATTTTTTTTTTTTGTTGTTGTTGTTCATTTTAACGAAAAAAAGAAAAAAGAAAATCGCATTTCTGCTGATGATGGCAGAAAATTTACTGGAAAATAATCAATCATGGAAAATAATTGTCAAAAATAGTAATTTGTGCTGCGTGAATTTGTATAAGACAGTGTGTAGAAAAAAGTCTTTGGGTTGCCACAGCATACTAGTTATTATTTGTTGTGATTTGAAATAAATTTTCTATCAAAAAATAAAACAATATTATAAATATATTAAAATATTTGAATTTTCTATTAACCTAAAAATGGTTATTTAAAAGGCAAAGTCTCATTTAATTTAATTATTTTCTTAATGTACTACAATCATTCTTTAATTTCTTTGTTAAGCTAGAGTAAACATTGCATATGCAAATGATTCAATATTTTTATGTTCAAAATATATACTTTTTGATTATATTAATCCTAAAAATTTAGTTTGATCTGATGTCAGTTTATATAATAATATGCTTAACATCATTGTGTTTTTTTTTTATTTATTTATTTATTTACATGCACTTAAAATTATTTTCTTTCCATGAATAATAATAATAATAATAAAGCATTATAAGATCGTAGAATATTTGAATTTTCAATTCATCTAAAGCAACCTTTAACGGGTACATTATATTAAATTAAAGTTGATTAATGTCACAATGTACGTGAATAAATTTAAAATTTCTCTGTTAAACTAAAGTAAATACTGCATATGTATTTTATTCGTTATGTTAATAACCTATGTATTTTAATAATGCTAAAAGTTTAACGAATACTGAACGATAACGGAAGCAGCAGAGAGAAAGTGAGAGTAAGCCTGAAAGTTAATTACACAGAAGTTTGTTTAATCTTCATTTTATAAATATTTGTGTTAAATATAGTTTGAAATATTATTTGCATATACTGAAATTTTATATTTAAATTCTGCAATGCGTAATATACATATATATTGTATTAACAACGTTATAGAGTGATAAAATTTAATTTGTTTGGTTTGAAAATTAGCCTTCAGTCATTTCTCTATGAAATTCATTATTCAGGGATAAATTGTTTTTTAAAAAATGTACTTATGACACCAGCCCATATAACACATAAAAGAACTTGCATGAATTTCAATTTTAATAAAATTTCAATATATCTGCGTTACGATAATCACTAAATGTTGGTAGTGTGCAATATGATATGTATTAATCCAATTATTTATAAATTAATATAGCTAAAAGCGACTCTTAGAAAAAATAAAAATATGTGTAAATTATTTT
>OZ005649.1:150700581-150715581 GCA_963930645.1 Salticus scenicus
AAAGTCAATTTCATATAAAAAGCTTCTAAAAAGTAAACACAATTATTGCTTTTTAATGAGTGCCACATAAGATCCAATACATAGGTAAAATGCACGCATATTTTCCATAACAAGAATAGACTTTGTGTGTAAACACCTTAAATTCCCAAAATTGGTCCATTTCACCCCACTCTCCCCTACATGATTTTTCACATTTTTAAATGTGGATTTTATACCCATGTATCTCTTTTAATAATCATCACATGACAAAATTATTTATATTAAATTCATTATTTTGAAGATACTTTCAAGGGATTTGTGACAAGACATAACTTGCTAGTTGACATTTTCAAGTTGCCCTTCCTAGCACCCCTTACCCTAGGACAGCCTGAGCCCAAACGTTTACACCAAAAGAGGTATCGTTCAAATTCATTGAACACGTGTTTCGCCATTTTTCAACATTCCGATGCATTTCCGAAATCGGATATATGTATAAAGTCTACAAAAAATGTCTGTTTAGGAACAGTATTCGACAGTTTATTGAAGAATCTCATTGAGAAATGCACTGCTAAGATTTCAATGGAATTTCCTTGTGTGTTGATAGTCTCCTTTTACACTTATTTACGAAAATAAATGACAATATATTTTATACCAAAAAGGTTAACGTCACTTCAAAAGGAGGAAGATATTTGTGATTCTGACAACCCAAAACTATTATTTGCCGTGAAATTTGATTTACAATCTAGCCAAGTCACAGCGTTTATCGCAAACACAGACCCGTGTTGACCTTGACAAAATCTTGGCGACATGGAATTGAATTTGGTAAATTGTTGAAGAAATTTAATAAAATTAGGGTTGTTAAAATTTGGAAGTACATTTTTAGGAGTCCAATTCTGGAATTTTCCGAAAAGATTCATTGGTTTATAGAGCAGCGACTTTCTAGAATTATTACGAAAGTTCTATATATCACCAACGAGACTTTATGCAAAAAATAATCATTCTCAGGGAGGCATACTATTGTAACAATCGCAGCTATTGTAGATCACAAGTCGGATCGTACACTCCGCAGGAAAAGTATCCGAGCACTAGCAATAATCCCCGTCTTAAAAAAATTCACTTAATACTACTTTCTTAAATAAATCCTTGTTGAGTCATGGTCTTAGTCTGTCTAAGAACATGATTGAACGTGAAAAATAAAAAGTTTTTTCTGATACAAATTTCTATTTTTGTATGACCCATTATCGTAAAGACCATTCTAGAAAATAACTGAAAAACAGCTCGTTTAATCACCGGTATCGAATTTTCATGATATTCAAATGGATTTTTTGTATAATGGGCTCTATAGATTTGAAAAAATTCCTCATCAAGTTATATAAAAGTTTTTTGCTATTATCCGCACATGTGCCGTAATAACATGTTTACTGGAACTGTACATATTTCTTTCAAGGTTAAATGTATTTGATTTTAATTGTTGTAGAGTGATTTAGGCATATGTTGTCATGCTTTCTGAATACGTTTCATGTTTACTAAGAAACCTTTAGAATTATAAAGTAAAATCTTTAACTTAAAAATGTGTTAAAAATATTTATAACTCAGTAAGTATTTGAGCTATCTCACAAAACTCTTCACACGCATAAAGTATAACATTTAAACATACCTAAAATTTGAAGATGAATCAACTCACTTCCAGATGCAGCGTAATCGCAAATACCTTCTATTTTATTGGATTTATTGTTCATCCCGTAAAGGCCTTTTTGACAAATCTTTGCAGAAAAACATGAAGAAAATTTTTTTTTTCTTATTTCCAAAATTTAAGAGCTACACATTTTTCGAGATATTTAACAAAAATTAAAAAATAATGAAAGTGTTTCCATAATTTTGTTCATCAACTGTATACAATTATTTTAAAGTAGTAAACTATTGTGATATTTTCGTGCTTTATTTGTATTCTTATTTACCTTTAAAATGTTAAATTCATAAATCTTCACCACCGAATTTAAATTTTAATGCATCAAAAGCCAAATTATTATTATAAAAAAAAAGTATCTGCGATAGTGAAAGCAAAATCATTCAAAGAATGGTTTCAAAATAGAATTCATATTTCACGACCCAGTTTTCATACTTCCCCAGGCAATACAACTATAAGGACCTCTATGGCAACTTTAAAATTTTTGTTGCCAAATTTATTACGCCTTTTTATTTCATTAATTCATTCTTATTTTCTTTCTTTCTTTTTTTTTTTTTTTTTTCATAATTTTTTTGGTAAAAAAATCGTATCTATTTTGATTATACTTTTGATCATTGCGTTTTTTAGTAAATTTATGACACTTGTTTATATTCTGCTTACATCTTTAAAGTATTGCTAGGCTTAAAATGACGCTTGCAAAAATATTGAGATGTAACTTTTAAAAATACCCTTTTTCTATAAAATGATCTCATCAGAGAAATGTCGTCATAGATACAACACAACCAGACGACACAAATAAAAATGATCAGCTGAGTGATGAGTCATGTAATTAGGATGTTGAGGCTCCTGATCTGCAGATCCATTATTGCAAAGACCAATATATATATATATACAGTCGGTAACAAAAGTGTCCGAACACTATCAAAAATTCCTATGTAAAAAAAATACACTTCATACGGTTCTGTTAAATAAATCCTTATCGAAATATGTTCTTAGACTGACTAAGAAGAGGATTCAACAATGATTTACTTAAGAAAATCGTATGAAGTGTACTTTTTTTATATAGCAATTTTTGCTAGTGTTCGGGCATTTTTGTTACCGACGGTACACAACTAGATGCTGTAAAAAACTTACATGAAAATTTGAAATCTTTACGTTCTATCATTTTTGAATTATGCTTGATACTCGCGTATACATTCAGATGTCATAAAAAAAAATCCTGTAAAATAGTGAATATTTCTAAATTACATCCAATTCTGAGGTGTACAACTGAATGTTACAATAGTTATACACAAATATAAATTTGAAACATTTCAATTTCAGTCTAAGCTGGCTGATAGTAGGAATTCCTTCCTCTTATCAAGAGTATGATATGAGCTATAATATCAATTTATGAATTATGTATATGATTCAGACCTGAGGAGAGTCTACAGTCGGTAACAAAAGTCTCCGAGCACAAGCAAAAATTTCTATATAAAAAAGTACACTTAATACAGTTTTGTTAAATAAATCCTTGTCGAATCATGTTCTTAGTCAGTCTAAGAACATGATTCGACAAGGATTTATTTAGCAAAACAGTATTAACTCTACTTTTTTTTTATATAATTATTTTGGTAGTGTATATTATTTGGTAGTATTATTATTTTGGTAGTGTTCGGACACTTTTGTTACCGACTGTACCTTTGCCAATTTGTTTAATTTTTTTCATAATGATTTATAGTTAATAGTACTTTTTATGTATTTATATTAATTTTTGTAGCTAACGTTTGTTTACATTTAGTATTTCTTCTAGAATGCATTTGGTTATCATATATCAGTGCACTTTTCAAAAATAAATAAATAAATAAACTAATATATATATATATATATATTAGATAATAAAATTTAACATTAATTTTAAAGATATTTTATTAATCTGAACAATCTTTTATTTAAAACCTTTTTGTTATCTCTCTCTCTCTCTCTCTCTCTCTCTCTATATATATATATATATATATATAATAGTGACTACATTTAATTTCCAAAAATCGTAAATTTTAAAAGTTCATTTTTTTTAAATATTTATATATAACCAAATAGTTACACTTTCAACTTGAATTTTCCAAATGCTATTAAATTTTACTCTTACTTTAAGAATTATTCTGGGTATTACTCTTGCTATTTGGAAATTACTCTTGCTTGTGAATTGTTTTTGTTTATTCTTGCTTTGTAATGCGCTGTATATTATTATTTATTTTAAAACAACTTAATAGATACATTTTTTTTTTAAATATTTTCTTAAGTAATACTCTTAGTAAATGCAACAATCGTTTCAACACATCGAAATCTAACCATCATTAATGTATTTCATGTCTCCCAATTCGAACCTGCTACCATTGCATAATTCACAGTTTAATATAATTCCAGTATTTATGTATGAATATATCCATGAGGTATAGATGATGCCTTGACTCCGCTTTCTAAACACACTATGCAATATATGTTATCTCAATCAATAGCATCGTTATTATTAATTTCATACTGATATGTTTGAAGCTATGTATATTTTAGGGAAATTGCGGTTTTGTATATATAGTCAGCAGCAAAATTATTCGAGCGCTAGCAATAATTCCCATATTAAAAAGTACACTTAAAACAGTTTTGTTAAATAGATCATTGTCGAATATGATCTTAGTCTAAGAACATAACTGGGCAAGGGTTTATTTAACAAAACAGTATTAGTGTACTTTTTTATATTGGAATTATTACTAGCGCTCAAATAATTTTGCTGCCGACTGTACAACAGGAATTAGGTGTCTTAAATTTGAAACCTCGATAAACTCTCAAAATTTCATTTCAAGAAACAAAAACATTCAAGGTGAAGCTGTATTTTTATATTTTCACATGGACTAAGTTAAGATTTGTTTAATTTATCTTATTTTGTCTGTAAAATTAAAATACAATTATCATTATTCAAACATTAAAATATATTTGAAAGAATCAATTCTTCACATGCTGGATGTTGAGGGAATTGGCGTTAAGGTTTAATGTCAATTGTATACATAATGGGATCCCCTCAGTGGAGTTTTTTGAATAAGTTCTTGCCAGTATTTGCATTAGTTTTAGAGAAAACCACAGAAAACTTCAAAGAGTTAGTCCGAAAAAAAGCTACCTTGAATCGAAATCAGTATCTTCTGTTTACCATCTTCAAGAGCAAAACTTCTCGGTCATTGGTGGGAGGGCTGATTTTTAGAAAGGAAAGGATACATTTTAGAGAATGATATTTAAATGTAACTGTAAATTCTCAAAATAATTTTTAAGAGGTAAGTTTAATATTGTTGTAATGCATAAAATTATTTGCCCTCATTGGAAATGTTTCTGCATGGAAAAAATGTTGATGCTTAAGGAAAAATAGAGCGCTTAATCAACGTAGTCGGGATCTGCAACAAACATGGTGACTTAACTATTTCGACAACTGGTAATCGAATTTATCGAGAAGTTGGAGCCTAGAATTCCTAAAATTTGAGAACCTTGTTTAAATAAGAATAAACAATTTCCTGAACTTATATACAACATTTATTATTATTATTATTATTATTATTATTTCTTTTTTTTTTCAGTAAAACTTTGCAAACCTTTCGTCAAACTTTCTTTCACTAACCAATCTCGTCAACCATTCTTTCCCTAATCTTTCGTCAACGACATATAAAAAGAAAAATCTTTCTCGAAGGACTAAATTTGTATTCAGATTATCAAGCTGATCCTTTGCTCTCGCGAAACTATGTAATAAACTGTAATTAGTTGTTTCCGAATAAGAAATATTCTAGCCTTGTAGTGAATGTAGCGGTGTTCAACTGAGTGTTATGGTACGAACGACAGTTTAATTGGGTTATTTCGAGAATATTTGTTATAAAAAAATATTCGTCAACTAGGACATGCCTGCTTATTTACGATCTACTTTCTATCTATCAAAAAATTAGACTTTTTTTCTTAACTCTCTCTCTCACATATACGCGCATATATATATATATATAGATATATACATATATATATATATATTAGGTCTTCGCATAAATTCGTGCGATTTTTTATTGCTTCATTTCATAAAAATACATCAAATCAAATGACAATTTTTAATCAAAATACTCTCCATTACTTTCTACAACCTTTGCCCATTTTTCGGGTAACAAATGTATACCACGGCGATAGAAGCTCTCGTCTTTGGAGGCAATAAAATGATCCGCGTCCGCACGAACTTTTGCAACGACCTAATATATATAATTATGATTTTAGAGTACTTTAATGTTTTTATTTATTTATTGAAATATATAGTTAATAAATTACAATTGAGTGCTTTTAGAAGTACATCTAAATGATTACTTTTACCACATGATTGCTGATTGAGTTTAATTTTATTGTTGGATATCTTGAGTTGAGATGAATTCCGGAAAGCTGGAAAAATGTGTGGAACAGTTTGAGGTTTTTTTTTTTTTTTTTTTTTTTTTTATGCCGCCTTAGTGCTACTCTATGAACAATTGGCGATGATTTGAAACACACTCCTGAAGACATGTTGCATAGGAGAGTAACCTGAAGATAATACATCACAATTTTAATCTTCCATGAAAGAGATAATTTTCGTAATTTGATGACACTCAGATCTATAATTTGGAATGAAAGCACATAAAGCTTTGCGGCTATAACAGGTTTACGAGTACCAGCGCCCATTACTGCACACGACGGTCTTCGGTCAATTCGACTATCGATAGCAATCTTCCATTTACTATTTCGATGCTCTACTGATCAGGATACCATGGCCCCAAGTACAGGATGGGATCTAAATATTCCAGGGATACTTATATATTGAAGGTACTCAACGAAGTAAGTTTGAGAATTTCGTGGTATGCGAAGATTTATAGAATTTGTTTAAGAGCAACCAATTTTGATGATTATTTCCTGTGTGCATATATTCAAATTAATTCTCAAGTTATAATATTTAATCAAAAAGTAATTTAAAGTTGAGGTAATTGTCAGAAATTAATGAAATTTATTCCACATATTACTGATAGAGGTCAAATAAACGATCAAATGTACAAGTCAAAAATCAAAGAGAACGTCTGAAATCAGTACTTTGTGCGCTACTACGCTGAGCGATGAGAGCCTGTACACGTCGGGGCATTGAATCATACAGGTTCTGAATAAAATCCTGGGGAATGACATTCCAGATGGCTTCGACTTCACTCCAAAGTTCACTCTTACTGTGCCCTCCACCAGATGTACGAGCGAGTCGCCGACCATTGAAATCCCAGACATGCTCGATAGGCGACATATCAGGACATTGAATAAGTAGGACATGGGAGAAGCGAAACCTGTTGTTCATCGGTCATTATGGTCCATAACTTTGCGGTCAGTAAGTGAAACACTTTTTTGCTAGACATTGGCCGAAATCTAGCTGGGAAATTTCTTACACTGTTTAATTAAAAAGGAATTTTGATTATATATATGCACTAAAGAGCCGTTGCCTTATGTCACTTATTTAATATGAAGTGAGACCATAATTATATGAAGACCATAATTAATATGAAGTGAGACAAAGAACCCGGCGAGACATTGACTCAAAAAAGTGTTGATAAGTATTCTGAGATTTCTGGTCCCAGAAACTCATCAACTGGTCCTGCAATTCCTGCAAATTTTGCAGTGGTAGACTTACAGCACGAATTCAATTTTTCAGGTTCAACCACAAATGTTCTATTGTATTTATGCTAGCTGTATTCGACAGCGAAGATATCATTTGAAAATCGACAGAATGTTCCTCGAACCACTCCCTGAAATTACTGTCCTTGTGACATGGTGCATTATCCTGTTGGTAAGCGCCATCATACGTTGGAAATAATGTTGCCATGAAGGTATGTACCAGGTTTAAAATGATGTTCATATAGGGCACAAACTTTAACGATTAATCTTTTGGGATAGTGGGTTCTAATGTAATCCATGAAAACAAAACCTACACCATTTTACTAATGCCACCTTGTATCCAGCCATTTGTGCATCGAAGTGCAATATTTTCGTAGGAAATTAGAGTATTAGAATTCACCTGTCCAAGTTACCTGAAAATGTGATTCGTCTGACATTGCGACTTTCTTCCATTATTTTATGGTCCAGTAACGATATTGCTTGACCCATTGCATGCGCTGTTGTCCATATGTCAATGCAAGGACGGGAATTGACCACTAGCTTTGGAGACCAATACGTAGCAGTGTGAAAACACACTGTCTGGGTCGTCACTCATGTAGCTGCTGATGATTTCGGATAATGTATCACTTTGATCATGACGACAAACAATGCTTAAAAGTATTTGCCCTCCTCTGGAATTAATGTGTCGTTGACAAAAACTGCTGGGCGGCGACTTGCTGTTTCATTATCCATACATTAGTTTCGATAAGCAGTTACACAGCTATACGAAGCAGTCTACAATATGCTCTGTTTATCAAATTGATGTAATCAAACGCTGAGCTATAACCATTTAACCCCTTAACGCGCGGTGTCCTCGCTGCGAGGACGCAAAATTTAAGATCCAGCTGCAAAAATTCATCCCGGAAATTTTTTAGCAAAAATTTATGTTTATAACATATCAGAAAAGGCCGGGTTTTTTAACTTTAAAATTTAAAATTTCTTTCAGTTTAATTTAGTTCATGAATTCCGGTGGCAGTATAATTTAAATTATCCGAATTGTCTTGCGCCGCAAAGGGTTAAAGTTTACAAAAATCTGATAAATCAGTTACTTTTCCAATTATGCCGTTAAACACTCAACGAGTATAAAAATAGTGCATGGTCTCTTTATACAGTTCACCATCAGCTGCGCATGTGTCTTGGTTTTGTATCCAAGCAAGCTTACTGTTTTAAATGAAGGGTGGTCATAGTTTAATGGTTCTTCGGTTTATATATATATATATATATATGTGTGTAAAATTCTAAATAAAATATTTACTGATGTATATAATTTTATTAACTTTTAAGATACAAGCTACCTCCCCTGTAGCACATAACGTTGTTATAACTAATTTTTCACTGTTCAAACTTATTTGGAACATTTTAACAACGTTATGTGCTACTTGTACTACCATTCAATTTAACAAAAGAAGTTTTCTTTTTAGAATTCTATATCACACGGTACTCAGAAATGGACGAAGTGCGACTTTTTTAAAGTAGTTTTCATTAATATGCGACGTTAAAATATCAAACATTTCATTTTACAATAATAATAGAATTTGTTTTTCTTTTTCAATCATTTGTAACGTGTTCAAAATCAAGAATTAAACATATACTAAACTTATTTTCATTCATTAATATTCTGCTGTCGAAGATGGTAGATGGAAAGTTCCATGGTCGATCCCAGAACGTCCTCGTCCACACAGCTGTTCAGATTTATGCGTGGTTTTCTTCGAAACTATCCTTAATATGGGTTTCTTCTCTGAAAAAGACACTTACGGAAAGCATCCCACTCATGCCTAGGTTCCTTATGGCAATTGGCAATATCCCATAACACAAACACCAACGTCATTCATTAATGACATAAATCAAACTTCTTAACTTTTTAGTATTTTTATTTCAAAGCTAATTTTTAAACTAAAAGAATTTCTTTATTAAAATTATGTTTAAAGCATTACACTGATAAGACATTACTTCCTATTTTTATTAAAAAGAAAAAACTTTACACCATATTTTATTTATTTCTTTATTTATTCTGTATAAACTACAAAATAATAATTATCTTAATATTGTGATTTCACTGGAAGAGAACACTTTTAAAATGTTAAAAAATCTGGTGTGAAACAACCACACGACTTCCATTACCCACTATTACATGTATTATATGCATTTTTGAGAGATAATGTGGTCAGAAAACATAAAAGTGACCTAAAGAGAAAATCGTTAGAGCCGTTTTTGAGATACCAACTTTTACAAAAAATCAATTATTGGCCGAAAAACAATAATTACATACAAAAGCATATTTAAAAGTGAGTTAAAATGGCGAAATTGAAAAAATCCGTGCAACCGTTTTTAAAGGAACGCCTTTGCGAGGCCTGAAATTGAGCTATTTATACAGCACGCCTGTGAATTTTCCTGAACTAACCAACTATATCATTCGAAAAGACATCTAATA
The DNA here is from genome assembly GCA_963930645.1 of Salticus scenicus. Classification (NCBI taxonomy): domain Eukaryota; kingdom Metazoa; phylum Arthropoda; class Arachnida; order Araneae; family Salticidae; genus Salticus; species Salticus scenicus. Next base: position 150,710,388 of record OZ005649.1, read on the forward strand.
GAGTGTTTATATAGAAAGTTTGAAGAAAATCGTTAGAGCCGTTTTTGAGATACGGACTTACAGTCCCACTTCCGTTTTTTCAATTTTCACCAAAATTTGGAAATTTCATCTGTACACCAGACGTATTTCAATTCTAAAGTTTCGTAGCTCTATCTTTATTAGTTTCTGAGCTATAATAGTCAGAAGATTCTCCACACATACATTCAAACACACACACACATACATACACACTGACCAATTGCCAAAAACCACTTTTTTGGACTCAGGGGACCTTAAAACGTGTAAATCAGGTGAAAACCCGATATCGAATTTTCAGACCGAATACAATACTACCATTACCTACGGTAGTAGGGTAATGGAAGTAAAAATAATTTAATAATATTTACTTTAGTTTTGCTGATTAATTAGAATGAATTCAAAATATGTAATTCGTTAATATAAAATATTCAAAATACATACTTCGTCTATATTCTCACTCGCCACAATAAGCTATTTTGTTTTTCTCAATATATACATTCCTGAGCTATTGCTATGCGTGTAATTTAGAATTATAAGCATTCTCTGAAGCAAGTGAAATTGCATTATACAATCATTTGGATAATATACAAATTCTCTATTTGCAAGTACAATATAAGTATGATTACAATGCTACTTTAAATTCAGAGGTTTAAATTTATATCTGGTATTTAGGTAATTTGAACAATTAAAATTATTTTACGGAGCGACTACAAAAATTTGCAATTAATTTCTTTAACGTTTATATTAATGTTATTAAATTTTATCTTAAACAAATAAAGTAATTGTTTGTTTTTCAAATATTTTTGAATATCTACCTTTTTGAAAATTTTATTTACTATAAATATGATGTAGATTTATTAAAATTAAAATTTATAATGTATCTTTTTTTCAAATTTTCATGATATGGGAGCCATTTATATTTACAAGGAATACATGGTTCATTATTATTATTATTTTTTTTCTGCAAAAAGGATAGTCCATTTTTCGCTATTGTCTATGTATTCCATCTATTTTGTTTAAAAATTACTTCTTTAATGTATAAGCAATGTATTAAAGAAAACGAACTGTTTTCAGAAAAAAATATTACAATGAAATAAATTTATTATATTAGTGAAGTAGCTGCCACACCAACAAATAAATCCATATCTGGCTTTGTTATAATAATTTCATGGATTTCAACAATTATCTAATTTAAACTTTCAATACCTTTCAGAGGATACTTTAATCGTGACACTTACACTTTAAAATATTGTCTTAAGGGTGATTTCAGTTAAATATTTGATATTTATATTTAACACATAATTTTTCTTTTATCTTACTTTTTAGAAAAGATAAATTATTGTTCTGTGAGTAATATATGACTTATTTACAATTATTATTTTATTGAGGATGATATTGTTAAAAATGTTAATACTTAAGAAACATTTTCTAAATTTCTTTAAGCATGCAAGTGCATCCTTGTTACAACTTTATATACCAGAGCTTTCTGCAGTCACATGATTGAATAACACTTTCTTTTTTGCGTATTATTCAATCGAAGTAAAGCACTGATAATAATTACTAAAGTTTTCTATTAAAAAAAAATGGTAGTCAATTAAGGTATTAAACAACTTTAAATTCTAATAAGAGAAAAAGAAATCAATAAAACAATCTTGATCACAAATCATTACCCATTGTTTCATTTTCAGTGATGAATGCATTGAATTTTCAAATGTATAATGAAAAACTAAATCTGTTTCATAGATATAAACAAAACCCTTTACAGAACAAATAAATCTGGAAAATATTGTACACAAAACAATTCCTTTTCTTCCATTTTGTGTGAATAAAATTTATATAAGGTAATTTCATCATAAAGGTAAAGTTAATAACGCAAGGAGATATTTCCGTACCAGAAATATCCATATATGTCAGTATTTTAATTAATATTCTGTAACATTGCCAGCAAACACCCTTTTTCACACCACATTTTCTGTAGAAATATTTTCTCCAATTATAATTATAATTAAATAAGTAGACAAATACACATGCACAAAAAGAAAGTGTGTACTAATAACGTTACGGAGTAATTAGAATTTTAACAGGTATGAATATATGATAAAGATTTCTGTATGGTAATAGTGAATGAGAAAAAAATAAAGGTGGGGATCTCATAATTCTATGTGACTGACTTTACTATGTACCATGAAATTATACTATAATATTACTTATATCGAACTGAATAAGAAATTGATCAAAGTATTTATTTGGATATTTACATCTAAAACAGTGCATGAAATTTTGGATGATTTTGTTTTTCTTTATAAATGCACAGGGTGTTTTGAAATATAACATTACATTTTTAAATAGTTAGTAAAAAATAAATAAATAAATAAAATAAGATATGCACACACGTTTCTCATATTCCGTAAGGAAAATATGAAAGTCTACTTTGTTATGTTCAAAATAAACCTTTACACATTTTAAAAATAATTAAAAATGAACAAAAAAGGATATGCGCATGCGTAGTATTTTCGATAACGAATATTTTTTTATTTGTGTGTTATTGAATGATTTCAATGTTCTCATCGTTAATCGATCGTGACGCTTGCAGTCTAAATGTGATTTCTATCAACGTTCTATGAAGCATTGCATAATTTTTTTACCAGTAGGAATAAATTCCCTCTTTTGCGCTACAATCAGGTTTTTTCTGATTATAATTTCTCTTTTCATAGATGTAGTTTTTCAATAAAAATTTATATCATAGGTAACGAGCCACATTTTCTGCTACAAGCTCCCTACTTTGTTCCTTGTGTCAATGTTGATTTTATAATAAAATTAACATTGGCATAAACATTGACATATTTTATAATAAAATTAACATTGGCACTCTCTGGTTAACCGCTGTACATCGACTTTTCAGCTCATCAGTATTATAAAACATTGGCATAGCGTCATCTAGTTTACGCTTCATTTAAAATAAACTTTCATATTTTCTTTAATGAACATAAAAAACCGAAAGAACATTTCGTTGTTTGCTAATTTGTAATTACCTTTTTTAAAGTGTGTACATTGCAGACACCGTGTGTTCATTAAAATAATAATACGTTTTAAATTATTAAACTAAATCTTACTATTAATTATCTTATAGCATTATTGTCTAGTACAACAAAATATGAGATTTAATATTATTAAGGCAAGTATTGACGATGCATGCACGTTTGATGTAACCGTGGATTTAGGAAGAACGGCTGCTGAGGCTGGCCTTTGTCATGCTTTTTGAATAAAATGCATCGAGTCATTAAAAAGAGATTAAACGTCAGTCACGCTTTAATTAGATGAGCTTCAAGGGGGACGATCTATGGTAATTTGATTCATGCGTTTATGCGCTCCATCAAAATCAGATGTACCATCTGCGGCCAGTGAAGAATGAATTAGATTTTGTGATTTGCACATAACATGAAATCGATATGTTTCCTTTGAACTTTAAAATTGTTACTGCTATAAAGATTATAGGCCTCTTTAGAAAATATGCTTTTAATTTATTTCATTTTTCTGAAATATCTAGTTTATTTCAAGCTGAAATTCATATTGAAACTGATATATGGTTTTCATTTCAGAAATAAAATTTAGAAATTTCACTTTAATTAAAAATTAAAATCAATCTAAATTTATTGCATACGTATACACAAGTTGCCACAAAAAGAAAATATATATATATATATTTTCATTTCAAATTTCAAATTTCGCAGACAAGAAACGTTTTTAAAAATACAATATTCAACGATATTTGAGAACCAAAATATTTATATTTTTAAGTGATTACATAATTTACACATTTTATTGATTTACACACATTTTATTAATTTACACATTTTATTGATTACACATTTATTGATTTACAAATTTAAGCGTAAGAATAAATTTATTATATAATGCACTTAAAAATATACTCATTTTGTTACATTTAATAAAAAGGCAAGAAATAAATATATATTAAAAAAAAAGTAATATAAAATATTAATCTACGGGTTTCTAAATATAAAATGAGTTTTCATGTGACAAGAAATAAAATGTTTCATTTAAAGTGTACTCCAAATTAATATAATTACTTCCAGGATGATACATAACATATTAAAGTAAATACATTTACTAAAAATATTTTCTGTGAGTATTAAAAACTGTGAGAAAACATGTTTCACTTTATAATTTATAAATAACAACTAACGTCATATTCTTCAAAATGTAAGTTGAATATTATTTAAATTTGTCTATCGATTTAGGAAAATACAATGTGTGGCGAAAATGTACATATAGAAAGAAGTTCGAATTCTGGTATTTTTATAATTAAATTTTATGAATTTAACTAAACACATACATTATAATTACGCAATACGTCAATTAAATAAATTGTAATGTTATTATTATTTTTTTCCGAAAGCTATTGCTCACGTCCAGTATAATTCACAAAATCAAACTTTTCTTACGATTACAGTGTTTCAGCAAACATTAATACTTGTTTTATAACTTTATAATTGATGAATAATCTTTTAACTTAAAATGTTGAAAATTCAACATAATAATAATAATAATAATAATAATAATAAACACTAATAAATCAGTTTTACTTCGACTTTTTACAATGCTGTGAGATTTCTATATAAATGTAGAAATTGCTTGCTACTTTCAAGTCTCTACTATTTGAATATAGAATTGTATCATATGATGTTAATTAATCGATTTATAAGTACGCTATAATCTTTAAAAAAAAAGAAAAAGAAAAAAAAAGAAATATTTAATATTAAAATTGCGTTATCACTAATGTTAAGAAAACACATTTTATACACTTTTTTAATTAAAAAAAGGTAATATGTAAATTCAAACAATAACTATTGTTTTATTATTTATGAAAGTTAATATACAACTTAATCATAAAATTTATACTAGATTTTGGAAAATATATAACTGACAAAATTCCCAAAATTTATGCTCTTTGATACAGTAAAAATATTGTAACTACAAAATCTTTTATCAAAACAATTTTCGTAACTTAATAAATCAGGTAGTACTTATCTTATTTAAAATTGACTACATAACATAATTAATTTTGTTCCAAAAAGCATTACGATGCTATTTTTAGTTTTTTTAACATTTATAAATAAATAATTGCAATAAAACACTTCAGAAAATAAGAATT